>VZRU01003019.1:188934-215467 GCA_013398155.1 Pedionomus torquatus
GTTTCTCTGTTGATCATGAAGGCTGAGTGTGGATCAATCTTACTTTGCGAACAGTTTCTTTGAGGAGAATGTTGTGAGTTAGTAGGGAGCCTATGAAGTTTGAAGGGCTTGTCTGTAAAAAAGATGCCTTAAAACATTTTAAAAATGTCTAAAACCAGTATCTCAAAGGTTGAAGTGAGAACTATAAAAAGTTAAACTGCATTAACCTTCCAAAGCAGACTAAAATATGCAAGGACAGCTTTTAAAAATTTAGGACAGCAAGGAAAGAAAACTTGACGCTCCTGCAATACAACACGGAGCAGAGATAGAGGGATCCTGAGCTTGTCCATAGTCTAAATGAGTACTTTAGCTCAATTCTGTTCTAATCTATTGCCATGAATTTTTTTCAAGCTTTTACTGTTCTGGTCTTGTTTCACGTAGTTTCATTTGTTGAATTCATATACTCAGACTTGCAACTAGTATTGGATAAGTGGTTGGAATTTGTTAATGGCTGGGTTCACAGGATGTTCTCTTGAACCACCAGTACCACAGTGGAGGCACTGTCTCCATTACCTCTATAGGGACTTTTGTATAATGTGAATGACTGGAACAGAAGTTGAAATGCTGGATGCTGGCTTTGAACAATATGTTATCTATGACTGAGTCACATGTAGATCTAAGTTGGTGTTTTTCTAGTGACAGACTGTTTATAGCAAAAATATCTATGTTGCAACCAACTGAAGTAATTTGTCCTTGACTACAAAGAACCTTTTTATTTAATTTCAATTGAAGGCTCAAATTGAAGCTGATTATTATTTCCAGCTAAATAGTAATTCAATAATATATGTTGTTGTTGTTTCAAAAAAACATGCTAGTTTTTCTGAGACCTTTTAATGAAGAGCTTTTTGCTCTTTACGGGGACAAGGAAGGAAGAAGCAGTTTGATGATGCTTACCCGTTAATAAACTGATGGGTGTGTTGTATGTGTGTAATGTGAAAAGACCATGTATTCAAATCCTTCTTTTACTGAACACTAAGTATGGAGGTTTGGAGATATTTCAGGGAGAGGTAGTAGGTAGTTTTTCCATTTGAGATCAAAGAACTGAGGAAAGAATTTAATTTTCATCTTCCACGGCCTATATCAGTGCTTAGACAGAAACATGACTTGCATATGCAAACATTGACATTGAAGAGTTTTTATTGGGGAAGGGACACAATAACATACCTGAGTTCCACAAGGGTTAAAATGAATCCCACATGAAAAAAGACAAAGAGAACTTCTTTAGTTGTTGTATGCAGAATATTGTTTTCTTTTTTGTGACTCAGTTTTTTTCTGTGCTTAGAGAAAAAGTAAAAAAACTTATTTATGTTCACTTTGCAAGCATTGAAATACTTTCTAATTCTAATAGGGCAAAAATTCTGCAATAAGAACTTGAGTGAGAGCACAGAAAAAAATGATAACTGCACATGTTGAGACTGGAATCAGGTGTCCATTTTAATGTGGATGGTAGTTGAGAACAAAATGCCCTTAATTCAGGGCTGTATCATGGGAAGGAACTAGTTTCAACAGTGGTGGAAGAGTTGTAAATGACAAAGAGTTGTAGATAACGAACTTGGTTTCAGAAATGTTTACCAACAGGAAGTGGTGCCTGGGGGAAAAAAAAAATTGAACAGGGCGGCAAGAGAGGAGAGTTTTAAGTTGGTATGGGCATACTAAGGTGATTGCCTAGGTGAGAGGCATTAATGAGATAAATACAATTAAAACTCAGGTCTTTGAAGCCATCACAGGGTGTGAGGAGAGTAAGAATTTGCAATAAGAGAGAACTTAAAGCCTTGCCTTCCCAATCTAGCTATACTGACTAATCCTCAAAATGACGAGAAAGAGGAGGATCCCACCTCATGAATACAATAAAAAACACTTTTCAAATGAAATGGATCATGGTTAGGGACTCTTTTCTTCTCCTAAGTTATATGCTTGCATCTACTAGCTACCATTGTAGAAATGACATAAAACAAACAAGCCCTCTCTCCCCTAGCTTTAATGTTCTGAATATTACTGTTAGGCTGTCTAAAAGCCGTACCCTGCTAGCGCACAAACAAATTTGCCAATTTGCTCAAACTGGTATAGGTAAATTACTAGATGCTTTGCTTTCTATGTGTATACAGTGATAGAGGTACAATATAATTATGCAAAATCTTTGAAAACAGTGTATATGTTATGCTATTAATGGTGTAGATGGCGAAGGTGAAACTTGTGCTGGTAAAAGTTAAATTACTTTTTCTTCAATAGCTTGAAAAAGAAAAATCATATTATCCTTTATTATTTTGCAAATAAAGTTACTAATGTATCTTTTCTATATACTACTAAGAGACAATTGCTCATTCAATAGGTTTTTATCAGGAAGTGTAAACAAAATTTGATGGGGGCTTTATGTATTGTAACACGGGAAAGCCAGATTGGATTGTTCTATCCCTTCAGAAACCCTATGCCTTTATCTGCTTGATGGTTTTGCTGGAATAATAATTTTGTTGTATGAAGCTATCTGTAGTTTATACTAGAAATTAGGAATTCTGTTGCTTAAACTTAAGGCACCTCCCTAAACAAATTGGAACACCTCTGTAAAACATCAGTCGTGTTGGTGTAATTGCATCAACAGCCCAACCCGTTGTCAGTGCTGGTCAAAAAAAATTGTATTTTCTCATATTCTTGACTAATGTAGATCATCAAATGCATGCAAAGCGTGCAGTCTGGACTGGTCAGTTACCAAATTCACAATTGGTTGATACATCTATATTTGTGCTAGGGCTTTCACAATTGGTTGATACATCTATATTTGTGCTAGGGCTTATGTTACATACCTGTTTCCTGGTATGTCTTTTCAGTATGATAAGCTCAAGAAAAAGGAGAAGGGGTGGATAGTGGTGAGACTCAAGGAGGTGGTATCTTGACAGCACAGTGAGGATAGGGTTTTTAGAGATTATAGTAAAGAGTCAAAAGCTGTGAACGAGTATAAAGAAAAGTAGGTGTTTAGTTTTAGTTTTTCTAGTTTATGTTGCTGTTGAATGGTGTAGAATTAGATATTATATACTATGTTACTTTTTACTTCTGCTTTAACTAGTTAAAGAATTATTTAGAAATAAACTGGAAAAATAAGTGAAATAAGAAAAGAATAATAGATTGTAATAATAGAAAAAATACTTCTGAACCTAAATTTTGAAAAAATCCATTTTGCTAATGTTTTCTTTGATGTGTAGAAGTAACCTTCGTGCTGAAGTACTGCCTGATGTGGCAAGTCCAGGACTGCAGAGTCTAAAGTGATGAATCTGAAAGGAAATGGAAGTGTTGTGCAAAACAGAAGTGAGAGGAGTGATTACAAAATTTTATGATAACATTTACTTTTCAAAGGCTAAATGTTGCTGTTGAGATTAACAAGAATAACAGTAATCTGACATGTATATGAATAGCTGAATGTTTAGTAGAGTTGGTAAAGTTTTCCATATGCTGTGGTACTCCTTGGCTGTATGACCTTTCAAATGTTGCTCAACTTGAAGTTTTCAGAGTTCTGTTAAAATATACACACACACATTTATATATATATATGTTTTTTTCAGCAATTGCATAGCAAATTAAAAAACTCCTTAGGGCTGTAATCTGACCCAGATACTTCCCATATGAAACATTAGGAAAAAAAATCTGTATAGTTACTTAAGTGGTGAAACTAAAAGAATATGATGTTTTAATTTTTTTACACACTTCATTTTTGCTTTCCTCTCCCTAGGCCTAGTCATTTCCTACTTCAATCTCATACGTCCCAAAACACAAATTAAAAAAAGAACAAAATCAACCAACACATTTTTTCAAGGCAGGAGAGTTCTTAATGTTCTCTGATTATTTTATATATTTTTAAAATTGTGCGCCTTTTTAAAAGGCTAAATTTTAGTCTAGTGGGAGGTGTCCCTGCCCATGGCAGTGGGCTTGGAACTCTATGTTCTTTAAAGTACCTTCCAACTCTAACCATTCCATGATTCTATGAATTAAATGCATAGAATAGTAATGGAAATTCTTATAGTTCCTGCTTCTGAACAGACAATTGCTAGCCAGTGGATGGCAGAGTGCTGCAAACATAACTTGCAGATTTTATTATTGCAACCAATTATTAGGAAACAAGGAAAGGCAAGAAACTTCATATTAAGAAGAACAGAAATCTACTGTTTAGACTTGGTGAAATTAATCTTTACGAAGAAGGGTACTTGAAAAATATTTTCTGATGTCTGATCCTTTCAGAAAGTCCAGCTGATATTTAAAAGTAAACAGAAAAATAAACATCAGTGGCTGTTTTTTTCTTAGATTAAGGCAATTTATAATTACTAAAATGCCTAATCAAGAATCAGCATAAAAGAATAAAAGGTTTATCAGGACAGTGAATTACAAAAGGCAAGAGTGTAACTAAAAAACAGCAAACATGCAAATGTTAAATGCACACCTACTGCTGTTGATCTTTTAGTCTCAGGTTGTGCCTGAATTGTAAACTCATTTTAATTCTTTCTATATGGATACTAAAATGTTTTTTCATTCAAATTAGGATTATGATGTTAGAACATAGCGCATCTGTGTGAACTAATTTATTCTATAGAAAGAAATATTGTAGTTGTACTACAGTAGTCAGAATCTTCATTGTTCTTGTATCTTTTGTCTTGTCATTTTTAACAATATTCAAAACACAAAGTGAAAACTGAGAATTTTTATTTGGTAGCATTTCAACTTCCCTTTTCCCCAAGGACTTGAGGCAGTTGGGGATGTGTGGGTCAGATGTTCTGGTTCAAGTTCAGGTCTAGAATTCTTTGCTGTCGTAAAATTTTGGGGATTTATTGTAAAGCTCATAAAGACTGCTTAATAAATCTTGATTTATCCTAGCTAAAGTGTAAATTTTGACAGCATCTTTTCACTGGAGCACTGGTTATATTTAAAAAGAAAAGAAAGGTGGCTGAGTTACATTTTAATATTGGTAGCTACATAGCAGACTGTGGTTTTTGGCTGTATAGAAAAGTAAGGTTTGCTAGAATTCAATTCAATCAATACCTTTGTCTTAACCCAAGGAAGTTATTTTCAGTATATTCTTTTGGATGAGCTCCAGACCTCTTTGCATGTTCTTAGCAGTGTGTTTTGTGCTTTCTGCCATTTTGTGTACTATATTGCACACATATGAATGATTTCATGCAAACATACATTTCCTGCCAAAGGGATTTCAAAGCATCCCTTTGTTTGAGGTTGTCTTTCTGCTGTTCAGCTGCGTAACTGGTGTATTTATTTTTAAAATGCATGTTTTCTTCTGTTACAACTCAAGTTTTAATCCATCTATTATGACAATTATGTTTAAAAATGAAACCACTTGTGTTCCCAGGCAAGTATACTTTTGGCTAAATGGAGAGTGTGTCCCTTTCTTCTCCAGCCTTGCTAAGCCTGCGTAGAGTTACCTAGACACGTATGAAGCAAGAAGTCTAGTATATTTGTTTGTCACTTCTGCAGAGCAACACAGACAGAAACGAGGAAAGGAGGGGAACCTGCTCGTAACTACCAAGTCAGAGAAAAACATCAGTTGGTCTCACTGCTGAAGTGCCTTTCCTATGGCTATGTCTGTACCACTGAAAAGACGTTACAGTAGTGGGAAATTAACAGTAGATAGCTATTTTACTGTGAAATTCTGGGCAAAAGAAAGCAGTCAGCATCTCTGCTGTACATAGACATTTGTGACTGTCCTAGCTTAGTCCCTCCTAAGAAATATCAGCCCAGTGTGATAGATACATTCATTGCCATTTAATTTACATCAGCTTCTGCATTGTGTGTTCCCTAGTTTTTTGTGGGGGTGTCTCACCAGTAGCTCTAGCTGCCAAAGGAACCATCAACACAGACAGAGGACAGGGCAGTCTTCTGAAAAAAAATACTGTATTTAACTGAAACCAATGAATTCTTTACTATTGTATTGTCACATTAAAGTGAATTTGTTTGTGGTTTTCCATTGTAATTTTCATTAATATAAATAAATATTAGGAGGATGCATTGTCTCTTGTAACATAAATCTTTTATGTCTCTAACATAAGTCTCTATCTATGTCTCTAACATAACATTTTGGTATTTTATTATTCGATTCTTAGGAATGGACAGTGACATGCTACCTTATGCATATTACTCTTTGGCTTTATTTTTAATATTAAAGACATATATCATACAATCATTTCTTTTTCAAAAAGTGGTAAGATGGGCAAAACATGCATGCATGTAAGTAACAGTATTAACTTAATGATGTTAGCAGATTTGTAGGTGAAATCAGTTTTTATATTGCTATTTTATGTTCTAGGTTGATGTTGAATTAAAACAGTTGTTGCATAGATCTGTGTGCTGTATTTGTTAATGAAGTTATCACCAAGATAAAATGCAAAAGCTACTGTTGAATTATTTGGTATGTGACTTAGCCTACTGCTTCTTCAAAATGCTATTTGGTGTTACATAATATGAAATACTTTCTTATCCTTCACATGTGTATAATCCTGAGTATTTCTGAGGTAGAGGGTTGCTGAATAGTACTTATATTCTGATAAAGTCAGTTGTGGGAGGAGAAAACAGAAGTCAGTCAAACATTCTCATGATTCCAAAATCCCTGAACCGGCTTCCTTTTATGCTAGAGGGTTTATGTAGTCTTTTGGTCTGTTTCAGTTTGGTTCAGAAAATCAATTTATTTTTTCTTTCTTCTCTTAAAAAAATCCTTTTTATTAGTACTAAAATTCCTAATAAAATCATAGAATACTTCAGATAGGAAGGGGCCTTGAATGGTCACCTGGCTGCCCCTTGAAACAGGATCAGCTATGAGATCAGACCAGGTTGCTAAGGGCTTTAGCCAGCTGGGCCTTGAGAACCAGTTGGATGGAAGGAGACCACACAGCCTTTCTGGGTGGCCCATTGCACTGCCTGACTGACATGATAGCTAAGAAAAAATAGAATAAGAATGCTGGAACTTCTGTGTCTCTGTTGTTTCTCATCCTGCCATCACATACCATTCTGAAGACCCTGAGTCCATCTTCTTGAATGGTATTGACAGGTGACATTAGGGCCTCCTTGTCTCCTCCAGAGTGAGTAAGCCTGTCCTCATGTGACAAGTACTATAGTTCCCAGCCATCTCGGGGTCCCTCTGCTGGGATCATTTCAGTTTATCTATGTTTTTCCTGTTTGAGGGGCAGAGACTGTCTAGATGCCGGCTAATGAGCGCTTGCTAACTGGGGGTAAGAATTTCTCTCTACCTTCTGGCTGTGCTCTGCTCAACACAGCTCGGGATGCTGTTGGTATCCTCGGGATCCCCCAGGGTCCTCTCAGCAGAGCTCCTTCTCAGCCAGTCATTAGCAGCCTGTGTTCTCGGAAGGGGTTATTGCTTCCTGCCAAGGTCTCTTTGAAGAGCAGGTCTACTCTTGAGCATGTTGACTGATCCCCTCTGGTTTGGTCTTTGTATGCACACTTGGTGAGTGTGCATTCCCTGCAGTGCTAATGCATATTTTGAAGGTCATTGTTCTCTCAGCTAAAAGCAACATGTATCTTTTTAAACCGGAATGCTGCAAAAGAATATTGTATGTAACTGGTACACGCAATGTGTTCATCGCAACAGGATGTCAGCAGTGGCTGTTCTTTCAGGGCGAACTATGTGATTGCTTACATCCTTGCAGTCTAAGCTTTCTACCTTCCTGTTCTTATTGCATTTGTTTATGCTGTTAATGAGATGCAAAACATGTAATGGCAGGCTTATTTTCAGTGAATATATGCTTTCTAATGTGTTGATTAGAGTAGCTTATCCAAGCAAAAACTGAAAATGAGCTCAGAGCAAAATTCTTGTACGTAAAAATGCTTTTCAAGATGCTGAAGGATTTATTTGTTCCATATACCTGCTTAAGAAAGCATTGCTTTTCCGGAATAAGGTCAAGATGAGTCTCTGATCAGTATCTAGGAGAAAAGGAGGAATCTATTTTCAAACTTTTTTTAGAACTCAATTGTTTTTTTGAGAGAACAATATCTGTGGAGTATCGATCGTCTGTGTCCAGTAGTTAGTCAAAGGCTATCTCCTTTGACTAACCCCTTAGCGTGGTGTCATCCTCCTTCATGTGATAGATTGTTACAATCTCAGACAGTGTAATTACACACTAGCCAAGTGGGTCATTTATTTCTGTACCTTCACCATTTACCAAAAATCTCCTTTATCTTTGGAAGCCAGCTCTTCCTTTTGCAGTAAAAGCAAAATAACGGCACATAAAACATTAGAGTCTAAAACTAAGGGCTTGAAAAATAACTGTAAGACTAACTTTAAAAAACTGTTCTACTTTTTATGAACACCTAGTGTACGTTTTTTTCCCCCTAGTGTCCTAGAGAACAAAACACACAAACCCAATTCATTGTTTTTCATGTGCCTGGTAAACACTATTTTTCATTTGTGAATGTTTTAGCATTTTTTTTATCTGTTAACACTAGATGCTTTCACTTGCATGAGCGTATCGTCTCCCCTACCCTCCCCCGCATGAGCTCTTAATTTATGAAGTGCAAAAGCTCCTAGAAGCACTACTACTTTTTTTTTTTTGCTGGTGACAATGAGTGAAAGTATCGGATATGTCCTTTTGAACACAGTTTGCGTATAAAGTACGTTGTTTCAACTTACATGAAATTATACATAAAATTTGAAGCATACAATTGAGTATTTACATTTTGGGGAGGAGAGAAGCCATGTAACCATTGCCATTATATTTCCTTAGGCCTGTTTCTTGAGAGAAGGAGCAGTAGGCTAGCATTGTTAGAATCTATTTCTGTTTGGGAAAGACATGTATTCTTGCTAAGATAAACATAATGTAAAAAGACTCTGATCTTGACTACATTACTTCGTTATCCCAGTATGAATGATTTCTCCTTTGGGCCCAGCCTTAAAGCTACATGAAAGTGAAAGGCTAGGCTGAATGCCACATGTATTCATTTTCACTGGTTTTGAATCTACATTACCCCAGTTCTTCCTCATTAACCATAATACTCTAATACAACGGAATAATTGTTTGCAAATAGTAAAGGAATCTAGAGACTTACATATTTTGTAAAATATTTTTCTGTTGTAGCTTAACATGTTTCAGCAAAATGGAATCTGGGTTTTATATCAAGAGGAAAAATGTGTAAATTTGAGGTTCTTCTATTAATATTAAACTCTCAGGACTTTATGATTGCCACTTTTTGGTTTATATTTATTGCTTTTGGTGTCCCTATATATTTTTCAGAACATGTCAAGGTACTAAATCTTTCCAGTCTGACATGTAAGCCAGTTTATGTATGTTTATATTTGAGCCTTGTACTGAGACAGCTTTGTGACCTACAACCTCATTCTAATCTCAGATGTATGACTTGCATCTCAAACTCAAACATATTAGCTGAGGTTTTCTTAAGGGTAGCTGCAAATGGATTTTGAATAGCTGAGCTTGTACTGTAGTTTGAAGTCCTTTTTAAAAATTAAATATGCATTTTAGGAATAGATTTTCCTGCTTCTATTAAGTTATAGATGCAGCCCTTTGTCATGTCCTCCGCAGAGCTCTGTTCTGGGGTTTAGGGTTATTTGCTGTATTTTTGTCTATAGAATTTTGAGCCATCTCTAGGAGAAACCAAACCTGAAAATAAAGAATCCCACCTTCTGTTCCCCAACTTAGAATTCAGTCGCAGTCTGCATGTAGATCTGTGCAGAGAAGTAGCAATTTATTTCAGACCCTTCTTTCTCTCCTGGCCTCCCTATCTTTAACCTGTTCTATTCTTTTGTGCATCCCCCAGCTGGTAGTCTGTGTGCTGCAGGTTATCTTAAGAACTTTCTCTAGAGAAATAACATTAGTAATTTTAAGAGTATGTTGAGTAGGCTATCTGTATGAAAATATGCTAATAATGACAGATGTGACTGCTTGCTTTATTCAGCACCCCTATTGCTTAGTCTGTTGAGCATATAAAAATGGTCTGAAGTGTTAAAAGGAAAATGGATTGTCATAAAGAATAAAGAGATGATGCTAGGCTAGTGTTTATTCTTGTCTGAATCTCCTGCTCAATATCTCCCTTTGAAGTTTTTAGCTAAATGCTTGTGGAAGAATTTTTTTTTCATTCACAAGATTGATTCTGAAATACCATTTCTTGTAGGAGTAATACAGTAGCCAGTACTACAAAAATAGAGGTGGTGTGATATGTAAAGCAGAAATGGGAGAAAGATCGATCCCATTCAGGCAAGCTCCAATGGGCAGTTTTTCCTAATTAATCATTATGAAGGTAATAATACCGTAAATTTTTTTAACACAAATTGGTTTGTTCTGTTCCTTTTAACTGACAGAGAGTAACCAATGGAGAATAAGGGCTAATAATGTTGAGAGGTGCATCTGGTATATTTTTCTAGCACACATGCTCTGTGTAAAAGGTATGTATAGTATGTGTGACAGTTTACCTATGATCACAGACTTCTTTAGTTTGAGTCTCTTCTGCCTGCTCCGCAGTTTGTGCATTTATTTCTTGCTAACTGCCCTCCTCTTTGCATCTTTTTGTACTGCCACACTGCTTTTGTATTTCTTCTTTCTCTTTCCATGGATGCATATAAAATTCACATGCAACACATTGCCTCTGAAACAGCTGACTTATTTTCGAAGTTTCTGAATCTTCCTCATGTGTCTTATCATCCTTTACTGAGACGGTCTACATGTGGAGTTGGGAACTATTTATTTGAATGCATGATGAAATCTTGCACTTGGTAGATGTAATATTGAGGACAAGCATGTCTTGGTTTAAAGAGAGCATCTGTCTTAGAATCATAGAGTGCTTAGAGTTGGTAGGGACCTTAAAGATAATCAAGTTCCAACCCCCTGCCATGGGCAGGGACACCTCCCACTAGACCAGGTTGCTCAAAGCCCCATGCAGCGTGGCCTTGAACAATTTCAGGGATGGGGCATCCACAACTTCTCTGGGCAACCTGTTCCAGTGCCTCACTACCCTCACATGAAAGAATTTCTTTCTAGTATCTAATCTAAATCTCCTCTCTTTCAATTTAAAACCATTATCCCTCGTTCTATCACTACATTCCCTAATAAAAAGGCCCTCCCCATCTCTCCTGTAGGCCCCCTTTAGGTACTGGAAGGCTTTTATAAGGTCTCCCTGGAGTCTTCTCTTCTCCAGGCTGAACAACCCCTCTCAACTTTCTCAACCTGTTGCTTGTTTTATGGCCAGCCCAGCCTAAACCATGACAAAACATTACAACAAACACAGTCTTGGTGGTATTTCCCGATATGAAAATCTATGCAGTTTAACAGAGGAACAAGATGAGGCAGTTCCGTGATGTTGAAGAAGTCCTCAATTATCAGTGATCTTAGTCTGGAGTAGTACTCTGGTTTCCACTTTTCTGGTTTGCTCAGTGTTTCCTCAGGTTTTAGAGTGAAAGAGTTACGTTGCTACTCATTTAAAATTTAGGCTCATAAATGTCAAACCATCTTTGATTCCTGTTATGAAACTGAAAATATTTTTTCTTTAAGGAGAAAAGATTATTTACTGCAAAATGCTCCCCAAAAGATGTTTAACTGTTTGGGTAAACACAGAATATTTTTTTTTTTTTGGTAGCTTAGACACAAGCAACATTATTTATGATCTAAATATTAATTTCTTTATTTAGACTTTGTTGTACTAGTTTGTGTATTCTGATAACCTTGCAGTAGGATAACACTGACAACTGCTATTTCTTATAGGACTCTTTAATATAGTTTAATGAGTGCTATGAGATTTTTTACAATATAAAATCAGCATGTTGCATTTTTAAGTCGAGTTTCAAGTTACACTGTGTACAATATTCTGTTATTTATTGTATCTGTAGTCAGAATGCACACTATGCATGTGCAGTACAGTGTAATAATAAGCATGTAATTTTCAACATTTCAATGAACTTTTGTCATAAAATTTAAGGAGATTTTAATTGCTAGTAATCAGCATTGCATGTTAATAGGCTGTAGATAATTACAAAACCGTTTGCGTTTCTCTTCCCACAAATTTCTTTAGCATTTAGGCCCTCACTTAATACATAACTTTTTCTCAAGAGGGTTGAATAATCCTATTTAGTCACAGTAATAACAGATACCCATTTTTTTTCTTAAGATTATATTTCAATTTTAATGATTTTGAAAGGATTATACCTTTGATTAGTCAGATTTACTGATATTGGTTGTACAATATTTTTTTCTCTAACTTCTAATAGGTTATAACAAGCTGTCAGTTGTCACCATAATAGCAACGTTGATTTTAAATTTGCATTCCTCTATGCTAATGAAGATTTTTCTATTTCAATTGCTCCAAATTTGGGGAATAGCAATTAGTATGTGCCCAGGAAAATTCTATTGCTGACACATTTCTGAATACAGTGCTGGAGAGCTAGGCTCTCTACACCCTCACTCGTGTTTGTGCTACACAAAGGAAATATTTGTTTCCCACTTCTGAAACAGTTTAAATAGCAGAAAGAGTCTGTAATAGCATCAGCGCTTGATTTATTAAGGTATTTTGGATAAAGATGTATTGGAAGAAGTTGTGCATATTTATGAAGCAAAGAGTAAAGATGTAAAATTGAAATAATTAAGGCAGCTGTTTGTTTGGTGTAAGGCAAATGGAGAGCTACGTAATGGTTTTAATGTTCCTGAGGAAAAAGGTAATAGACCATTACAAGGTTGGCAGTTATAATAGCACCTGAATTCATTAACAGTAGGTGGGACAGGTTTTATATGAGGTCTTATATTAAATCTTTAAAGAGCCAGTAGAAATTGATCATATAGGGAGAAAATACAGTAAATTATTCATGTTGAAAGTGTATTAATTTTAAAATATATTGTCATATTTTTGGGGAAGGGGTCATAAAGCATAACTCAGATAAGTAAAGCATTCAGAGAAATGTGTAAGAGAGCGAATCCAATGCTAGAAGGAAGTCAGATTGTAGTAGCTACTACTAAGCTCTGCATTCTGCTGTGGACTGCCTAGGAACCCAATCATGAACAAGTGAGAAGATTGACTGAAAAAAAACCAGAAATGCTGCAGAAAAAAATTTACAAATCTATAATAACCTTATAAGAAAAAGGGATACTTTGTGCCAAATATCAAGAATTTTAAATGAAGAACGAACTAACTCAGTATGGGATGGCCATTAGTGCCTTGTACTACATCATTGTGAATGTTGTACAAGCCAAACTGAAAGAACAATTAAATGGCTAGTGACAGAGGTATGTGAAATTTTTACACTGGGCTTCCAGATGGCTTATATTTGATTTCTCTGTTATATAAGTTAATCACTTGCATCATTCTGTTATTGAAAAAAAAAAAAAAAAAGAAAAAGAATAGCCAACATAATGGTATAATGTATATAGTTAGATTGTACAATGATAAAGATATTTAGAATAAAAATTACAAGCAAGTGAAATCAGATTTTTCCCTTCCATGGTGCAGATGTGATCAATGTTTTCTATCTTTTCTTTGTCAGTGCAGAAAGCCTGTGTTAGTTTTGCTGTAGTGTACTGTTTGAATAGCTGTAGTTTGAAATAGAAGGAACATTCCTGCATGTGTGTGTTTCTCATTTTACCTCATTTGTGAAACCAAACCAAGTATCTGTCTGGTGAGACTTGGATAAAAACAAAAAAAGTCTCAACATTTCTTCTTCAAAGATTTTCTATCTTGTCAGCACTGAATTGACTTTGTTTTCAGATTTTCCTCCATTCCCTTCTATCTGGCAGTAAAAGAGGTGATTCTGTCTTATAACATTGCCAGTGTAGGATTCGTTCTGATATATTTCATGCCGTTCTGTACATAGGAGAAAACACTAGGAAATTATGGTAGCCCAGCAAGGTGTTTTTGGTTATATTATTGGTTACTTCAAAGCATTATGTTAGTAATAAAGAGTTTATTCCAAAAGACAAAGGAAAATAATTTGGTTGTTGATAACATCACACTCTTTAAAGAACAACCACAAGTGTAGGTGGATGTAGCAAAGACCTTTCTAAAGATCGCAGTTTTAATAGACAAGCAGAGATGCAACACCCCCATTCAGAACTGTGGAATCCGTGATATCTTTAAAAATATGGTTTTTACTCAGCACATTGCTTGCAAATTGAGATGTTGCAATATTAGGTTATTTTCATTACAGTGTTAGAGTATTAGTGCCTGATGACCTTGAAAGAATAGTGAATACACAACTAAAACAACAGGCTCTAAAACATTATTTTAGTTTGCTGTCCATACACCAGGAAATATTTTAGAAGGCTAACTCTTATTCTATGATATAACTTCCATAGCTTAATATGTCAACAAAGACTTGTAGCTTTACCTGAAGCTGGAAGGTTTTTCTTTGTATTCCTGTTACTAGAATGTATAACAGTCTAAGGGATGGCGTTACAAGAAAACACAGGGCAAAATGTGGCAGATGCCTGAGATACAGTACTCCAAATGCAGCTATCAGCCATATAAGTGTGTGGGCAGGAGGAGGATTTTGTCTGGTTCAAGTGAAACAAAATCTGTGTCACTTTATTTTAGAGATACTGAGAATTTTCAGACTGGATCACTTTCTATTGGAACTATTGCTTCTTTGATTAGGGACTTCTTGATAAAATAATGAAAATGATTGGGGTTTTTAAAAATTTATTTTTCTCTGTGAAAAGGACAACAATGAAGCATATTACTTATTTAATTAAACATAATGTTTCTGTATTTTCAGAATGCAATGTTTCTTTTGATTTTGAAAGAAGTTTCTGATTTTTTTTAGAATAATATTTTGAGGAGGTACCAAGATAGCTTCATTGAATTCAGTGTTTGGAACAGAGTTGTTTTAACATAATTCCATTTTGCAGGAAATGTTGATTTTTTAAAAAGTCTGGTTCCATCCCAGAAATTTCTGGGATATTTAAATTTTAAAAAGAAATAATAAATTAATCTAGTTTCTGCCAATTTTAAGTCATGGCTGGTTGTAAAAGAGAATTCTTCCCAATCATTTATTTAGCACTCTAGTTACAATCCCTTGGAGTGACAATGAGCAAAATACAAAAACCTGTTTTGCATCGCAAACAGTTTGTAAATGAAGTTAAAACAGATGAGACAATAGTTGAGGCTGTCTTGGATACGCAGTTAACACAGCTGTGCTATAAGTACATTTTAAAAGCATTGTTTAACTCTTCCTTTTTTTTCTTGGGTTAATCATTCCTGCTAGTTTATGGAAGTCTGAAAAGTAGACGTTCATAGAGGCTAATTGCTCAATAAAATTATTTCTCTGTTTTGTATTAAACTTCAGAGGAACATGTAAAGATGACCTAGAAGAAATCAGATTTTTAAAAATGTTTTGCAATAATTGTCCTGGTTTGAGCCCAAAACAACGATAATAAGCAAAGGATGTGTCCTACGTCCGTTGTTAATTCAAGCATTTTTTATCAAAAGTGTTTGAAACTTGTCAGTATTCTTTTGAACTCGTCACAAATTGACCTGAAAGCTTGTATTTCTGGCAAATCTCAAATATTCTTTCCCTGCCTTGCCCTGTGGGGTTTTTTATTGCTTGTGAACAGTCTGGTAGAAGAGCAGGATTTGCACTTAATTTCTCTTCACTAAATCTGTATATTCCATATATATGTAGAGGGTGTAGCATGACTACTGAAATGTTTTTCCAAACTATTAAATAATAGCCTCAAAAATTTTGCCCGTATATAACCTTTTACCTATAGGCCCTTGCCTGTCACGCTATACCTATTAACACGGGTGAGACAGTGATTAGAAGAGAGATAATTGAGTCTCTCCAGTCTGCAGTGATCGCAGCTGTTGCTGACGTTCTTGTCCTTTGCCCATCATACCTTTCCCCTGCCAGAGTGGAGGTGGTCTGCTGCATGCTGAGCAGATGTTTCTCCTTTGCATAGTTATCTTTTGAGTGCCTTTATATACAAAAATCAGATTGCACTGCTACTGTCACTTTTATCTGATGAGAGGAAATCCCAGACGAATGAAGCTGGTTTTCTTTTCAGGCAGCTAAGCAGTGTTGCTCAGGGGCATGTTCTCATTCCTTGCTTCTGTTGCTGCTCACTGTAAATGTTTTCTTTCTGGCATGTTTCTTCTTTAATCCCTCTTTCCCTCTTTGACCCATATCCTTAATCCCATTGGGTTTCTTTTGAACTTGGTTATTTCTTAGTCTTCTGGTACATCTGTCTGCTGTAACTATGAATCGTTTGCCAGCACCACATTTTCATCATATTCCCTGAATATCATTTTCCTCCCACAGTTTGTGTTAGAGTACTTGAAGAGGTACAGGGAAACTTTCTGGGACTGGTCATTCTTCAACTTCATGACACTGTGTCATTCTTTACTTTGTTTCTTTTTTCTTCTTATCTTCCCCTATTTTTAGTGTTCTCTTTCCTTTTCTATTTGTTCAACTTTCTTGTTCAATTGGTCGTTATATTCTGTCAAGTAGAAAATGATAATGAAAGTATCTGAGTGATATAGATAGTATGGTTCTGTATGCTACATTCACTAAATACACTCATTTAAAATGCCCACTTTCTAGATGTCTGAAAGGATTAATTTCTCTATTGCTGTAAAATAAACAAGATTCCTTTCTTTCCTGCTTTTCCTAGTAAGCTCTTATAAAACTAACAGTTGTTTATCACATCTTGTAAAATTCTCCTATGCAAATACCCATAATTTCTTCCTCCTGGTAGCTCCTGTTTTCACTTGAAAAATATGTATTGCATGTGTATAATTAGAGGAGAAGAACTTTGGGGAAAAAAATTGCAAGTATGATGTTTTTGAGATTACATTATCTTTGTGATGCAGGGGTTTTCTTACTGGTGCCATTTTCAGCTAACTTTTCACACTGAGTATCTCTAAAGATAACTGTAAACACAGTCCAGTGCTCCAGTCTGTAGAGATTAGCCCATTTGAAAAATAGTCTTTTTATTATTGAAAGTAGGCATATGACTATGAACTGTAACAGAATGATTTTGCTCTGGGTACTTTCTTGTTGGTGGGATAGGTATAGATAACATGGGAAAATAAAAATTGGTTTCTGAATTTGTGATTCCTTATCACGATAAAACAGTAGTTCAACTATAACAGCATCTGGAAGAAGTAATGGTCAGTGATATCAAAATAAGTGTTTGGGACATGCTATATTGTGTTGTATAGTGTAAGCTATGTTTCGGGGACATACACGTTGATTTGGACTTCAGGGCTAACTTTTCATCCCTCCTTCTCTACAGATGGCTAAAAGAAATTTAGCTATGATCTGTGCATATTCAGTCCTACTGTTAATCCAGGTTTCAATAGTGGCGTAGTTAAATATTTTTATCTGCTTTATTTGGTTGCTAATGCCAGGTCTTTTCTTTTGGGAACTTAGTTACTCTGTGTGCTTCTAGTAACAGTCTTGATGGTGTTAAATGATGTTGCAATACATGGATAGAGCATATATGAATTACAGATACATGCTTATAAGATAAATTACTGCTCAAGAACCTAAACACACAAAGAAGCTGTAACATCAAATTCTATTAAATTTTGCCTTATAACTCTCTTATTACTTACAGATGTGAAGGACTGACCAAACCACAAATAGAGAATCAGTGTAAAAGCTTGAACACCAACACCAACCAAACCATGAGGTGTACCTTTTCTGTGCATTGCCAGTGGCGCGCTTTTTTTTTTTTTTTTTCCCTTTCTCTTTTCACTTAAGGTAGACTACAGTAGTGTTCCCCAAAAGAGTATTTCTTTGGGAGTTGGCTGCTGCAAGAGGGGGGTAGGAAATTGAGGGATGTGTGGATTCTGCTGTTCTTTTAAGAGGGATGCCTTTACGTAGGATATATGCCCTTGAGTTTCCTCTTCCTCAGTGTGAATACAAAGTGCTTTGACTGTGAAATAGAGGCTGACTGGTGTTCTCCTTATGTGGATATTATGAGGCTTAATACTTCTCTGTTGTCATTTCGGTCTCTCTAGTGCTGCTTATTTATTTAAATATTTTCATATTCTCAGGCCCAAACACATTTTTCCTTGCATTTAACATGCAGAAGTTTAAAACCTCTCTGTAGATTTGCTTCTTACTAAATTACAATACAAAATACAAGTTCTAGCACAATTGGCATTACCTTCAACTAACCAACAGTCAGGAAAAAAAATCAATTAAAAAAAAATTAATTTCTGTGTGTTCAGAGGATCTGTTCTCATTAGCTTATTTGATTTTTGCTTTGCTTTTTTATTCTCCATTACTTACGTAGTTCATCTTGTTTAAAACTATGCTGGATTTTTAACTGGTGAGCAGCAGTAGGAAGCAATTAATGTTATAATGCTGAGGCCAAAAGTAAAAGTGGTCAGAAATTGAGACTAGTAGTAAAATTTTGGAAAAAAAAAAAAAGATAATTATCATAAATAATGGTTTTTTAGATGGCTTTCATGCTGGTTTCCTTAGTGTTTTTGTTTATTCATATGCTGTGAAAAAGTCTCATGGCGTGTTTTAGTAAGCTTATATTGCATAGACAAAATTGTAATTGTTATCTTGTGACTAAATTTGTTAACAAGCTTCATGGAATCAAAACCTGTTCTCATTACTGCAAGGGATAGTGTTACTTGTGATATTTTTTGATGATATAGGATTTGGTGTTTTGAAAGATCAATGTTAGATGGTTTGGGATAGTAATCCTAAAAGAACGGGAGGCATTCCTTATGTTTCACTGTTTTAAATAGTGACAGTGTCAGGAAGGATTTCTGTAAATGAATGAAGTTTATACAGGACACGCCATCTATAGTATGACTGAATAAACATTGATTCTAACCTTCATTCATGCAAGGCAGTAATCTCAGCCTAATGCCGCACTTAACTCTGTACTTTCAAAATGATTTGTCTTATCTGATAAATTATGCAGTCTTTTATTTTGACCTTGTAACCTTGTAGAGTTTACTCAAACTGACTCCATAGTATTTGCCACATTAGCAGTATAATGGCTGTAACCAGTTCTTGTACTACAGTTCATTCCACAGCAAAAGTTAAACACTTATCCATGACAATTTATTGATTCAGTTGTGTGATATACACATCGTACCATTTGAAAAGTGGTTTTGGGATTAAGTCTTTACATGTCTTTGTTTGGTCAAGTATCTGAAATACATAAACAAGGAAGCAAGCGAGTATTGAGAAATATAAACTCTTATTTTTACTGTATGGTAGAATGTTCTGTTAGACATCAATCTAGAAGTCGTTTAGGTCAAAGAACAAGCCAGACATTGAACTCTCATGCCTTTCTCCCTGACCAAGGTAACTTTTGGCCTCAGTTGATTCTGCAAGTATAATTTACTATGTAAATTATTTTTGCGTTCATAGCATGCTATTTTTGTGTAAGAGTCTAGGCTTTGCAGTTTTTCTGTTTGAACAGAACTGATGACAAGTTCTTTCTTCCTTAAACAGTAGAAGGCAAGGCTTCAAAAAGAGTAGGAAAACAAAAAAGCAGAAGTAAATTGGTTTAAGTATACTGTCATTACATGACATCATTAATTTGTTTCATACTGTGTGGCCAATTTTATTTCAATTTTATTTTATTTTTAAATCTAAGGTAATATGTTTTTATCTTGCATTGGAATATCTGATGCCTTTATCTGCTAAAACAGAGGAGCAACATTGTTTTGATACAATTTGAAGACAAAATACAAAAATAGTTATCTTTACTGTGTCTTTTATTGTGCTTACTTTGAGTTTATAATATAGGCAAGGCAAATTGTGCATAGCCTCTACTAAGTAAATGGCACTATATTATTAAATGTGTGTATAATTATGAGGTACTTATATATTAGAAATCTAACTGAAAGAGAAGCCACTGAAGATTTAGGATGCTAGTGAAAAGGAGAAGACAGAGATATTTTTAAGTAAATAAAAAAGCATAGCTCGGAAGTAAAACTTGTTTCCCTTATTTCTACTGCTTTTGTCTTTTGCACCCCATATTTTGTTTTCGTTCATTTATTTTTCAGCTGCACGTATTAAAAAAATGATAAATATCTCCATCTTTGAGGTTGTATCTTTGAGCTAAGGCAAACAGTGCAGTTGCTGGGACCTGCGCTGGAGAAATGGGGAGAAAATACCCGGTTTATGTCACGGCTTTATGCAGATGTGATTTTGGAAATATGCTTACTGTCATGCATTCAGAATGAACATGGAAGACAAAGTACTTGGTTTTCTTCACAATTGTTAAAATATATTTACATAATGCAGTCCTTAGTACTTGGTCTGTAATTTGACCGTGCTGATTAGCTTATGTCTTGCCTTGAGGAGAGTTTTCTGTTTTACACGAAGGGTTCTTGCCTTGAATTTGTTCTTTGCGTGCTGTTGGTCAAGGTAAAGGATGTTGCCACTCATTCAACTGCAGCTCTGGCAGAATGGCTGAAGTTGCTTTATGGAGAAGCGTGATAGCCATGGCTGATTAGAGGGCTAATATTTCAGCGGTAGTTAGGAAACTGGAGAGGGGCAAACGAGTGGTACGTGGAACTCCTGGTGTCTGATTACCACATATGTCAGCTCCAGATGACCTAGTAAAAGAGAAAGAGAAAACTAGGCGATGACAACATTAATTACCATGTTTACACACTACAGTGCCTCTGCTACCCAACTCCACACTGCAATTTTAGATTTTTAAATAAACAGCAAGGAAAGTGGGAAGAGGGTGTCTAAAGGCATTCCCTTCTTGGTGAGGAGAGACACGAAGATGGCCAGAGGGATTCTTGCCCAGGAGTAGAATGGGGGACATGAAAGGGGGAATGAAAATAACGGAGGGCTCTGGAATTTGAGAGCTGCAGCTGATGCGAAAGCAAGGGCTTCAGGAAAAGGTGAGGTAAAAGACACCTATATCCCATAAGTACTTGCAGAACTGGCACTGAGGGAAGGGGAGAAGGGAACTATCTTTTCTATCTAGGAACAACTATCTACATTTAAGGTTATAATATTTTAATACTAAAATTGTTCTAGATGTGCAGATATAAACTGTGTATATTAGCTAGAAGGTGCACCTCTAAGCTTCTGTGAGATGAGGCTATGGAGTAATTTGACACATAGATAGTTTTTTGTATTGTTTTTGTTGATCTGCATCCTGGCTGTGTATTTATATGTCAATGATACTATTGGAAAGTTTGTTGGGACATAATTTCTTGGTGATTCTCAGGTGGGTTTGATAAGGATGCTGGCCTGTTACATTGAGTGGAAGAAGAGCCATGGCAGTTCAGTTGCAGTTCTGAGGTTCTCAGTATCACACAGAGATGTCTGCCCTGCTTGACCCTTCGGGAGAAAATTGCTGTACAAATATGTATGCAAAGATTGGGATGGCTGCAGGCAACTCTCCCTTAAATAGGCAGGAAGTGTTCTATGATAAAATTAATCCAACCAGAAGCTTATCTTCTTTCATAAGGCTGATTTCTACAGAATGTAGACTGCCTGTGATTTTCTGGGTGGTAGCTAATTTCTATTATTTTCTGCCTTTTCTGTTTCCTGCTCTTCTTCCTTTTCTATTTTCCCAATGGGTTGAGGACAGGTAGGCAAATACATCAACTCCCCACCCCAATTCCCTATGTTAATATAGTTGTTAAAGTTACAAAGTCAAGAGCTTAAAGGTTTAGTGAGGGCCAGAACTTATTACTTGCTCAACCATACTTTGGCCCTGCATGTGTTATGAAGCAGTTTTAATTTGGAGAATTTCATACTGTTGCTTTCGGGGAACCATTGTAACATTCAGTGCACAGAATGACAACTGTTAAGCAGCTATTCAAATGTTGTTTCTGCTTGGATTTCAGTCAGTAGCCCAGCTCTTGCTTGCTGAGGTAAAATTTTCTTCTTCACTTGAAGTGAAAACTTAATTTGTTTCTAACACTGCAAAGTAGATTTCTATTCTTTACTGAATATAAAAGCCCATGGGCTTTTCTAGACTGCTTCTGATGTAGTATCTGACTTGACAAATCTTTACAGGAATTTTGTACAGTGACTCATAATTATTCCCAATTTACAGATGGTAAACTGAGGCACAGGAGAGATTAAAATCGTACGTGTTCTCAAAAGTCATGTTTTTCAAATTATCTCGCCATAGTACACCATTTTAAAAGAGTTAAGCCTCTATTGACTTTCCATCGTTGCTCTGGACACTAAGTGTGGAATCCAAGGTTTCATACTCCTTTCTCTGAGAAGATGAGAAATACGGTATCAGTGACCATCTGTGAAAAATCAGATGAGATGTCTAGTGTCGTTTGGGTTCTGTACTATCTCTGTTTCTCATCTCAAAGGCTGCAACCATCTTTTCCAGCAATCTTCTCCCTTAGGTGCCATCAGTGAAAAGGGATCATCCAGCCAAGTAGCAAGGGGAGTAGTCCATTGCAGTGAAAGACTGTGGAGATTGAAGGAGAAGTGTTACAGCTGTACTTGTACTGGAGAAGTGCCATCAGTGTGGAATGAATTGGGGATGTAGCTAAATTCTCTTTTGTTATTATGTAAAATGTGGTGTATGATCAGTACCTAAAACTGTGATGTGATCCAGTAAATCAGTAGAAGCTACTGAACCTGTTTATCAGAAACATATGACTCTATCTGGACTGGATGAAAAAAATGATGGAGAGAAGGTTTGAGAGTGAGGAAAAATATAGAGAACTAAGGACTGGTAAACTCTGTAGCACAGTGTACATCCTGACATAATGATATATAGTCAAGTTTTCACTTTTATCTCTTGCTTGTACCAAAGACTTCATGCTTTGGAATAGGATTTTTTTGATGACTATATGACATTTAAATACATATATATGTGTGTGTATATATAGACAATTATGTATAATTTTGTATAAATATATTTAATTAGATATTTTGATAAGGGCCCTTAAATACTTAAGAGCTATGTAAATCTCAAAATTTAAAACACGTTTCATACTCTTTTTGTTCCTCATTGGTGCAGAAAAGAGAAGCCTGGAACAATGCAGTCTGACTGTTGCTTGGATAGCTAGATCTTTCCTAGAGTTTATCATTGATTCCAGATGTGTATCTACTGTCCAGCCTTCATGGCGAATGGTACCTTTTATCTTTGGGAAGTCTAAGCAATTTAACTTTGCTTAGCTTATTGTTCAGTAATAGGGAAATAACAGAAGGAAAGTGATTTAAAATACTGCTTTACATAAAAAATGGAACTACTTATTCATCATATAAATATAGCTCTCTATTACTATTAATTCAACATCATTGACTTTGACATAAATGGTTATCATCACAGTTTACTCTCAAGATAAATGATATTTCTATCAAGAAACAAAACACTCAATTTCTTGTAAAGAAATAGGGTGGATAAACTTCATTTTTGTTAGTTCCAGTATGTTTAGAGCACAAAAGTAACAGGTTAAGGAGGAGAAGTAATCAAAAATATCACACGTACTTCATATCATTTTCCTGCAACCTTAGCACTTCACCACAAACATTATAAATGACTGATTCTCCTTTAGGTACTGACTTGCTTTAGAATGATGTATGAAATAATATGTGTTTTGCATGTCCTGTTTGTAATGATAAAGGTCATATAGTATCATTTACATAATCTCTAGCCAGAAATGAACTCCAGCAATATCTTCTGTATAACATATACATTATCTGAGGTTTAAAACTCTCATTATTCATGAAAGTTAATTTTACAGTGGGTGTGAATGATCTATCTTATGGCTGCTTTTTTGATCATTCTATAAAATAATATGAAGCAAAGCCTGCACAAATAGCAGGAAAACCAGTAAAGAGTGATGCATTTGCTTGACTCTGTGTATACCCGATTGGATCTTGATTGATGGCAATCATTTGTCTTTGTCAAAAAAAGGAGAAAAATTCAGACATTGAAATAAGAGTGCTATCAAACTTTCTACAATGGCAGAAAGATTCTATTAATGTAGCCTGAGAGTATTAACTGTCTCTGCTAGAAAATGATAAAGAATGTTAATTTTTCTTGAGCATGTTTAAGTGTAAACTGCATTATTTTGTCTATGTGGAAAGCATGTGGGCATGCTACAGATTTATGGTGTGCTGGAATTGGAATTAAAAAAAAAAAAAAAAGAAAAAAGAGTAAATTACAAAAAAAGAAAAGAGAAACAAAAAGCCAAATACAAGAGTTTAATCCTTCTGATTATGATTTCGCAACAAAACAATAAAAGTTTAAATAGCATAGTGTCGTAAAATCCTTAATGCTGCATTCCAATTGATATTGAAGCTTTGAAGACTAACTTCAAAGGAGGGTGAACAAGAGCAAAAAATAGATATAAAATAAACAAAAACCGCCCCCTGACAAGCTTGGTTTTAGAGGTCCTTTTGTATGTCAGATCTAGGAATATTGACCCATTACTTGAATGGGCTTTAAGGCAACTTCCTTATTAATAATACTTAGAAACAGAAAGCATATGCTTGTGGGTAGTAGTGTATTTAAGGGGAAAAATGCTATTTCACAGTATGGTAATGCTAGCAATGCAAGAATACTTTTTCTTTTTAAATACAGGGATATATAATTTGATATATAAAAAACCCAACTAACAAAACAAAAAACCAAACCGCAAAACCCCAAAGTGTTAATCATGGGATTTATCATGCTGTGTGTATCCATGGATTACATTATACATCTCTTATGGTCTGTGGTTCTTAATAGCAGTGTTGACGTTTGATTACTGAAACAATATTTTTTAAGTTATGAACACAGCAAATGGCCTCCATGAGTATTGTCTCTACCCTAAGAAGGCAAATATTATTTGTTCCTAAATTTGTAAAGAATAAATGTTTACTAGTCCTTGAAGCACCCTTAAAGGCAAATGTTTGAGAGACTGTAATTTTAAGGACAGTTGAAAGAACCATATCAAAAATGGGAATCAGGAAATGCAGTTCTATCTAATACCTGTACTAATGTGTTTTGTGATGCTCATGAAGTAATTCTAAAGTTTTTTGGATAGTCTGGGGTTGTTTGTTGGCTTGTTTTTTGTTTTCTTTTAGCTATTTCTACATTTTGTTCCTAAAAACATTTTCTACTTTTGCCTTACTGCAGTGTGCGTTTGAGTATGGCAGCAGGCTCCCGATTCAAACATTAAAAGGCATAATAAGCACTGTGTTATCTATCTTTGCTTAAAAAACCTTGTAGTGACATCACTGAAAAGTTCAGTTTTGGATTCATTTGGTAACTTCCATGAAGCTGTTGCTACTGTTGCTGAAGATGCTAGGATGTGATTTTAGCTGGGGCGGTAGTGGTGTATTTATTTGTTTATTTATTTAAATGGTAGGATAGGTGAGACATGCCTTACATGATTTAGAATTTTGCTGTTTTAAGGAGCAGCTGCAAGATTATTTCATTACAGGGGCGGTTCTGGAAGTGGAAACCCTGAGTGTTAAATATACACATATAGACACTTCTTCACCCCCTCTCTTCAGAAAAATAACAAATAAACACCAGACTAATATTGTAGGACAGTGTTAAGGTTATGATGTCCAGTTTTCAGGGTGTAATAGAATCAGGATCACCTGATAAGGACATAATAGAAGAAATAATCTCTTTCTCTCTCCTCCCTGCCTTCCCCTCCCTGCCCTCACTGCTCCTCACCTTCTTTCTGCTCTTGCCTGCCTACATTTTCTGTCCCCATTCTTTATCAGGTTGATGGGATTTTTTTTATCTTTTGTTGATTTTCCCAGTTTTTTTTCTTACCCAGATCTGGTTTTGTGCCAGCCCTTCTCTACACTGCCTCCTGTCCTACCAGTTACCAGCTCTGTCCTTTTCTCTGTTTGATCACCAGCAGATCATGTATGTTTAACCCCCCCCTCACATTTTTATTTTCCGTGCTTCCACATCTAGACACTTTCTTTATTGCTTCATAGGCTGTTTGTCTCTTCTGTATCTGGATGAAATAATTTCCTCCTTTGTGCTGCTTATGTTCTTGTGGATGGAGAGAGCACTGATGGGAGGCAACTGTAGCTTTCTTTATCCCAATGTCTCAGTCTTTCTGGAGTAGCCATTTTAATGGAAGTTTACATATTTATTTTTTTTAGTAGATAAAATTCTGGACTAGGGTAATTGTTCTCTGTTAGTCTGTGGGAATAATGTGTGTTTGTTATCAACAAGAACTAAGACTGTTCTCAGTGAGTTTGACACACGTGAGGTCACAATCTGAGCATGTGAGAAGTGTGATGGGGGGCAATCTGAGGGCCATGACCTAAGGAGGGATGGGCAGCATCTTCAAAGGTGTTTTACCATTAGCAAACACCTATTGATTTTATACAGATTGTGAACTTCCAAAGCCTTTAGCATGGCCATATTTTGCATCCTTGTACAGAGGTAACCAAACAAAACTCAGGCAACAACTTCTATGTGGAAAAATTGAAGTTTTCTTAATGTAGCTAACTTTGGTGACATTTTATTACAAATGACTAAAATACCATAAAGAGAAATCAAAATAATACCTTAGAAGACCTTTGAGCAAGTTGAGTAGAGTTGACTACAAACCTGTTTCTTACAGGGAAAAA
>VZRU01003019.1:215501-234560 GCA_013398155.1 Pedionomus torquatus
AAAAAAAAAATAAAAAAAGCCGTCAAATCCACCTCACAGAATAAATTCAGCCAAAGTACCTGTTATATACCTGTTATATTTGTTAATTTCTCATCCCCAAATCCCATGCAGTGTGCTGTAATTGCTGTGATGATTGTCAGCATATCTCTTCCCCTCTCACTGCCCCCTTCCTCTTCATGATAAATTTTTAGGGAAAATACCATCTTGCAGCAATTAGTATCAAAGATTGGTTGCTTCTATCGTATGGTTTGGTAAGTAATCCATAGCTATTGCTGTGATTTGCTGTTTGCTCATATAGCTTCACACATGTATTTCATTTCCAAAGTTTAGCAAAGTTATTCCCTATAAAGAGGGTGAATGTCTAGATGAAAGCTGTCCCTTTTGTGAAAACCATATTCTATCCCTCTTAGTGAATGGTACAACAAAGTAAATTTTAATGGTGCATGATACTGAAAATGAATCTTGTGACCTTGAGAAGTTGTAGGAAAAGATCAGGTTTTATTTGAATCCTTTTGCCATTGTTTTCATTACCATATTTTTAATTTTTAGTTGGAAAATGTATTACAAGTAGCTGTGTACATATTCAGTTTTTGAAACAGTCCAAATCAAAGTTCGTAAGTCACTTTAAAAAAAGCAACAACAAACTGGTTTGCATGTAAATTGATAATTTTTTATTTTATTCTAGAGCATTGTTCATTTCATTAATAACTGAGTTTATCTTCTTCCCTAAATGAGAAGGAATGGTTTGTCTTCTGGAAACATTACTCTTTTTACAGCAATGGAAAACTTTCCACTTTATCTTATCTTTGAAATCTTGTACAAGATATATGGCTTTTTATTTTTAAAGGGAAAGTGAGAACATTCAATTTGCATGATGAAATGAAACAGTCTTTTCTAAATTTTGAGTGTCAGTCTGAATTGACTCTTCTGTCAACAGAGAAGCTAATTGCAAAAAAAAAAAAATGCTTCTCAGTTCTTTTTTTGTTTTGCTTTGTTTTGTTTTGTTTTTTTAAGAGTGTTTTTTTTGTGGTGGATTTAACAACCTTGTAAACAAGCTTTTGGGGAGAAGTTGTATTATATTGTGTCAAAATATTCTTTAATGGATTCCTTAATGGGTTCTTTAATTTTTTCATGGTAGGTGACTGAGAAAAAGCAGTTAGTTTAGCAGGGAAACCTACGATTATTTCTAAAGCTTAATAATGGAGAAAGGTGTGACTTTACAGATAATTACATATAAAGTTTATATATGCAGGAGGAAAATTATATTCAAGGAAGAAAACATGTATTGTGATGCAGTATACCTATATTATAAGTATCTGCACAATAATTTTACAGTGATACGGTCTTAAATAATCTTCTCTGAAAAATTTACATAAAACAAGAATTAACATCTCCGGCAAAAAATGTGGAGAATTGTATAGTTGTTACAGAAAAACAACTGTTCTGTTTTCACATTTGCATTCCAGATTTAAAATACACAATTTATAGTTTTATCATGAGTTTCTTTAGTGCCTAAAGGATTTTCCTCTTCATTGTCCTTACTCTTGTTTTTCATGAATGTTAATAGTATCACAAGCTACACATACAGATGAAATTCTGTAGTCCAGAAAAAAAGGTTTGCCTGTGCCACTTAGAACTCTTTACCTTGGTGCCTAAGTGACATGTTAGAATAGAAAATTCTGGGAATTAACACGGTTCCAGCCTGTTGTTTTTCACTGTAATGATTCATAGAATCACAAAGTGGTTTGTGTTGGAAGGGAACTTAAAGATATCAAGTTCCAACTCCCCTGCCCTGGGCAGGGATACCTCCCATTAGACCAGATTGCTCAAAGTCCCATCCAGTATCCACAACCTCCATGGGCAACCTATTCCAGGGTCTCACCACCCTCAGAGTAAAGAATTTCTTTCTGATATCTCACCCAAATGTCCTGTCTTTCAGTTTAAAACCATTACCCCTTATCCTGTCACTATATTCCCTGATAAAGAGTCCCTCCCCATCTCTCCTTGTAAGCCCTCTTTAAGTACTGGAAGGCCTTCCTGGAGCTTTCTCTTCTCCAGGCTGAATGACCCCAACTCTCTCAGCCCCTAGTTCTTTCTAAGCTCTGAACTTGGGGGTTAAGGCCACTGATACTTGAGTTTGTTTGAAGTACGTTTCTCCTTTGTGGATGAGTACATAGAAGAGAAACACATTAGAAGGAAGAAGGAATATAAATAGGCAAACCACATTAGACTCAGAAATACCCTGGGCTGAAAATAGTTGCGAACTGGCAAACAAAGGGGCAGAAGTTGTGCATGATCAGTTTGATCTTACTCTTCTGTAAGCCACCACTTGAGCCACCAATGATGTTTTTGAATGCAGAATTTGGATTAGACGTTTTGTGGGGAAAAAGCACAGCTGTTATTCAGCACGTGCATTCACATCCCTCCTCTGCAGGGGACCGCTCAAGCAGTTGTTGGTGCCAGTGGAGTGAGACTGACGGGGGAGTTACCCCAGATTGCTCAGTTCCCTCTGATGGGGACATTTCTTAGTGGTGCTGAGTGGCTGTGGGACAGGGATTCTTTGCTGCATATGGCTTACTTTTTCCAGTTGTGAGTGAGAGTGTTGTGTCCATGTCGTTCTTCTCTGTGATGGGATTGTTGTTTTAAAAAGAACTGCTTAACATTGAGAAGGTTATTCCAATGCTAGGAAGGAACCTGAAGAGGTATGTTCTTTTTCCTACTGTTTTGGTTTGTTGGTTTGTTTGTTGATTTTGTTTTTTTGTTTGTTTGTTTTTTTCACATTTGACTTGAAAATCAGAATTATTGTTGCTTTGTAAATTTGTAAATTTGTCTTAAAAGCAAGTAAAAGACTAGACTGACGAGGCAGAAGTTGGAAACCTTGTCGAGAGGTTTGAAGAAAATCCTTGTGTGTTTTCTAGCATGTGTCTCTATGGATGCTAACACAGAAGAGAAAGAAGTTGGGGGGGAGGTATGCTCATTTTTAAATCACTGGAAAGAAACAGGAAACATTTCCTGGTTTGTTGCTTTTTAAGCTTCCGTTTTACAGTTTTTTGTTGTCAATCCTGTTCTATAACATTACATTTAAATGCTAATACTGTTAGCCATGAGCGTAAAGGGATATGTGGAAGAAAGAATATTGCAGTGTGTCTTGTATTGTTCAGTCCAAATGTTCATTACCAAGTTATCTGGTGCTGGATTTCTCTTGAAATAACTATATAAAAGAAGTTTACATCTTCCCAATTAGCTGTTTCTGATGTATTGCTGTATGAGCTTTTCTCCTAGACTAAGCTCTTGAATTAAAGGAACTTAGCACACAATTTAGCACTCTAACATTGCTTATGATTTACTATAAGTAATCCTTTGGCAACTTTTTTAACATTAGTAAGGACAGGTTCTGCTCTTTTCTTTCGTTAATGTAGCCAGAGAATAGGTGTGATTTTTCAGAGTGGGCTAGTAACTATCTTCAGAACCTTCATGGCCCTTGGGGCAACAGTGGATCTCGGGAAGCAGTTCAGTAGCTTCAGCTAGCTTGGACAGGATGAGTGATTAAAACTGCAGATATTTAGGTGAGCTCAAGTTAGCACTGAGTAATCAGGCGTGAAATAGTGCTGTAGTTATCTAAATATAGGATGACAATTATGAGTGTGTGCAGAAAAAACAACTATAAAGTGCCTCCCTACCTCTTGAAGTTGGCCCCAGATATGTGCTTTCATCTTTCCAAATGGAGACTCTCAAGTTTTTGTTAGCTTATTCTCCCACACCAGCTCCCCACCTCAGCAACATTTTTCCTCCTTGTCTAGACCTTAATTTCTCTATCTTAATGCTGCTTCTCCATCCTCAGTAGTATAATGTAGATGCTGTTTCACCGTGAGTTCTTGCAGACTATGCAGCAGATAGGTGTAAAGCAGTATTCTTTGCGTGACCTGCAGGATCTTGATGTGAGCTGATGGCTACCATCTTGCAAAAAATAGTTCATAGGCAGCATTTTCACTTGCCGACTCTGTCAGGTAATGGTTTTGAACTTGCTTCTGTGCAGTGCCTATTAGTTGCCAGCCTTTTGTCTCCTGGTTCTTTGACCATATGTAAAAGATAAGGTGTTTTTCAGGCTACTTCTTCCTTCATTGAAAGCTTGAAGAAATACAGTATTCTCTGTGTGGTCCAGGAAGGGGTTTTTCACCATCATTCAGTGCTGTTGTGTTTTTAGAGACCTCTTGCAAGGCTTTCAAAGGAGAAATAAATTTAATGAGTTAAATTATTTTAAAGATTTTTGTGTCTTCTTGTTTCCCAGCTCTGCGACGCTTGTATGGTAACAGTTAAGGAGTCTTGCTCCATGTGCTTCTCAGTGGTCGTGATGCCTTATACTTACTGTTTCCTGTTTCAGAGAGCGATACGATGTTTGCAGTTACTTGAACTTTTTCTTACATATGTTCCTGCAATCATCACACAATGAAGTAGTTTCCCAGATTTTTTGCCCTCCTTAGATTTTTAAATCCAGAATTAAATCTCTGACAGAAGTGTTAGCCTTTAAATCGTGCTTGAAGGGTGGTGCTTTATTGGGTTTTGACTGGGTTTTTGGTTTGTCTTGTTTTTTTTTTTAATGTAGCTTTGGTTTTAATTACAATTTTAGCAGGAGAAATGCAGGTAGTTGGTTGTCTTTAAGACTTCAGTATCCTAACCTGCAATCCAAATTGATAATACCTGTTCCAAGATACTATTTAACAGTAGCTAAACATGCTGTGGACCTGAGAGAGTTACCTATTCCCCCTAACATACTTTAAAGCGGAGGGACAAATATGTTCAAATTAATCTGAGAGTAAGCAAGAGGTTGAAGGGGGAATTTTCATATCTCCTCAGATGACTCAAATTCTGTCCACAATAAAAGGGTAAAAACCAAAATGTATGTATTTTTGGTATGTAGGCATTTATTGATCTCAGAGGGACTTTATTACTCTAGGTTTTTAAAAAAATGTAAAAAAAAAAAAAAAGTGTAAGCGGACCAGAGCTGTTCCATCTCTCCTAATCTGGAGGACAGTCTCTTTCCTATCAAAGAAACTAACAGGTTGGTCTCGAATGGAAAACTTACTTCAGTAAGGCTGGTTTGAAGGCAAGTGATCTTCAACAGACCTTGCAGAGATTCATTCTGGATCGGAAAACTCTATATGATGTACTTAAGTTTCAGTCATCTCTCCTATTAATCTCTTCAGTGTTTGTTGAATTGCTGAGTTAATTTAGTTACTGGATACTAATTCTAGCTTCTTTCTGGAACAACAAAAAAAAATATTAATTGAACAATTAGTTTAAACCGTTCTGTCAAAGGACTCTGAAGAAGTATATACAAAAGAAAAAACATTTAACTTCCTTTAGAAGAATATAAAGCAGAAAAGTATTTTCTGAATCAGAGGGGTGCCGTATTACATTTTTATGGAAGCAAGAAAAGTATCCAGCTGTTAAGAGAGCTATAAAAAAAAAAGGATACAGGTTAGCCACAGCTCTTAAAGTCCAGATATGTGGGAATGTGATTTCATCCTGTTTCTTCCAGAACAGATGGTAGTGAAGCTGAAGTGTCTGGTACAGGTCATATCTAAACTTTTTGGAAAAAGCTTTGCTGTAATGACTGTTTTAAATACTTTTGGTGTCTGAGCAATATATAAATGAAATAATGGGTCTGAGGAGATTTTCTTGTTTTGGTCAAAAGTCTCTACATCCAGAAAAGCCAAAAGATTATAACTTAAAAAATGCAAACTACTGGAAGGAATTAATCTGAGCCATAGCATTTCAGTATACTTTATTCCTCACAGAAAATCTGCTGATGCTGTAATTGGCAAGAAGATACAGGTCCTCTCTATGCCTGTGCTTAAGATGAAAGCATCAGAACCATCAGGAATGGCTGAGCAGATAGAGATTGAGTCGCCTCCTTTATCATATGTCCTCCAAACTATATTCTTGTATACCAATATACCATTGTTCATTCTGGCAAGGAAGGGATGACGGAAGACTACATTTCCACATCAGAAAAACAGCAGAAAAGCTCCAGTGAGATGTAGTGTGCCTATTTTTGGTATATTATTGTAGTTACTGTTATTTTCAATATGAATAGCAGTTTGTGGGATCTGTATGAACTTTGGTTATTTTGAAAACTGAATTAAAAGTTGTTCACCACAATCAGGTGTAGGATGTGTGAGCTCTGGAAAGATTTATGAACAACTAAGCCAAAACATCCGGTTAGAAATTTGCTGTACATTAATTCTTCCATGTCAGAGTCATGTCTGAACTAATTTTTGTTCAAAGCCAGAAGAAAGTTTTCATGTTAACTTCTGATAGAGAAGTGGAGTAGTTTTCATTTCAGTTAATTCATAATTAATCTTGACAGAAATGCAAGAATTGAACTGTGTCTTAAGGTGGCACCTTTTAAAATGCAACTTTATTTTAGACTGATCAAAATAAGATCAGTCTGAAATAAGATAGTGGTTGCAGAATACATGATTAGTACTGTACCCATGTATTTAAGTGATCCCTCTTTGAAGTATCAGTGTGCGCTGAAATGCCAGCACTTCAAAGAATGCTGCCTCCGAAAAAGCTGGGGCTGTGGTTAGACACCAAGGGGTTAATAAAGATCAAAGACGACCATGCATAAACTCATACATAAACAGAGCTGTTTATAAACTGGAGGTTAATAACACCATCATCTGGGACAGCAGCACCTTAAAGGTGTGCTTGTCTTTACCCTGACATGCTGCTTTATAATGCGCGGAGGGAGAGGGAAATGGAGACATTTACAGTCAACATTTTTTGTGGATTGCTTTTTAAATGAGGAATTCAAAGCTTGTCATTGCAGAAAAGAGTCTCTGTGATATTTGAAATTGGCATTGTTCCTTTAGTTGTGTTTTACATGCTGGTTAGATGGGAATGGATTTTTGGTGTTCAAAACACAGAGATTGGGAGGCCTGGGTGAGGAATTGTAGCTGCAGTGTCTAATGGGTGCTTGAGACAAAGTGATAATATCCTATTTCTTGTATAAAAACATACAAAGAGCATTTCTACCAGTTTTTAAAATGCTAATCTAGGATTTACAGATCTGTGCTGTTTGTATGGTCTGTTTATATGGGGAAATGGCATAAAACATCTATTAAGACATGCTTCCCTTCCTGATGTTCCCATTTTTTCCCCTCTATGTGTGAAGTACATTAGTTTAAAACTGTACAAGGGTTCCCTACAACTGTGCAAAGGTCCTCAGCATGATAGTTCTGTCCTAAGTTCATGTAGATGTGACTGAAGTTCATACTCTGCATTTCCCATCTATTTATTCTGGAAAATGTAAAGAAGAATGGCAACACAAGAAAAAGAAAAGGCAAAAGTCCTTTCAGGAAAATATCCTTTATAGCCAAAGCCAAATGTTTTCTTTGAGAAGGGTTGGAAGAAGCAAGCAGACTATACTAATTTAATGGATTACATTAATGTTCTGCATAATTGATGTTATGCCAAAGAAGTTGTAGTTGGTGGCCTCGGGCCCTTGTTATGACCAGTTGCTGTTAGTACAGCAATGACTGTGTCGGAGATTAAGACCCTGCCTGTGAATAATGTTTTTTGCTTAAGGGTTCCCAACTATTTCCATTTGTGAAAGTCTGTGTTCTGAAACTATGGAATATGAATGTCTATATGTGGGGAAAATGAAGATAACATGAAAAGGCACAGGCTTGGCTAATATTGAGTATGATTACAACATATATATTTCCTGATATCAAAGATGTTCTTCCTCATGCTTTCCTTCCTTCCTTCTCCTCACCTGCACATTTCTTTCCCTTGTTTTTAGTTACAGAGTTGCTGGTGAGACTGCAGTGTGAACAGGTTACTAATGCAAAACAGGATAAAAACATTGAACCCTAATAAGCCCACATTGTTACTGTGGTTCTGTTTAGTGTGGCTGCCCAAAGGCTTACGGGAATGTGACTCAGAGAGGGAGGGAGAGGAGAAGATTTTTAAGTGGTTTTGCCACTGAAGAAAATACAGGTAACATAGAGAGCATTTCCAAAGATCTCAATGCACTTATCAGGAGTTAATTAATCTTTAATGTTCTGAAGTAGATAACATTCTAAGTGCTGTGAAATACACACACGGAGATAAAATGCAGCTAGCCAAGTAATGTTTTAGCAGCAGCTTTGACTTAATACTAATCAAACTGTTTCCTGTGTGTTTTGGGAATACAGGCCAAGTTGGGAATTGGATCAGGAACTGAATTTACTAAAACCCAGTCATTTTTCCTGCTGCATCCATACTCTGATTTAGGTTTACCACATGGCAACACAAACACTTGTGCATGGAATCTTTGCATGAAACACTGAACTCGGTACTGCTGCTGAGAACTTGATCGTCAAGTTACATCTGTGGGTTTTTTTTTTTTACAGGAAAGCAAACGTTGTCTACAGGTAGAGCAAGCAATGTTCCCAAACAGAATTAAAATAATCCAACATATTTTTTCTTTAAAATTTGGGCATCATTATTTGCATTCTGTGATTGCTCTTTTGCATAATTTAGAAGTAGCACCTGATCTTGTGCATTTGATGAGCCGTTGCAACCGAAGTGCTGAATAAATTAAAACCAGAAGTTGTGCTAGGCTTGCAGTCAGTGATGGAGAAATTGTAGTCGCCTTCTTCCAGGTTTCCTTTCAAATCTATATTGTTGTTACTGATGAATAAATGGTGTTGATGCACTGTGTTTAGTTGCCTATGAAACTAATTTATCCTAGGTCTCTGTGTTTGAGCATTTACACCATAGAAATTGCCGTCCCTGATTAATTGCCTTGCTGATGGTCTTAGCGCAGAGACAAAGGATTGATTAGGTCTGGAGATTGACTTACCTGCTTAACTCTACAGTTAAGAGTTCCAATGAGAAGTATGTTATCTGGAAATTTATCTTTGTTCACATAGGTTTAGGGCATGTGAATGAGGTATTACGCTTGTGTCATGATCACTACCTATGTTCTTGTTCCATGGCCTGGGAACAGCCTCTGTTTCCAGACATGTCAATGCAGTCATTTCTAGCAGTACAAAATTCACATTGACCAATGTTCTTTATCCATGTTTAGTGTATGTAATTGCTGTGTAGCAGAGCAAGAACTGTTGTTCTTTAAATAGTAGTTGTCCAAAGGCTGTAAGAGCAGACTATCTGGTCTGAGTCTTCGTAACACCACACTTTTTGAGGGCATACAGTCTAGTTTCCATCCATTCAAAAAGTTAGTTGCAATTATCTTTTCATGTGAGTGGGTTTTCTTGGCTTTAATGCTAGATAGGTCAACTAGACCTCTCATCATCTTCTGTCTTTGCAGAGGATTTCTATAATGTTGTGCTACTTCTACCTTTATTTCCTTTTCTTTTTTTCTCTTTTCTGTGCTGTGTTTATTTATTTAGTACTTCGCTAGTTTAAGGATCTGTGTGGGTGCTTCTGTGGTGTGTGAGAATCTATTCTCGGTTAACTGGTGGCCCAAGTACATCCCTAAGATGAATCAAACTTGGCTTTTGTAGGTTTACATTTTCTTTCATCTCTCTCAGCTTTCAGAGTCCGTTTTCTATCCACACTAGTGTGTTGACTGCTTCTTTTTTTGTGGTCATAGAGGTAGCAAGCTATCTTAAAATACACAATGGATAAGGCATTGCCATTACAAGGAATAAATCTTCAGCGATTGCTTGATCATCTCATTGTTCTCTGGTTGTACGCTTAGTTTCAATTTATATCTTCTACAGGGTGTGAGGACCAGTAGGTGATTCCTACGCCCAAAATTCCTTTGCAATAACAACATAATAAAAACTGATGCACCGGTTGGTATGTTTTGTTTCCAACTGTGTTAATCTCTGAAACTAATAGGCAAAATAGGTTTCCTCTTCTTGGAATAAAGATAGGTGAGCATTTAAACCTTTTCCAGTTGATCACAGTGAAGCGACTTTTTCTTTTACGTGATGGGCTCAAAGATCAATACTAATTGTATTAATCATTCTGTATTTTGTCTAATCTCTGTAAAATTTTAACAATCTGGTTAGTTACATGGGAATTGAGAGGGAGGTTTTATCTCAATTCTGAGTACATAGCTGGGTAATTTGGGTGACTGAAAAATAAAGCAATGTAATTGTTATGCTATTTAAGTAAGACATTTAATATCAAAGCTTTGTTTCTATTCAGTCAATATTATTACCAAGGAACCACTAATTACTTGGTATCATGTTAGAGGAGGCCCTGACAAATCCATGCAAATCATATGATTTATAATTCATAAATCCCCAGTCCCCTGAGAAATGTTGCTCTTGCACTTACACTAATTGGGTACTTATGTTCATTGATCCAGTCCATATAGCACCTTTAGTCCATATGGCAACCCTGGAAACTTTGTCATATGTCCCCCGTAGTTGATGTTGTTATGCTGTTCCCAAAATCTGCTTACTTGGCCCTTTGCTTCGTAATCATTCAGTCCTTCAGCAGTCAGTTCTGCCTGACTCAGAGCAAAATTTCTATCTGTCTCCCCCTGGCTGTAGAGGTACAAAGCCTGTGTGGGACACCATTGCCTTTTGGGGGTTGAGCTGCAGTGGTTAATTGATCTGACTAGTAAACTAGTTGTTCTAGGGTAGCTCTGTAGTATAGTGGCTTATGATGGTACTCATACGCGTTTGTCCCAGTAGCTGCTTTCAAAACTGGCTCACTTGCCATTAGACGACATAGGTGTTTATTTTTGGCTGTGCAGGTTTTTGTTAGATATTTTTCTGTGTGTACAGAGTAGATGATGTTGTGTGTGTCCGGGTTTATTTAACCTCATAATACAGTGGTTGCCAATATTTATAAATACACAACTATACAGTCTAATAGTTGATACGTTGTTGTTTATGAATAATCAGTGCACTGGTGAAGGAGATGGAATCCTGTGCCAAACTGAAAATAAAAGTAGGGGACTAAAGATATATTATGTTTCAGGAAAATACTTTGTGCCTAATCATTGTTAGCTAATTTTCAAATAATTTTAGCATAGTTTTTTAATGTAGTGTAATTGTAATTGTTATCCAGAAGAATGGCATCACTTAATTCTATCAAAACTGTAGAAAGGTAGATGAATGACAAATTAATAATTTACAATCTTTGCATAATACTGTAGCACAGAATACCAGAAGGATTGATGGCAGAAGAGGTTAACAAATTTTAGAGGCTTCCATTAGCTTTTCATTGTCATATGTTTGTGGTGCTGACTGAAATAAGCTTTGTAGGAGATCTCAGTCTAGGGAACTAATTACTTGTGCCGATTGCCATACTGATGAATAGACCCTCATTGTATCATTCCCCTGAAGACGAGGAGCAGTCTGTGATTCACGACTGCATCCTGGCTGATATTTGATAATAATTTTAACAGATAAATGTAGGAAGGCAGAATGATGAAGTGCCTATCCATGCTCTACGACTATCAAAGGCATGCATATAGCCAGCTGTGTTCTGCCTTTTTTCTGTGATCGCTAATGGAGAATTTTAAGTTATTAATCGACCTTTGAATAAACCCTTATCTTCCTGTGTTTTATAGATTTTGTTTGGGTAATTGTTCCAAAATCATTATAATCAAAGCATTCAAATTTTAGCGGGATTGTGACACACACAAAGTGTGAAAATAAGATACTGGAGCACTTGATTCCAGTACTTTAGTATTTTTCTGGAAGTATGAATCACTAAGATGAAGAATAGCAGTGCCTTTTCTTTGGTGTTAGAAAAAAGGTGTAGAATTTTAATGAAGGTAGATGCAAAGGCACTCTCCATTTTATAAGATTATTTTCAGTCACAATTTTTAACATCTACAAATCATGTTTGAGAGTAGGATTATGCAAATTATTCTGGCTTTTGTTATCATGTTTGTTGGAAACTTTGATTTACCTTAAATAAAGCTAATTTCTGCCTTTGGACCTTGAAACTGAGAATGCAGATGCCAAGTATTTTTAGCACTGTGAATTCTAAATTGGTTGTGGCTATTCCTTTGTCAGTGTTGACAGGTATACTTTCTATTACCTCCTGGACCAGAAATGGAATATATATGCATTTTCATCCATTGTTTTAATAGTAGCTATGTTAACAAACAAAATCAGTCATTTTTAATTTGGGCATGCAGGTTTTCAGGCCATCATGGCTATTCTGTGCTTCAGGCATTTTCTGTTTTGTTTATTTGGTATACATGAAATTGACATTTTGTTATACATTCTCTAGGCTAAAATACTGTGGCATTAATTCATAATCATAACAAGATAGTAACTGGCACTTGTATATGACCATATTATAAAGATCTATGTATATTTGGAGCATACAATGGAAAAGAATGAATTTGATAAAACCTTTTCTAGATGTAATTTTTTTTAAAATATGCCTTCACTATAGCAATTATTACACATCATAACATGTAGTTTTTAATTAAATGTAAAAACAGAACTACATAAAGCAGAAATCCAATCTGATTTGCTCGAAAATAGATTGCTGTTTCACTCTCCTGGAATGGTTTATTTAAAAACAGTAAATGGAAAAGAAATGCATTTTCTTGTGTTGTTCTAAGCCTCAGGGGCTAAATGTAATGAATATTTTAAGAGATTATTTTAATTAAATTCCTGCACATCTAAACAGAGTAATATTTTATTATCACATACATAACCATGTAACTGAGGTATTCATTAAAGTTAACACTTTCTGGACCAAGAATTCATGGTATGATTTACTGACCTTGTGCAAAAAGGCACAAATTAGGAAGAAAAATGAAGGGGGACAGACTTTGATTAATATAGGTAATGCTATACCATATTTATAATAGCCTTTTCCCTATTCTGGTTTATAAATGCAGTCACTGAGAAAGGTGCCCTGCTGAGGCTGAAATGAGGCTGAAATCGGAGCACATGCCACTAGAGTGTGGGGAAACTGATCACACTGTCAGCAATTCATTTCAAAATGATATATTTAGTGCTCATTTCACCTTCCAAGAAAAAAAGGGAAAGGAGTTCCTTAGACTGGAAGGTGATATTGTTATTTTCAAGGACATACCTAAGTAAAAGATTGCAGAAAGGGGGGAGGTTAAAAAAAAAAAAAGGCAAAAGCAGCGCAAACAAGGAGAGCTTTATGCAGAAATTCAGGGCTACCATGCTGTTTGATAATTGCTAACATATGTGGCTCCTCTGTTTCATTGTAGTCGTCCTCGTGAGTTCTGGCGCCTTGACTACTGGGAAGATGACTTGCGGCGCCGGCGACGATTTGTGCGTAACCCCCTTGGATCGACACATCCTGAAGCGACACTAAAAGCAGCCGGAGAACATGGTCAGTGTAAAATCTACTTCTTGCCAATAGCAGCAGGTTACAGTATGTGGCAGTAAAGACTAGACCTTCCTTCCTAGAGGATGCTGGAAAATTGACCCAAACGCCAAAGGCTTTTGTCACTGCATTTCAGACACATTCAGTACAAAGATAAACTGACCATTACTTTATATAAGCAATGTTGGTGTTTGTTAAGCCTCTTCATTACATCTCTCTTGGGCTGGCACGTAGTGCATAGTTTGCATACAATCATTGCGAATGTAGTTCTCACCAAGCAGCAGAAAAATGGATGCAATTTTGCCATTAATCCCTGGACACACTTTCTTGCAGTCTACTACCTATTTATACTGTAGTAACTTCAGAAGATCTTTCCTGCTCAGAAATCCCCAGCAATTATTTCAGTTAGTCTTAGCTTGTATCTGCCTATCATTACAGATAAAATAAAAGAAAAATAACAATGATAAAGCTAAATGGTATTTAGACCGGTGCTCATGTTAAAGTCCTCAAGTTTTTCCGCAAGAGTTTGAGATGGAAGTAATAGTAACAAATGCTGAAACTTAAAGTATCATTCAAGGAGCAAGTGGTAATGGTATTTTCTACCTGGTGATTTTTAAAAGAGATTATATTTTTTAACAGCACTCCCCCATTTTTGTTCTCATGGATCACTTAGCTATATGCTGCTGTGTCTTTCCTAAATGAATGTATTCACGAAACTAATAAAACAATCAGTTTGATAATTACATGGTAAGCAAACACCCAGAGCTAGTGAACTTTGGGTTTTTAGCCTAGAATTTTATGTCTTTGCGATCTAATGAAGAGACATTGATAAGGCAGAAAAATCATATATTTGAAAGTAATTTGCTTATAATTAAAGCTGAGTACCCTTCACCTTGAAGGTACATGTTACTGAACAGTCGAATTAAAATTAAGGTCTTTTTTTTCTTTTTTGGTTTGTGAATTACTGCATACAGATATGCATACATACACACAAATATTATATGTGGAGGCATAAGCTTTATGCTAATTTAAAATTATTAAGACTATTGTATGAATATAGAAGAACATAACTGCCGTAAAGTTAGTTTCCATCAGGCATCTTAACCTCTTGCACTCAGACTTAAAGAGCCATTTCTGGAAGAAAATGTCTACAATATGTCAGCTGATATAATGTCAAATGTGACATCAGTCCTCTAAAATAAATGACCATACGGAGAATAGTCAATAAAGTGGTCTGAAAGCAACGTTCGTAGAGCCCTATATCTTTGACTATAGAAAGAGGAACAAGATGTAGAATTAATTAACCCACTTTTTGCTTTGGGGCTTGTTGTTCTTAATACTCTGTTGTTTCTGCTGTGGATTTTAAGGGCATGAGGTTTCTTTCTGTTTAATACAACTGCCCCTCTTTAGTATTATGTTTGCTTTAAATTAATTAGATCTTGGCACAATTGTATGTATTCTGCTCATGGTTTTGTATTTAATCTTTATATTGTTCATCAAAACATTGAATAATATTTTTATTTTTCGTGCAAAATATATAGATCACCTATCTATATTTGGGTAACTAATTATTCCATGAGTAAACACACAGTAATACAATTACTCATCTTCCATAGTAATGTGCTATTTTCACTAATCCATACTGTATTTCAAGAGCTATGGGTCATACTTAGTTTGCAATTGACAGGAGTACAATTTTTATCAATACAAAAGAAGAGTGAATAAAGATAGCCCCATTTCCTAGGTAGCTAATAGGCATAGCTGATAGATAACCCTGGTACTTTAAATAGAGGTAATTGTTTTCTATCTGCCTTTCTGTTCAGAATTTTACATCCTTAACAAGCTTCCATTATATTTAATTTATTTATGTTGGGTTTTTTTTCTGAATTTAATTTCATACTGCCTCTGATATCTGTTGTCATTCTGTATCTTTAGCTATCCAGTGAATATTCTAGTTTACTTTAAGTCACTATTATATGTGATTTCTGAAAATATAGATAATTGCTATCTGCCTTGTTCCAAGACCTTCTGCTGGCAAGGAGTAAAGTAGATGACCGAAGTATAAATTCAAGTTCAACTGGAAACTATATATAACATAGAGGAATACAAAGGCTGTTGAATTTTTTATGGTTTTGGCAAGGCTGGGGTTTTGGTGTGGTAGCTTTGGGTTTTTTGTTGGTAGTTTGTTATTTTTCCCTTTGAAGGTACCGGTGTTAGAAGGGTCAACTGGAGTGATTATTTGATCTCTTTCTTCCTGAATTGTGTTTATAAGCTTCTAATATTAGCAAATTTCAGATCATAAAATCCAATTATTTTCAGATTTTCTTTGAACCAGACATTCAGGCTCTGTTTTCATGATGTAGGTATCCTTAGACTTCACAGAATATTTGCCCCGGTATTTTATGATTTTTTATCATTAGTTTATAATTAATTATTCTATTTCAGTTAATTTTGCATGTGTCTGAAGCAAAAGCATTTAAAAATAATGAATCAAAGATTCCCTACTGCCTATTTAAGCTTTTGTCAAAACAAAACAGAGCAAAACCAAAACCTAAAACTGGGCATAAGGGACTTTGCCAAAAGGGAGGCAGGGGAAAATAATGCATAAATAATGGAACAGTACTATGGCAGTAACCATGCTTGAAAGGATGGATTTTAGCACACTTTTCTTTAGAAGCTACAGATTATCAACTGTTTGGTGTCTTTCAAATAAAACCCAAAGAGCTCACAGTCTAGGAAAGATCACAATCTGCAACTGTGAAAATTGTTCAGAAACAATGGGAAGCCTAGATATCGTTCAGTAAAACCTAGAGAGAACAACAACAATCAGCTCTGTTGCAGCCTAGTTATGTGTCTTAGTAGCAAGAACCAATCTTTTCTAGGGATTGATTTGATTTGAAGGAGAACCTCTGGTGCAGAGGTGGCAGAATAAATACCTGAAGACTAATGTTCTCCGTTCAGACAATCAATACCAGCCCCATGACTATACTTCTGGCTACCTTCTAGTTAAAAACAAATTTTTTAATTCTGACAATTTAATTGCCATTCCCAAGTTCACATTAACTTGCTTGGGAAAAAAAGGCTTTAGGTAATTTTTCAAAAGGGAAAAAAAAAAAAAAAATCCTTCCAAAATGGCTATTTGTAAAAGTCAGTCTAGTAGTGTATTGTGAGGGAAGGAAAGAGAGATTGAAGGTGATTCAGTAAAAAAATTTTAGGATGGAAAGAGTTAAGTCTCTTCTGTTCTTTTTCACCTATTGTTTAGAAATGAAAACAAAATACTTATGTAGGTTTGAAAGTGCAAAAAATTGAATACTTTAAGTCTGTTGGTATTTCAGATTGACCCCAAAATACAGTGAGAAATATCTTATCAATCTTTTCAACAAGCAATTTGTTGGGTTTTATTAATTTTCGTTAAAAACTTGGGGAGGGGAACATTAAAACGATCCATAGCATTTCCATCAAAGTGGCAGGCAGAGTTCAGGGCTTTGTGACTGCGAGGCACTGGTCATCTATAGTATTGCAATCCATTGGTCAGTTTTCTTTGCCTCAACTCAAGGGATGAAAAAGAAGTCTTAGAAATAGTATTTTAAAATCTTGTGTGAAAGTGGTCATTTTTCCTATTGTTATCTTTTTAAACAAATAGACTAAAGGGAGGCTTCTGGGAGCCCTTTTTTTTTTAAAGAAAAAGAACATAGTAAGGGGTTTTTTTAATGCACTTTTTTCCTATGTAGTAGACATTAAAAAAAAAAAACACCACAAAAGTAATATTAAGTATCTTCTGTATTATGCTTTCCAGTACTGTGTTTTTCAAATGGCTTTTAAAAATTGTATTCAATTGTAGGGTTAAGTTTTAGACAGACAATTTAAAATAATTTGTCACTCTACAGTCTGCGAATCCCTTAAACTTGTTCAGGAATGTAAGCTAAACTATTGTTTTTAAACCCAAATGTTCCAGAGATTTAACTAGAACAAACAAGAATCTCTGCAGATGCAGAGATCTGTTTGTAAAAAGCTACCTGAAGAAACTTACAGAGCAATTTGGGAAGGATTCTGTAGAATTACACTAATGAATTATAATGATGAAATTGCTGTGCTAGATAAATACACTGCCAGCAGGCTGCTCTGTCCTGTGTGATACATAGGCCATGCCTTGAAGTCTTGATCTTTAGAAGGTGTATGTGATGTAGGCTTAGATCTACAGGTCTGGAGCCAGAAGCTCCAGTCATGCCAATGAATAGGCAGGCCAGGCAGAGAGCTTTTGGGTTCACAGAACACAGAGCAGGGTTTGGGTCCCGAAATATGAAATCCATTGTAATATACCTATGTGCATACATAGGAACTGAGTGTGTCACACCATATCATGCCCCATCATACGTATTTCTAATATGTAAATATAGAAAGAGAACTAGACCACCCCTTACCTAGATAAGTGCATTTATCTACAGAAAATAGATGAATCCATGTGGAAGATACTCAGTTCTGTACAGATACTCACATGAGTTTGTGTGTGTTGGTTGCAGGTGTAGTGCTTTATTCAAGCCAGTACAGAAAAAAGCAGATTCTGTTTCACAATGTGATGTCTTACTGCCTTCCAGTAGCTATTATTAGGAGCTGTGTAGACAGGGACTACCTCTTCCTGTGCTGCGTGTACACCTATGTTACATACATGTTGGGAAATGTGGATAACTAACATCAAATGCAAAGGGGTGACAAACATTTACAAAAGTGGCCTAAAACTGCTTATGGTCTAAAATCTTTAATTGAGAAAGGCAACTGCATAGGATATGTGGTTTTGAATCAGTATATCATTAGTTGGGAAAGAAATAAAATCTGAATAAGTGATGAAGATGAGGCAGGAGGTGTATATTTCTGTTATCCAGTCATCTTTGGCCTGAAAGTTGCTGTACTGATTTTATTTTCTTTTTCTTAATGGTAGTTGAGAAAATAAAACCTGAAGGACATACTAGTATTTTGGACAACTTGTGCTAAGTATAATCTTGGCTCTAGATTCAGTCTTAAATGGCAGTAATTTGAAATAGCGTCTTCAGTATAACGTAAATAGATTGTAAAAAAGAAAAAAAAATGGCAGTGCAGATAGGGTTTTTTTTTTGAAACAACAAATATAATTAGTCTTTATTAACGAAAAAAAAAAAATATATATATATAAGTATTTATTATCTTTATCCCTGAAATGGTTTTGTTCTATTTCACTTTTTTGATCTTCAGGAGAATGCTGGTAGGCCACTGAATAACGGTGCATGTGGTGTATATTAGTATACTGTTGGTAATTTTACTGCTGCTAACTTAAAATCCTCAAGGGGGAGTTAATTACAGGAAAACCTTTCTAAGTATCAGCTGCATATTTTCCATGACAAGAAGGTTTTCAACTCATGTTGAACAACTCCAGAATCTGAGTTACTATTATTTACATGACCACATTTTAGAAGAAAGTAAAACTTGTGTTTGTACAATATAGTTAAAGCTTTACAATAGTTTATTTTTAAAGGCCTACTTAGGAGCAGCAGTTATTGGTTGGTAGAAGGGATTGTGCATAAACTGCACTTTATTTTGAATGTCGAATTAAACTTCCTTTTGTTTATGGAGGTTTTTGTGAGGGTTCTTGTTTGTTTGTTTGTTTTTGCTTTGGTGATTGGGGTGGGTTTTTTTGTAAGCTCAAGGCCTAAACCAAAACCCAGGGTGTTTGGGGGTTGGTCTGTTTGTTTGGGTTTCCATTTTACTTTTCACTTAATTAAAAAG
>VZRU01003019.1:260526-270526 GCA_013398155.1 Pedionomus torquatus
TTTTTTTCCCTGTTAAACGAGGTAAAAAGTACAGCCATGCAGTCTGAATCTTATCTTTTCTTATAAATGGGTGCAGCATCTTTTACTGAATTTTTGGTGTTGCTAGCCTGTTGTGTTATTGCAGACATGCAAAAAGGAGCTACAGAAAGGCGACAAATTAAATTTTCATGAAAGAAAACCCTAATCAGCAGTGACAGGGTAAGAGAAAGATGATTGCCACTTGGTCATTGTGGAGAGGCACTTAGACTTGGTGTCAGTGCTTCTGTTAATGATGACTAATGTCTTTCTTGGAGAAAACGCATGCTCAAACATAATGCTACAGTCCAGAGAAAGAACAGAGAGATAGGCACTATTAAGGAAAAAGGCTGAGAATCCTAAAACAAAAGCTCAGGTCTTCAGATGAAAAGGCTACAGTGTTTTTACAGCACAGCTGTAAAACTGTTCTTGTTTCACTCTTTAAGCAAAATAACAAGAGTAGAAAATATATACACAGATAACCACGTGCATATTAGATGTTACCTAGTATCTGCTGCTTTAATTTAAAAAGAAGATTGAGATGGTACTGCCATGTAAGTCAGAAGTAAGTGGTTACATTTTATTTCTCTTCTGTTAATGAAGCTTCCTTTTTTAAAAAGAATAAAAGCTGCTGTGATATATTGTTTCCTATGCACACTGCTATGTTCCTTTTATAGTCAAATGTAAAATGACTCAAAAGACCTTTTCAAATTTGAAGCTTTGGCTCTTAGGTATATTGGCAAAAGATGGGGTGGCATGTGTCATTTCTTCAGCTTTTCCCAAAGTGAGACCTTTCAGAAGGGCATTTGCAATGCTTGTCATATTTTTTCATATACATCTTATTGGTCTGACAAGTCTAGAGGACCATGAGAAAACAGATGTCATTGCATTCAGACAACACTAATTACTCTGGGATTTTTGCAGCCTCAGTGCTTGCATGTAACTGTCGATTATGACTGTTTATATGGCCTATCATGGGTACACATTGCACATTCAGATAGTACCACTAGTCTTTGTGTTTCCTATTATCACGCAATAAGATTTAAAGATCAGCAACAAGGACCACAACAAGGAAACATCTTAATGTGTGACTTTTATATGTTTAAAATGCATTTTGTTAAAGATTGCATTCACATTCATTACTAGAGTTAAGTGTTTTAGCATCTGTTTACCAATTGTAGCATAGTGCTTTAGCTGTCAGTTTTCACCATGGTTCTTTATGCTGCAGGCTTTACTTTTCTGCAATTGCATAAACACTACATGAAAAATGCCAATTGACCTATCAGTTGTCAGAAATTTCCCATGTCTAACCTTCATTCTGAACTGATAGATTTTTCTACGCGTCACAGTTTGCCTTAGAAACCAACCGCCGTATTCTCTTACAAACTGCAGTGTTGATATTTTCTTTGTTAAATTTTCTTAGTGACTGTGTCATTTCAGAATCTATTCTTCCTGTGTAGCAATAAGTGCTGCATGATTTTTAACACAAAGTTCAAACAATGGTCACATCAGGGCCTTACTTTGTATGTTATCTTAAAATTTGGTACACGTTTCCTAGGCAGAACAACCAATGTTAATCACAGATTGGAAAATAAAAGCTCCAATAATGTAACTTCACATGCTGATGAAGCAGAAATAGAAGCAGCTTTATCAAAGATGTATGATGAGATAAAACTGCAGTCTCTGCTGTACAGTTATAGTAATTATGACTAATGAACCGTCCAGTCTGGATGAAATGGCATGCCCACAGGGACTGTGGCCAATCAGTTGTGACTTATGCAAGCTGAACAAAACATTGATGGTGTTCCAGATTCCGTATGAGAGCAGGAAGTGTGGTCTTTGTTTGGAACGGCGGCATCGTCAAGTTACTTTCAAGCAGTTTTAGGAATAAACGGCATTAGTGAATAAAGTCCTAAGAGCTTGAGCTTGGTGAGGTTTTAAATGGGCAGAAAAACATTACAATTTCCCATCATCAAATACACCTGAATAATAGAAACCTCTCTGTCAATGGCACATTCCTGGTACAATATACTTCAGAGTTGTTCTGATCTTCTTGCTAATATAAGTCATTGAAAGCAGATGTTGTGTTTTAATATGCAGAATACAACGAAAGATCCAAAACGTGTGAACACAAGCATATATCTACTTAGGCGTACTGTGATAATTTATTTTTTAACAATTTTGTTTGAGATTGATAATTCCATTCTAATTTTGAAGCACTCTGCATTTTAATCCAGTATATAATTTGTAAGTAATAGAAGACAGGTACTTCATAGTGTTAGTATCTGAAAGACAGTTCCTTACGGTAAGGAGGTTAATTCATACAGGCAACATAAAATGGAGTTTCAGTATGTTTTGAAAATACATAGACTAGCAGAATAATAATTTTATACCAGCTTCTTTTTATAAAGACAGTGTGTATAGCTGTAAAAAAGAAAAAAAAGAGTTCTGAATGCTAGAATGCAGATTATATGGGAATTGCTGAAGTTAATTGTAGGATAGTAGCACAACACAAAAAAATACTTGTCTAAATATAAGTTTATGCTAAAATTTTTAGGCCCAGTCTGGAAGCAGTTGTGGATTGACCCATTTAGTTATGTGCTTGAAGGATTTGGAAGTAAAATGATCAATATGTTACAGATGTTAATGATATGTTATGATCAATTTAGCAATTTGCCTGAACCATTCCAGAAGACTACCAAAAAAAATGATTAAAAGAATTAATTGTAAATGAACTATGGGAAAAGTAAAAAAAACCCACAACAAACAACCTGAAAACATTTAGAACAAAGTTAAAGTGTCACTTGACAAAAAACATTTTAGACTGTTGAGCTGTTTAAAAATGGTGTATGTTAGTCAGGAAGATTCAAGATACATTGATTCTTAAAGCACACCTGAAATGAATACACTGCTGTCAAAGAAGTTGGCAATTAAAGACTGACTTACCTGAAATCTGGGGTCACTACTGGCCTTTTGTATTGCTTAATAGAAAGACAGTTAATGATTTTGCAGAAACAGTTTTTTAAGTTATACATTTTTTTCTTCTTCCTCTTTTTTTTTTTTTTTTCCTGAAATACCGAACTGAAACTTAAAACGCTGAAACTTTATTCACTGTTTTTCTTCCCTCAAATGGAGGGAATCACAAGTGCATCTCCAGTATTTGTCATCTTTTATTCTGAACAAACCTCAGTGCTGTTAGATGTGGATTGAAGTAGATTTTTAGGTAAAAAAATTGTATTAATCCAGAGTCTTTAGACATGTGACTAAATTATTTAAGCAAGCCTACTTGAAAAAAAAACAAACAACAAAACACAACCAAGCAAACACAAAAAAACCGCAAGTCCTGAAACCAAACAAATTCATCCACACTAGAATTCTAAATTACCCTACCACTTCTGTTATTTCTGTTTTGAAGCGTCCAGAGATACTGCAAGGGGCCTGCTAAGAATAGGAACCCCTTCCTTGGTTGCTTGCAAGAAAGCTTATTGTATTAAATATTGCAAATGGGAAAATATTGTAAGAAATTCAGAGTATAATGTTAAGGTAAAGAGAGTTGGAAAGTAAACTCCTCTGAAAACTGAGTACATTTTGGCTATGCTAAATAATTTAGGGTAAGATCTTTTGGCACTCTTAAGTCTCTTACACAGTGTCATTTCAGAATCAATAGGATGCAATGTATTATGTACATTATCTAACTTTATTGCATGGAAGGTTGCATTGCAGTCACTTTTATTTAATGATTGTATCAGGATTGTGCCAATGAAGTCAGGTCTGAATTTGCTAGATGATGTACAAATGTACAAAACTCATTTTTGTTCTTCCAAAGAGTTATTTAAAAGTAATTGACAAAAATTATATATGTGTGTACACACATATATATACACGTATACATATATGTACAAATATGTATATGTATGCTATAAGAATTTTTCAGAGATGTACTTACCTGCATTAAGATGAAGCCATAGTTTTTAGGTTGTGTTTTTTAGGAAGCCTCAGTGTATAATTCTGCCTTTTTCTTATTAAATAGTTTTCCTATAAATTAATGCCTGCATGAAACAGCTTTTAGCTTATTTGGGAAATCCTTTATTTTCAACAAGTTGTGTTTCTAAATAAAATACCATGTGGAGTTGTAGATACTCAGTGTATGTATACATTGGGTAAATTAAAATTTAGGAGTGTTGAATCTCAGGGATTTAATTTTATCTTTGTGTTGCTGAGTGTATGCCTGGTATATTGTTGTATTTGATAGTCATCTTTTTATGCAGGAGTGGCATACTCTATTTTTGTTCCTGTTTAGGAAAAGTAAACTGTGGTTAGTATTTGATATTGGGGAGCTGGTATTCTGTTCTGACTGTGCAATTTGCATCATGAAATAGCAAAGTTCAAAGATGGGTTTATTGAGGACTGATTCTCATATAAACTCAGAATTGTGTAGACTGCTTACGTCTTGAAACTTGCTGGTTATTTTTGATGTCTTCTTACCTACCATAAGTTGATAATATTTACAATATCTGGCAATTTCAGGACTGATTATAAACTTTAGTTCTGTGCTGGTTTAAATAGATTTTACTCATGTCTTCTACTCTTTAATCTTGCAATGAAATACGTTTTATGTTTTTTAGGTACCTTGCGCTGATCAAATGGTGTAGTGACCTGTGCTCTGAGAAAAAAAAAAAAAAAAGATATTTTCATGGAAACGTGTTTTGAAAGAGCCTTTTTCCAAAAAAACCTCTTGACTGATTTCTGCTCTCTTCTAATGCATGAGCACAAGAATTTTTCACTGATGGGAAAATTGCTTCCTCCTGTTATTCAGAATGTTCTTATGAATGTTCTTCCTGCCATTTCATTTTCTTATTTGAATTAAGTCAAGGTAAACAATGAGTTACCTGCTTAGTGGCCCCTCTCCCTACATCTGCTACATAGCAGGCAGAAAGGAAACCTTCAGTTTTCTCCTGTTGTGCTAGGTTTAGGTTCTGTTAAACGTGAGCTGGCTTCACTCTCCCATATTGGAATGGAAACCTGAAATGTGAGTTCTTTGAGCTGCTGGGAATGTTCTTGCCTCAGTCTCTTGGTGGGTAAAATACATCTATCAACTTTGAGTAAGATACCTTTTGGTTAGTGATTTCAGATGTGTTCTGTATGTTAGGGATTCTAGAATTAGAATTGTTGCTGATTTTCCCATGGGCTTTAATGTTAGAGTATGCATGCTGACTGCTGTTTATGGCTGTCGGAATAAATCAGTCTTGTGATATGGGAGACAAATTGAAACAGAAAATTATTTTTCAGTGCAGGAAACGTACTTATTCAGTGCAAGTGAAAGCAACTGTATGGCTGCTTTAACTTCTTTCGGTGTGTAATGACTATTAGAAAACACAGTTTGTGAGATCAGCATGTGCTGGTTTACCTTATCCATCTGAAATATATCTGCAATTAGTTTGATGCTTGAGGCAGGTGTAGGAAAAACTGGTGAAAGTGGTATTGTGTTGGCTTTATCTAAGATTTTCCTTGTAATACAGTATCTTCAGTTGCCCATTTAGAGAAGACTTACTTGCAAAGTTCTGGCAACGCTGAGGGAAACTTTAAAGGATTTAAAATTAGCCTCCCGTTACCCTTGGGCTAATCTTACCTGTGCTGATTTAAATCCACAATAACTCATTTAACTGAGTTGTATTACATTTCTGTAAAACAAAAAAGAGCCTAGTATAGTCAGAAAGAAACCATTTTCCTGTTATATCAATTTTGAGTTTTTATTTTGCCTGCTACTCATGGTATAAGGTTAAAGCTTCAAAAATGTATGTGAACTAGTGGCATTTTTAAAAAAAAAAAGATAAACAGTAAATTTAAATATTTCGTTTTATTTTGACCTCTTGGCTTTAAATATCAATCACTTACCACTTTTGGGGTGTGTGAGAATAAAAGAAAGCAATGATCAACAACCTCCAAAATTTAACTAAACATAAACATTTCATTCTTTTCAAAAACTACTTTGAAACCTTTCCTCCACAGAGTCTTGAGCTGGACTAATAAACAGTAATATTTCTTGTGAGCAATTTTTACTTGATTTGATATACAACAGTTTGATTGATATACAATTCCAATAGTGAATTGATACATATGTGTCAATGAAAATTATATTTCAGAAATTTTTTACTATCTCTACAGTTTAGCACTTGTATGTAGTGTTATAGGTATTTGTTTTTCAAGAGTATCTGCCAAGACAATTGCAGATACTGTTCTGTTGTTTGTTGGAGTCTGGATTCTGGACATTTTTGTTTTCTGCCTTCTACATCTCTTTCATTATTTCTAGGTACTATATTTAACCTTAAATGTTTTTTATTTCTCTTCGATGTGAAACAAATCTTGAGATCCTGTGTTCTCTTGTTGCTTGTAGGGAGGTGCTACTCTGTTTTTTTCTCTAAACCTAAAGGAATAAAGTAAATATAACTCCCAATGTATAATATTAATCTTTCAGAAGTTTGTCCTGCACTGGAAAAAATAAATAATTAGAGATAAGTAAGAGATGAATGATATGTGGGTATAAATACTCTGTAGATTTAAACATGCTGCATGGCAACTCTAGGTCTCTTTTGAGGTAGTCATGAAAACTTAAATTGTGTGCCTCGTATATTTAAAGCCAGTGAGCCTATATGATTTTATTAATATGCTATAAATCTTATATTCGTGAGCAGTGTTTACTACTATGCAGTATATTTAAAAGAAAATTTATGCCTCGCTGCAGAAGGAAGGTATGCTGCCAGGGAAAAAATAAAAGGGTGGATCTCAAACATTTTTCCAAATCTGACAAGTATTTGCAAAGAATTTACTCCTGTAAATTTCTGCTGAGAGCAAAGGATGCATACTCTAGCTTCAATTTTAATAAAATCCATAAATATTTGTTTATGTATACACAGGTAAAACAAGGACATGTCTTTTGTCATTGTCTATACACAAGAACCTTGTATGTGTATACGACACACTGGATCATGGGATGAGCTTTTAATTCTGTTTTTAAAGTGGAACATTCTTCATTTTAGAGTAGTACCTAGAAGGCCTTACTGGAGACGCTGGCCACTTTTCTGAAGGAATAGTGATTTTTTTCAGTGAGGCACATCTTAGTAGTCTTTGGCCTCGTGCATCTTTCCCTGCATATCCCCTTTCTTCTGGACCCAACAGTATTCCCTAAGCAAAATGCACAACTTGTTAAAATGTGTAAGTTAGGATGAGTCACAGAAACTTAAGACAGGTTGTTTCCCACTTGCAAGATTGGTTTGATCTTCTTTTGGTAAATGACTTGTGTTTTCCTCCTTTATAGCACCTAGGAAAACTTGCTCTTTGGTCTCTAGGGAATGGCAGGTAGTTACTGCAGCTGTGCTTCACTCCAGTAGTGAAGCTGCCTGCTTGGAAGTTACTTGCCTAATGCTGTTGAGAGGGCAGTAGTTATTTAACCAAGAAAGCATTTTTTATTTGTATGGGTGCATTGTAGATTGCACAGAAAAATACAGTTAATGTACCATGCGTAACCTTCCATGCCCCTTAAGCTTGCACTTCCACCTCGCGGTGGTTAAAATATTAGTCAGCAATACAAAACAGATAGGCTGAATGCCTTAAGAGCTGTTAAAAGTTTTGTTAAGCCTTTTATGCTTTTATACTCTTTATTATTAAATATGCCATTTAAAAAGAAGGCATATGTACTTTACTATGCAGTTTTCAATTCCACAGATAGCAACAAAAGCATCCCTTATGACGGAGAGGGACACACAACAATTAAAACAAATGATTGTGGAATGTGTGAAAATTCTACACCCTGATGTACTTATCACTGGACTTACTCTTATAGATACTTATTACATAATAGTTTCTTAATGTGTAGTGTTAGAGTTTATCTCCCTAATTATTGTTGTGAATATTTGAATAATCTAAATAGTCTCAGTAACAGGAGATCGCTTATTGTCTTTTTTTTTTTTTTTTAAATTGGTGGCCCATAGCATATTTTTAATGTCCTTCCTGCACCCTTCCAACAACTGCTTAATGGAAAAATTTTTAATTTCCCGTGTTCTGTCAGCATGGAAAGTTGCTATAACTGCTATGACATTGTGCAACTCCAAGCTATTTGGGATTCCCTGTTTTGTTTGTGTGATATTGTGTGGGTAGTAAAATTCAATTTACAACTAGATATTCCCCCAGGTAGCTCAGAGCAAGTTTGGTCTGAGCTACTGTGGTCCTTCCCATCCTGCTCTGATTCTGCCATTGTACCAGCTCTGTAGTGCACGTGTTGAGCCATTTTGGCAGGCTGATCCTTTTAAAAAAGAATTATCTTCCAGGCTAGCAGAGCCAGTTTTCAGCTGGCTGAGCTCCCTGAAATAGTTTCCTGTATGTGGTTACCTGGTGTTTGTGCTAGTGCAAGATATGCTTGAAGAGATGTTCAAATGTAGGAGATGTTTGGACAGGAAGTGTGGTACTGCAGCAGCTTGGATTTATGTTGGCTAAACTAGCTGTGAAAATGATGCTCTCACTCTGCTTTTCATAGCGGTTGTTCTTTTGTGCCTCCTTGGGATTGTAGGAAGAGGTACAGATTTTTCAACTGGAAAGGTAATGACTTTTTTCACCCCAGGCATTTTGTAGACATGAGGGTTTGGATATCAATATTTTTCTTTTTTATTAGCTTGTGTTACAAATGACAATGAGGATCTTTTGTGTTTGGATATACACTCTTCCGTTTTGCTGCATTCCTGTTAGCTTTTCTGAGTAGCCCTAGTTATTAAAAGATTCTTCTTCTTCTGACCCCTGTGACACAAGCTTTCAACCCCTGCAGCTTTTGGACATGTTCTGTCACCCTTTGGATACTCTGGAGAACATGGAGGAGAACTGGGGCATGCACTAATGTGCCCTAGTACCCTAGTTTACAGGTTTATTTTGCTCCTAGGAGAGCAATGCCTTGGTGGATCCTATTATCTTAAAATCATCCTTAACTCAATCCAGGCTGGGATAAAATAGAAATAAAAGCATTTCTTTACAACGTTTGGAATGGAAAGTACAGTTAAGTATGTGTATAAAAATAGAGGTGAAGAAACAAAATAGAAGATCCCACTTGCACAGAGATTAAGTCTGAAAGATTCATGGATGTAGTCTCTTGATTGACTGCTACTTAAGGTATAGGGCATGCAAAAAGGGAGAATCATTACTACATATACATATGTCAGGAAATCATCTAGCAAGCCAGCTGGATCTGTAGAAGGAAACCTTCAGATTGAAGAAATGCCTTCTAGTGACCTGGAGTAACCAAGAGGAATCTTTGGCATGCAGTAAAGTGGTGGGAAGCACATTTGGACCCCCAGGATTCTTGAATAAGTTTCATATCTGGATTCAGTGGACAGCAGCATGAATTCTTTCAAGCTGGATTGCTAATGTAGTATACATATGTATACAGCAGAGACTGAGTTAATGTTTTCTGTGAACATCTGTGTTATGAAAGTGTGACTAAAAAGCATGTCATCTACTAAAATAACAGTTCGCTTTACTTGCATATCAGAGGGTTTCTTTGGTAGAAATACACAGGTTGAAAGTAAAGATGATCTCCTCCTGCATGGTATTCCAGTTCATTCTAGGTAAGAGGCAAATACTTGACTGTCCCACTGGCAGTGTAACATGGTGTCGTATTCTGCAGGTCTTTGGCATGAAGCCTGATTACTAAGCGTGATACACAGATTAATTGTATGAGTTTCATTGGCAAGATAATTTGCTGTCACAGACCAGAGAGCAGCTGTACTGTACCTACTTCAATCCATGGCCTGCACTTAGTCTTAGGAAATGTTGGCACTACATGAATGACAGCCCTGAGCATTTTCCTTGAGTATCCTCCTTGTCTTCATTTGCAGTTAATAAAGCACAGTCTGGTTAGACATCTATTTGCATTGTGCCTCTACTGCCCAGCATTCTGTATATTTGCTTTGTGAACATTTAATATAGATGTTCATTATTGTCG
>VZRU01003019.1:275526-301236 GCA_013398155.1 Pedionomus torquatus
CTTATTTTCTAATTGTCACTAAAGAATGCAGCTATGTTGAAGTACGAATTTTACGACATTAGAATTTGTCCAGTTGGGGGTGGTTTTATATACCAAAGATCTTTATAGTTGTATGTTTCTTGGAAATGATTATGAAATTATACTCATTCAAAAGTAACTAGCCTACTTGTTTCTTTTGTGGCTTATTTATATAGCTTGCAGAAAGAAGCCATGCTTTGTCCTATATAGCTAGCAGAAAGAACACTCATACAGTTGCAATGAGAAATCATTTTCCTAGAAACACGGAATAGAACCATAGAATTGCCTAGGTTGGAAAGGATCTTTCAGATCTAGCAACCTAACACTTGACAAAATCTAATGCTAAACAATATCTCTAAGTGCTATGTCTACCTATGTTATGTATATGCCCACATCCCTGGGCAGCCTATTCCAATGCTTAATAGCCCTTTCAGTTTAAAAATTTTTCTTATTATCCAGTCTAAACCTTCCCTGGTGCAACTTGAGGCTGTTTCCTCTTGACTTGGGAGAAGAGAACGACCCTCGCCTCTCTACAATCTCCTTTCAGGTAGTTGTAGAAAGCAATAAGGTCTCCCCTCAGCCTCCCCTTCTCCAGGCTAAACAACCCAAGTTCCCTCAGCCACTCCTTATAATATTTGTTCTCCAGACCCCTCACCAGCTTGTTGCCCTTCAGAGGCACAAAAGAAGGCAATGGTCCCTGAAACTGAGAGGAGGGTTCCACCACCACTTTAATGCAATTCTGGTACAGAATCACTGGACTCAATTCATGGCTCCTTGGTCCTTTCCCCCAACCCTGTGCCATCAGCAGCATTTACTGGATGAATCAAGCTAGGGAAATGACCTGGTGGGAAATTACCTTCTCTTCCGTGGATTTTTAGAAGGAATTCCATGAGCCAGCTATCTTTGGGGCCATGGAAATGTTAGCAGCAAGAGAGAAGAGGCAGTGGGACCATACAGTTTGGAGAAGTCCAGACGATCCTAGTGGCAGCCAACCATGGAGTGATAACCATAGACTGTGACCTCAGTGCAGTGGTAATAGGTGAATCAGGATTTTAATCAAGATCCCTGAAACGGGTTGGAAATGTATATGGGATGTGTTGTAATAAGAACAATGGAAGCAGAAAGTTCAACTCTTACAGATTTAAATCACTGCGTTATCAAGAATGCTGTCTGTTGAGGACAAAGTGCCTGGGTTAAAAATAGTTTGAGGATATATTGTCAACTGACACTAATTTGTACTAATGTTTTAATGTAATATTTATGTGGTTTTTGTTAAAAATACATACATGTATTTCTTGTTTGGGGAATGATCCCAATTACTCTTTTGGGAGTTTTGACATCTTTCTATATATGTTGAATGCAACATCATTTACATTGCTTCTGGATTGGTTTTCAAACACAGATCTCAAAGCCAAAGATTCCTGCTCCAGATAACGCAATTTCATTGATACCTGAAGTTGTGTGTCTTTATGTAAAAGTCAGTTGTTTCTTCTTTGTGCTGTAGTTTTAAAGCTGCTTCCTCCCATGTTCCCAGGCAAAAGTTGTGACTGGGACCATTTTTCCCCTCTTTTCACAATGCTAATAGGATAGCAATTAGATATTACACTTTCTCCTGGAGAAAGGAAAGTCATTAATGTATAAATATTAAATTGTTGCTGGCTCTATGAAATCATCCAGAAATTTATTTTTGTTCCCCTAGTGCAGGGTTATATGATCTGTATGACTGCAGGTAGACCAATGGTATTTAGAAACTGTTTTTAATTTTGGCTATTAAAAGTGATAAATTCCTGATTTACCTTTGTGTATCTTGAATTTAAACAACTGTGCAGAGGTGCTTTTCCTTCCCTGTCGAAAGTTTTCTAGACAGTTAATACTTGGAAAATAAGAATTAAGTTATACATTTTTTTAATTATGGTGGTTTTTTTTACTTGACAGATTTACATTTTTAATTCTTACCAGATCTTACCTTCCAGTCTTCTGGATACTCTTTGGCCTTGCATTTTGAACCTAGATATAACTAGTTTGTACTGCTAGAAAATTCTTACAGGAGACTTGATTTAAGGATTTTGATAAAGTAGTCAAATACTAGTTAGATTAATTTCTTTCCTTGGCCTGTGATTTTTGCATTTTAGCATTATGGAATTGGGAAATCAGTGTAAGAGCATTAGCATTCATCTAAAAACTGGAGTAGGTTTGGTTTTGTTTTTTTTTTTTTTTTTTTTCCTGTTTGCTTTTAAAGAGATTCCAGTGTTAATTTCCTGAACTGTTTTCAAAGCTGCAGTATATTTTGATTTATTTTGGTTGGTTTATTTTATATTTATTGCCAAATGGCATCTTCATAAAATACAAAATCATACAACATAATGTCTCTGCTAATTCTCTTGGAATACTCAATCTAAATTACTTTAAACAACTCTATCTGATTGCCACTTTCGAAAAAACTGAATAATTACTTAACTGAATTCCAACAGTATGCACAGCTTTGATGGAAAGAAGCATGGATAAAGCATATGTTTACATGACTTACACAATAAATGGTTTCCCTATACAGTTTGCAAGTAGTGATTATAATTTCATGTTAATAAGATGCAGGAAAATGTGCTGAAGGAATAGTGCTTTGCTGCTTTTGTCACAGTTTCATCAAACTGATTTTGTCAGCACTGGAGCATAACCCTTGCCACATCAGTTTGAGTGCTCATTAGGCAGCCGATTTGTCTGAATCCTCATTAAATTGATTAACTCATTTACTTATAGATGATGACATGTTATGTGGTACAGGAGTGGTGGTTAGAGACTAGAATCAAGACTTGTGTTGACTTGCTTAGTCTTCAGTTGTTCATTTATTTCTGCAATAAATTGCTGCATTAAATTGCTGTAGCATCAGTGATTTACATTTTGCAAAAGCGTGGTGTCAGCTGAAGGGTTGAACTTACACTGTGTAAACTTGCATCTCTATTGGTAAACTACAGGCAGCAATTTAGAAGTGTATTATGTTTATAGCTTGCTCTAATTCCCTATTTATTTCACTTGGGTACTAAACTTTCTCATAAAGAATGTAAAAGGGTCTGTTGAATACCTGTTTTAATGTAAATTAAATAACAAAAGGGAAACAAGGAGAAATCCTCTTCAGTTAGACATTCAGAAGAGGGGGATGTTACTAAAAGAACCGGTTTTCTGAAAGATAGTTTTCAGAAAAATGATCAAAATGAAAATTTGATTTAGATCAAATTCTAGGTATGTACATAGCCTAAAATTCTGTATTTTTAAAATTTGTTATGTTGGTATGCTTCCAATATTTTAAGGTGCTACCTGGAAGGGCCAACTGTGTGCAAGTCATGCTGATATTTGAGTTTTGGTCTTCATATGTGAAACTAGAAAAGAAAGTTTAAGCATACAGATTTTAGCAAATAACATTCTTGGTCTAACTCAGTGACTCTGCAATGAGTGGATGGAAAGCATATGAACTCATTTATGTATTTTTGAGTCAAGCTTAAATGTAGCTTGGGACAGTTCAAAAAGTAGTTGAGTACTTCAAGCTTTATGAAGATGAAGAAGCCTGAATTCTTCAGTGGTGGAATATTTATTTCAGTAAGAATCGGATTTGCTTATTCCAGGGCTGAACGTGTCATGACAAAGTAGTGTATTAACGTCCTGTGCTTTGAAGAAGCAAAATGCTTTTTGTATTACTAGGGTGCAATACAAGCCTATCCATGGCAGTGTCAGAGAGTGATAGTTTACAAACGCAGGCCACAGACCTTCCTCTCTAAATGCAGAACCGGAAGCAACAGATAGCTCCAAGTTGGCTGAAATACAAGAAACAAGACATTTTCAAAAACCAAGGAAGATATTGTCAACATGAAACCAGCAGCTATCTATATCAGCAAACTATTGAAGCTTTTACAGGCATGGCATCAAAGGAATGCTTTAAGACAGTTTCTAGGGAAGATGCAAAGGAAAGCTTCAGATATTAATGAATGGCTTCTTTTAACACATAGAGAGATGGAAGAAACTGGAGAGGTGCATAACTGAAAACCAGTTAGTCATATGTAGAGGCTGATCTCACTGGAGTCAAGATTTTACTAAGTCAGGGTTTTAGAAGTGTTCCTTTCAGTGATAGTACTGGCTTAAGCAGTCCTCTGGTGCCCTCCTATCACCTTGTTCCCCTCCCTTCCTCAGGTGTTCCTGGGAAAGTGTTTTGAGTGGGTAGGTGTCAAGACTAAAACCATTCTCATCATCTGCTTTGCCCTTGCATTCTTTTCCTTCTTCTCAAACTAGGTTACTTTCTATCTGAATCACTTCTCCAGTTCCAGCTTAACACATGACTTGTGAACATACTGCTGTTAGAACAGGGGGTTTGGGGTAGCAGTAGAAAGTGTCTTAGGATAGATGAGATGAGGTGCAATGTGAGCTGGGAGCCACCTGTAAAAATGCTTGTGAAACTGCAGGTTGCACAGAAGATGACAGTGCAGGAGAGAGGGAATAGTGTTTTGAACAGCCTGGGAAATGGGGCAAACTTTTAATACACAAGAGAGCTGGGAAAAAAAAGAGACCATTACATATTTTTATGTTAGAGCTGTGTGTTTGTGCTTTGCTTTAATCTAAAAGAGAGGTGTTACTTCATTTTTTAATTTGTTAGTGTGTATATATAGTTGTTACTTCATTTTTTAACTCATTAGTGTGTATATATATTGTAACACTTAATGTTGGCAAGTTTTTATGGTAATAAAAATTACTATCTCCCAAAGTCAATCTTGTTTGAATAACAGTAGGAACTTTGATGTTCTCAGGTTTCTTAGAAGGTTAACACTAAGTTTCTGTGGAATTGAAATGAGACAAAACATAGGAAAATACCTTTTTACTGTAATAGTTGCATGGTATTTGTGGTTATATTTTTTATCCTGATATGCAATCTTATTGCAGAGTTAGTCAAACTGGTCTTTTTTTTTCATTGAGATAATGACCAAAGTGCAAGTGAACATTTTTCCAGGGGGATACAGAAACAGCAGAGAAAACCTTGCTCCCTTTCTGTAACAGGGATTACTGTTGCTGGATTGAATAGAGATAGGATTTCACCTATCCATTTATTTTTTGGAAGAAACAACTCCAAACATGTCTCATTTGGGAACTTTACTGAATTGGCTTTTTTAAAATTTATTTATTTTTAATTTTGAGAAATGTCATTTGTTTCAGGTCACTAAGATACGCTTGTATTTGGAGTGATGAGGAGAGTTCACAAAACCAAGTTCTGGGACTTTATTTCTGCTAGTGTTTCTGTGTGATCACTTTAGGATCATAGAATATTTGCAAAGTGCATGTGGAACGCAGTTAATATTCAGACAGGAAACTGGTGATCAGAGTTAAATTACTGGGCTCTAAATTTTTTTACATCCACCTATTTTCCCTCTTCACTTGCTCTGACAGTTATAGACCGCTTCTCTAATGGGGCTTGCATTTGAAGATAAGCCTGCATGTAAACAAATTAACTTTTCTTAAATGGAGAGCCATTTCATCAACAATAATGTACCAATTCATAAACTATCAGAAGCATATTTAAAAAAAAAAAAGATAAACGACCTATTGTATAACACTTACTATTAGGCAGACTAGATGTCCCTGTGTTCTGGGAGATAAGGTTCTTGTATTATTACACCCTAATAAAATGAGTTAATGTTTTAGTATCAGAGATAAAAGGACAGTTGGATATATTTAATAACCAAACTGAGAAACACTTAATTTTAGTTGTCTGTAGCAATATAACACAAATTCCCCTGTAAAACAAATTGCACTTTTGGAATATACTTTAATGTGCATTCGACAAAGGAGAAAATGAGGTGATTGAAGTTCAATTTGTAGCATGTTATTAACCATTTCCGCTTGACTAGATGCGTAAAAGGATAATGGATGAGGGTTTTATTATTGCCTTTCTGCTAAAATGAAGTGGTGTAAAAGATAAGGTGATGAAATTAATGAACATAAGGAAAAGGCGTAATCAATCAAACTCCAACAGGGAGATGAGATGACAGTACTTAAGATTTGCAAGGATACATGTTTTTAAAAGTGGATTTTATCAACACCAACATTTTGTTTGGGGGAAATACTGAGAAGCAGGCACTTGCTGATTTTAGTTATTTTTCAGTAGGTTCTTTATGCTACTGGACATTTGAAATTTCAACAATTAGTATAATGGATCAAACTTGTTAAGTCTATTTTTTATTTAAAATCCACATTTTAAACAACCTATGTAATTATTAAACAAGGACAAACAAGTACAACTTTTGTCAAGCAGGAACAATGTTTTGTTAATCAGTGTATCAGTTCTTCACTGGTGTAACACTCTCGGATGTGTCTGGATTATTTACTTTTAGTCTTTGTGCTACTGTCTCGAGTTTTGTATCCTGGTCATTTGAGTAGCTAGTTTTCATGTACTCAAGGAAAAATAAGGCATGCTTTCCTTGTCCTGTAATAAGTACTTAGTCATCAAACTCCACAAAGTTTCAATGTCCAACTCCTTGAGTAGAAAATTAATTACCTTGTAGAGATAAATCTGCAAAAGTTTCTAGCTGTAACTGTATTCCTCCTTGTAGGGTGTGATATTTTGGTATTTCAGATCTCATATGTAGTACATCTTTTCTCTGGTGCATATCTTAAAATTGTACTTGAGTATCTATATTGCTAAGATGTTATGGAAAGAATTGATTATGGACATTTTTGATTTCAATTCATGCCGGATTCCAAATTGTTAAAATTACTTGCAAGTACTCCAGCTGCAGTTACTCATAGATAAAATCCTCACAGTAAGCTAGAGGTAGGTCTTTTATCTTAAAGTATGCTATTTTTACAAAAGAACATTGAGTTACACACTAAAACACTTAAGAACTGAGAATGCCTCTGCAAAATCAATTTTTCATATGCCTTGAAATTCCTGTTTTTAAAAAACATTTTCAACATGTGGAGCTGACTGGGAATGGAGCTGCTACCCAGTTAGAGTTTTTTCCCGCTTAAAAGTTTTAAGAAGGGCTCCCACATCATTCCTTAAAATGCAGTTAATTTACGTGATAAGAATTGCCTATAGAAGTGCTGCCTTAAGTCAGTTTTGTAACACTTTGTAAATTGTTGAGTTTTCTCTAGAAACTGTTAGTTCTTGGCAGCATTTTGGGCAGGATGGATAGGATATTACTATGAGGTTAGGCTTGTCTAAAAAATCAGTTTAAAATACTTTTTTGCCTTCTGACTTCAGCATTTATGAGACACTGTTATATATTGGCTGGAACACAGTGCTTTGTAAATACTCCCACATTAGACTTGACTTTTCCTGGCTCTTAGGAAAACTTCCAGTTTTGCAAAACAGCCCTGTGGATTTGTAAGATAAATGCATAACGCAGCCAGATTACAGTTCTTCACAAGAGCTGATATTTTCACATAGACTTACTGCCCTCACTCCTCCTGTCATCTGCAGAGTTCTTTGATAGGCTATTTTTTATTGGGCCCTCAGGAGTAGCAAGTTTTAGATTTAATACCCCAAGGGGAATGGCAAGGCAAATCATGTTGTTGGATCAATTGTTCAGCTATCCCCAAACTGCTGTCTGTATATCTGTTACACTTGAATCACATTTCCAAGCCTTTCTTATCAATCATTTGGGCTAGAAATGCAATTTAATTTTCTGTTGCATTTTTAAACTGAAAATAGGGTTATGTTCTTGTTTGGTTACCCTAGAATCTTAGATGTGCTTGTAGACCTCACATTAGCTATGCCGATTGCTTGTTTAACCTTGGAAAAGGGTCTGTGCATGTAGGAATGCTTTAAAGCCGAATTTAAATTACTTTATTTTACCATCTACTGAGATGAAAATCAGTCATTGTATAAAATCTTGCTTTTTATTGGTCACATTATTTCAATGGGCAATCTTAAAAGAAGAGATTCTCCATTGCAGCCATAGCAAAACCTTTGCCACTGACTGATTATAGTCAGTTCCTTTACCTGAGAAATTAATCTGCTTTTATAGGAAGATAAGATAAACATAAGAATACAGGTACAGAATATGAGGTATATTCATGTGAGTTTTTATTAAAAAAAGTTCCCTGTAAGGACGTGTCCTTTGATAACTAAGGACAATTTCTCTATGTTGCTATCATACCTGTATTCTGCTTTGGTAAATGAACTAGCAGCGAGTAGAGAAGCGCTTGAGCAGTGGAGGGTTTACTAGCAGCATTGTGTGATCTTCTGTATCATCTTCTGAGAGTAGGAGGGAAAATTCCTGTAGCATTAAGTACTATGTAGTCCTGAGCTGTGGGGCAGCCACCAGGCGTCCCAAAGAAGGCAAATATGTGTAATTACACAGCAGCCCCTGCAGTTGCTCCAGTTTACTCGAAGGGGATTTGGTTCTGCAGCAGTCTAGAGTCTGTGCAGCACAAAGGTGGCATTAAGCCATTTTTACATTCCCATCCCTTTGCAAGCTGCACCTTCTGTGCCATATCTCTCATAAAACATAGCACAGAATCCTTTAATGTAAACTGCGGGATTGGCAGCCCTGGAGTCTGACTTTTCTCTTTGCCTTCAAGAGGCACATCTGTTCTTCTGTGTATGGGCTTGGTTCCCATTAATGAGCTGATCAGATGCAGTCTTTCACGATGACTGGTACTCTAGCTTCCTGCCAGATGTGTGGGGGTGTTTTTTGTTTTTGTTTTGTTTCTGATGAAGGAATATGAAGGTCAGCTTACAGGTCATCAGTATAAAACAGTCCTTCTTTTTGGCATTGCAACTTATTTTTTCATTGCCTGTTCGCTTTCTTCTCTTCACCTGTCTTCTGCAAGATCGGATGAAAATGGCAGACACTAAACAACTGCTTGTGCTGTGGGTGGAGTAGTTCCCTTCTTTCTTGCTTGTAGTTGCTGCTTCAGCTTGCACGTGTTCTGGCTGGTTAGACCTTTGCTGGATATAGAGAAATGCAGCTGGTGGGAGAAGTCATGTCCTGAAAGTGGTGAAATAGGCAGGTGCAAGGCACAGCAGTGGGAAACCTAACATGACTTCTAATTTGCTGTTCAAAATAGGACTTTGAAGAGGCAATAACAGCAGTTTTTTCTTAAAAGAACCCTCAATGACTAAATACCTTTAAGAGACAGCAAAACAGAGATAACTTCTACATTGTTTTCTGGGCTCTGCTTTTGAGATACATGCTCCTGTATATTACCTTTCATCATATCTAGTTATACTGCTGTGGATATGAACTGCTGTGAGTCATTAGTCTGGCAGCTGTCCTAGTTTTCAGACTCTTTACTTCTTAGAGATCAACCGAGATAGTCTGATAAAGATTATCTCCAAGGCTTTTCAGCACTAGGAATTTTATAAAAGAAGAATTTTTTTATCAGAATTATCTAAAGAGTGGCCCATCCAAAGAGAATCAGTTCTGATGGTGTAGGAGAGAATAAGAAGATAGTAATTCCCACAAATCAGATTTTATTGTCTGAAAAACAGACTGGCTGAAAACTCAAACTGGTCTTAGCATGAGTGATTAATAATAGATGATAAGGCTGCATCCCTATCCCTTGCTTTCTCTAATTTTGCTTCAGTTGTCTTATACAAGGGAAAAAATTAATTGGTACCCTTGGCTGTGTAAAATCTTTCCGGAAAGAAACTTGACCTTGAGACCCTTAAAAGGTATCCTTTACTGGAGAGTTCAGACATGTAATGGTTAAAACCAGTCCTTACTGGTATTCTTTGAGAGTATTTTTAACTCACTTATTTTGGAGACATACACCTGGGTATCTTCCTCATAAACTGCTGCTGAATGAGTCCTGTGTTTTCTGACTTGTGTTAGGAAGCTTTCTATATGATTATGTATATTGGCAAAATTTGGTTCACTCTCATACTTGTCACCTCAAAAACATACATGTGTTTTTTGCTTAATGGTGATGCCCAGTGCAAGGGAGTATACTAAAAAACATTGAGGTTAAGTTTTAGAAGATTTTTATAGCCTTGCTTCCAGTAATAAAACATTTCCAGTCATCACTTTCAGATTATTATAATCTGAATTCATATTTCCTTTCTTGTTAACTCACAAAGAGACAGAAAGACAAATTAAATGATTGGTTTTCCACAAAGGCAAAATTTGGAACATCTAAATGTTCCTGTTCTTTGTCTTTTACTTTTCTGTATTAATAAGCTTCATAGTGAGCTAAGTGATAAGGTAGCAACATTTGTGTTAGCACCAAAATAAGAGAGTTGTGAGGAAGTTTTTGGAGAGGTCATGACACCTGCTCCATAGTTGCATAGGTAAAATAACAGCAGATAGAGTTTCCCCACCAGATTTTCCAAAATTGTGTCTCATGTAGGGTAGCTAGCATGGAGTGCACCACTTAACTGTTCACTACTACAGAGGCTTAATATTGATAATACTTTCTTTCAGCATTTTTGATCCAAAATTCCACAACTTAATGTGACCAGCTTCTTTGACAGTCTTTACACAGTGAGAAATCACGTCACTGAATTTTGATCAGTGATGCTTAAGCTCTCTTCTTGAGCTTTTGCAGGTAATGCTATTTTTTTCAATGTATACAAAGCAAAAGCAAAAGCAACACAAATGGTGCTTTTGGTATTTACACTATGTATGTTAAACTGATGGAATTCACTGAAGTTGTATAATTTAATGCAGTTCAGAAAGGGGTTATGGAATCTGTCAATCTGTGTGGATGTCAAGACTAGCCAGAATTGTACTTACTAATTAGAATAGATTAAAAGCGCTCCAAATTTTAAAACTTATGATCTAATGAAGGAAAAAATGAGATAATACTCTATTTACCCACTGCACATAACTATATATTGTGCTCTTATACAGTCTCTCATACTATTTTAATAGGTGCACATATATAGACTCATATATATGACACATATGACTGTACGTGTGTACCAATGCACTTTCATAAGAGTATCTTCAATCTTAGATAATTTAAGCAAAGGTAATAAACAAATCTGGATCCATACAGATCCACTAACAAGTGATTCACACTTCAATAAGGAAGGCACAGCATACATCTCAGAGGTTCCTTTATACAATTTATGCTTATGACTATTCTCAGTTATTTCTGTATGATTAGAAGATACCTTAGTTATGATTTGTTGTCTGTATCTTTTTACTTACTTGGTATATGAGTGCTACAGCAAGTAGCATAAACAGGTAAACCTGATAGAATAAAAATTGTTGCAATTCTCTTTCTTTATGTGTACAGATTATAAACACTGCCATAAATAAACAGAAGTTGGACTAATGAATGTACTTTTTTCTTCGTGATCTTCATATGATCTGGAAGTGTTGTGTGTGGTGGGTTTTTTTACAACACTGTTTTTCAAAATTGTATTGCAGGTGTATTGTGAAAAAAATGACAGAGGCAAATGAAATGAGGATGATTGGCTAGAGAGCTGCCTATCTAAAATATCAGATTAAAAAGCCTGTCAAGAATCTCTGTTTTTTTTTTAATGTAACTTTTTGCTGCTTGCAGGTGTTGCATTGACTATTCTAGCATACATGGTTTGCAGGCTGGGTTGGTAGCCACACTACTTTCTTAGTGTGTCTGAGACGTGCTATGCACTATTGCTTTAGAAAGGCTGCCCTCGGTAGTCTCAGTAATAATTCCTACTAATTCTTACTTTGTAGCATTTTTATCTCAAGAATTGATAACTATAATTTGCACGCGTGTGTATTGGAAACGCATTGAGACTCTCAATCTGTTTCACACCTGTCAATGAACTCCTTGATCACTGTTTAGCTAGCCTGTTTTCCAGTTAGTGGTAGAACCTGAGGAGGGACACAGAAGCTGAAATAACCACAGCTTCAGAAGGTGCAAGCTGAATTATTTGTAAATTGTTACAGTTTCTGATGGCAAACTGTCCCAGATGGCATAAGCAGCTGGATGAGCCTTTTGTATCTACTTCTTCATTAGCAGGTCCTACTAACTTTTAAATCAGAACGTAGCAGGCTTGCTAAATCAAGACATCAGTCAACTCCTATGTGAGTCTGTGAATTCTTGCAATTCTGTCTCCTTTTTATCACAAATAAACCTGCTGTCTTATTTCCCAAAGAGAGGCGTAAGTTTTAACCCTTAACCTTGCAGGGTTTGGACACCCACACAAACCTACATTCCTTTCTTTATTTTTGAAATTCTTCTTTCTAGGTGGCAGAATATAACTTATATATCTGTCTGTAGCAGTCAGATCTTCTTGTTCTTTGGGTTGATTAAATGTGGTCTGCCGGTAGCAATGAACTTCTGCTCTCAAAGAGTCAGCAGTGTTAATCAAAAGGGGAAAAACTTATTTGTGGAATCCTGGATGCAGTAGAAAAGAGTAAGATAGTTGATTCTATCTTTGCTAACATTGTTTGCATATTTATTAATCCGTGTGGGGTGTTTAGAACCTCATAGTCAAATCAGAAGAGTCCTGAATACAGGTTCTCCTGATAAATTTTTTTCCAAGTTAGATCTTGATAATCAGGGAGAAGGTTATCTATAGTTAGCAGAAGACCACTTTCAGAAAATCTGCATTGCATGCTTTTTTCACTTTGAAATACAGCTTTAATGTCTGGGTAAAGAGAGAGGATGTAGTTGTGCACTTCTATATTTTAATCATCTGGAAAGTATTTTTCATTTCATCACACATGATTTATTTTTTATTTGTATATCATGTATATAGAAATTATTTCAAAACTAAATAGATCTAAACAAAACTAAGTCCTGAGTAAAGATTAAACTATGTACAGGTCCAGAGGCCCTCAGGTGTATGAGGCTAGTATAAATAGTATATGGTGAAATTGGAATTTCAGTTTGTGGTAAATCTGTCTATCCCCAGCAGCTTCAGATAAAATAATTTTATCCTTCTAGAGCACATCAATTTGCTAGTCGGTGGTTCATGTATCAAAGAGCATTCTGTGAAAATATCAATATCATTGGATAATATAAATGAAATTAATTTTTAAAGCTGGGCTAAAGGTTGACATCTGAAAAATTGCATTACTTTGCAGAAGAGAAATTTCTGTCTTCCAGTGAAATTTCAGGTCATAAGGGCAAGTAATTTTCACAATCTTCAATGGGAACCAGTGAAATATGAACTTCATTGTCACCTAGCCCCAAAGCGATAAGATAAAATGAGCTGATACATCATTTGCTGTGGTTTTATCATCCCCTCCAGTAATTGGAAGAGAAAACATAAGAGTCCTTTACCACCCCCCTCCCCAATCCCTTCACCACCCACACCCAGGCATAAGGCATTTTGCTCTGATCGATACAAAGGTCACAGAGTATTTATTTATTTATTTACTTATTTTATGCTGGCTAAAACTGTCTAGTGGAACATTAAAGTAATGAATATGTTTAATTGAGTTTGTCACCCATGAAAATGCTGAAACAGGATTGTATAGCAGACTGTGTGTGCTCATGGAAGGGACTGGATGGGAAACTACTACTGTTTGCATGTGGGTTTCAGTGACTGATTTTACAAATATCTGAGATGTGAAATTAACATCTTATTTGTTGTTCTCTTGAGAAATCAAAAATAAATGAATAAGCACTGTGATTTATTTAATAGCATTTCGATATTTAAAGGTATTAATAATCAGATCGAATTTCCTGTTAGTTTGGCTGTAATTGGACATACTTAAGCAAAGAACAGAGTAAGGCTCACTGTGAATCTTGCAGCTTGGAACCGAAGAGTACTCGGACAGTAGGATCTGAGGATCCTCAGTTGTAGGGCTGAGATTGTGATGGAGATCCAGGTTCCTCGTGAACTGCAAGTCAGGTTTTGTAACATCCTAAGTGCTGTAATTCTGCCTTCCTGAACAAAGATGACCCCAAATGACAGAGAATGTATTTATGGATTTTATCTCTCAACTGCAGTCAAATTTAGATGCAAATTAAATGTTTTAATTTTTTTATTTGTTATTTTGGTTGGTTGTTTTTTTTCTTGTCTAGTACATCATACCTTTTTTCAAAAATATACAACTGTGCATCAGCTTTTAAAATAAGCTATTTGGTTCTTATTTTACTGATGGCAGTTAAATTGGCTGGCACATTAAAGTAATATAATTATTCAATTACTGTTTCAGTTCTATAACCCATTTACCGACTTAATTACTTCTAGCCTATTCACATCAATAGTACTTTTCTCAAAAATAAAATAAAATATACGATAGCTGATTGCTTTGCTTAAAGTAAAGCAAAATGTTAATTTACTCTTCAATAAAGTATTACTTTTCTCATTCAGAAGGTGGCTGTGAGAGCTGGTATCTTTGGACTATCACATGCAATCTTTTATGAGGATGTTGCTTATGATCAACATCCATGGAGCATATGAAGAAAAGGCAGGGTGGGGCATTTGTTTTCAAAATTGTGAAATGTCAGAATAGCTTCCAAGTGAATGTTTTATTGTTGGGAAATTAGCTGATATACAACTGTTAATCATGAGGACAGGACTTCTTTATGTATGGTCTTAATTCATGATCCTATGCTACCTGAGTTTTCATGCGACTCTGATTTCAGATTCTTCTCGAAGAGAAAATTGAAGTCGGCTATTTTTTACTTACTAGTTTCTTGGGGAGTTTCTTCCAGCTGTGCAGTGTAAGGGCGTGCAGCATGAGTATGAGGACTAATTACAGATTTAGACTTTCTTTTCTATTACTTGAGGTAAAGAAGGGAATTCATGCAAAGGTGAAAGTAATTTTTTATTTTTAGTAGTGTTGTCATGCTGTCTGTTCATCTGGTGTTGCCAGAGTCTAATCACAGAACAGTTTGTCTAATGAGATTTTTGGAACCATAAAGCTTTACAGTTGGCTCATTTGTTTATTTTAAGTATTTTTAAATGAAATGGTAAACTGTATAAATTGTTCCTCCTCCTGTAAGGTGCAGTGTTGTTTGACATAAATATGCAGTAGATTAAACTGATGTGTCGAATCAACTGAAAGTCTAAAAATACTTCTTTTGTGGGGGGCAGGTGGTAGTATTTGTGCAGATGAAATTAGATTGTATGCCCTCATTGGTCTTTGCTCCACAAGTTGTTTCAAAACTGATGGTGACAAAAGACAGACATAAAGTGAGTCTTTTTTAAATTTAACCTATTGTACAATAGTGTGAAGAAGCTAGTTGTTCTGAAATTCTTAAGTAGAATTCTGTGGCTTATGTGTGAAAACAGGCAAATGCAAAAATAGTTTTTCAAAGTTGAAATTCTAATAGTATCAGAAAGTGGTAGCACTGATTTAACAAAAAAAATAATTAAAAATCCTTTTGCCAGAATGAATATTCTGAATTTAGTTTGAAGTAAGAGTGAGTTTCTGCAACTGGGAGGTTCTATTAATAAAATCAGGTATTCGACAGGGAATAAAAGGTTGAATTGTATTTTCGTAAGGAATACTTAGCAGTACACATGAAAGAAACATGTTTGTCTTCTGGACCTTTCATCTACTATAGGTGGTGTGATGAGCGCAGAGCAGTGGTAATGATGCGGTTTCCATAGCAACTGGTTCATTGGCGGGCTAGACCTCTGTCTAGGGTGTTGTCAGTGTGCCTGGAGTTTCAGAGAACAGTGTCCCAAAGACGTTTTGCTTCCACCTAATCCAGTTTTAATTGAACTCGAGAGACTTTGAAGTGAAGCTGCAGACCAGGCAGATGCTATTCCAACTTGAAATGAAGGCCTTGCTCGACTAGGCCTCAGCTGCTTCCCGATCCCGATAACGGCTGTTAATGAGAGGTCTAAAGAATTGTTACAGTGGTGACCAGTAATGCTTCTGCCATGCAGTTCCAGTTTCTGCTGTAAATTCTGTTATGCTGAATTCAGTAACTTTATTAAGGCCGTACAAGGTGCTGCTCTTTTTAGTTGGTGCTTTTCCTTCCAGTTTCAAAGAAGTTGAATGCAGCAAGCTTTTGGCCACGTGCAGGGTTTCCAGGAAACCTTCACAGGGTAAAAGTAATACTTAATTATTTAACTTGCAGATTTAACTCACAGTATTCACGTAATAATTGTTCGAATTTGCAGTGCACAGACTGATAATGACAAACAGGCTGTTGTGTTCTAATTGTTACTGTAGAAAAGTGTAAGTCATCATGCTCCTGCCTGTCTCAAAATATAATTTAAATTATAAGCTCCAATAAAGATTTTAAAATGGATGAATACCAACAAAAGTACTAAGAGATTTTTGTACACAAGCAGTGTAACTTTGTCTCCTTTGATCTCTTTTGATGCTGTGCTCTTTAAAGGATATTTATATGCACGTGACAAAAGCCAACCACAGTGGTTCTGAATAGCACCATAGAATTATACAAATCTGCCAATTAGTGTGGGTTGGTTATGGATGTGGTATGGAAAGTGTCAACGTGGCCCAAGTCTGTTAGTTGCCCAGTTCCAGAAATAATTAGCAACCATTGACAATCTCTGGTCTTTTCATTACATTTCTAGAATTTTGTATTGGAATAATTTTTCTTTTTTTTTTCTTTTGTTTTTTTTTTTTTTTTCCCTGTATATGTGTGTGTGTTGAGGGAAAAGTTGCCTGTGGCACTTCTATTGAGGAGAAGATGAAGGATTTAGTAAAAAGCAAGACGATGTGGGAGATGGTTTTCTTTGTATGTTCTGATTTTCTGTACTATCTGCTTTTGGTTTGCCAGTCTTGTTTGCTTTTAATTCACAAGTTGCTTTTAATTCACAAGTGTGGTACAGTATTTTGCATTGTATCTTGTAGTGCTTTTATAATGGTGCTTCTTCTACCTGTGCTACAAAACTGCAGGTTGTTTATGGGTATATGCTACACATGAGGCAAACCCCTCCTTTGTTAAAAATCTAGAAACAAATGATTGGGTTCATTAACAGACTTTTTATGTTAAACCCTTGAATTTAACTTTTTTATACACAATATAGTGTTCTTGTGAAATTGTAGTAAGAGTGAAGTTCACTAGGATTATACCTGCATCTACTTTTCTCTGATGGATCTCCCTTAAATGCTTTTGCATTTGCTAAAATTGACAAATCTCAGATTTTCCTTCATTTATTATTTGTTAATCTGAGGTAGAGCAGTTTCCAATCTCTGTCTCTTAACACTTACATAATTAAGCTTTGAAATGAAAAGAAAAAAGTGAAGCAACAAAGAAACAAAGTGGCTGAGGACTGAAAATGGGATTAGTTTCAATTGTGAAGGCAGACTAAGCATCTGTGTCTGTCAGATGGGATGACAGGAATTGTAACAAGTTACTTTGACAACCGCTTACTCCATAGAGAGATTATGCTGAGTGCATTTGCAGGTTTGTGTTTAACCTTAGCTGACAAAATGATACTTAACCTCTTATACAGCCAACCTTTATAGGTGCAGAATTAATGAATGTTGCCTTAATGATAAATTTAAGGAACTTGGGTTTTTTTGCTTATTTGTTACAAGCCTGTTATTACAATGCAATTACAGTGCAGATACATCTAATGGCACTAGTAATACATTTCAGAATATGATTTTGTGTTTGCTGAAGTACAAAATATTTCATAATGTTTCTGAAACTCCCTTGGTTATGGAAAATAGGTAGTAATCTTTAAAGGAAAAAAAAAACACAAGCAAATTTTAAAAATCCTTGACATTAGTAGTAGAATTTAGGTCTTAAACAAATCAATTATAGGTTCATAGCATGATTGGAAGTTTCAGCATATTTTTATTTATCTGCAGGTTTTGCATGTAATGGTAGAACCTATGTTTGTGGGTCACTTTCTCTTCTGCAAGATATTAACTATACTGAGAACTTATTTAAAACATTCTCTCTCTGTCTCTTTCTACTAGATTCTGGCATATACAGAAGGACTCCATGGAAAGTGGCTCTTTTCAGAGATTCGATCTATCTTTTCCAGACGTTATCTTTTGCAAAATACAGCACTGGAGATATTCATGGCAAACAGAGGTACTGTGAGTTTAGAGAAACTGCAAGTGTTCATTTGTGGACATGTGCATTCTGTTTGGCTGTCTAGTTGTGTCTTTTTTTGGTATAGATTTGTGTAGGTAGCAAAAGGACTTGGATTAAATTAAAATTAGTATATTTTTGTATTTAGTTTCTCCATGGTTTTAATGATAACTGGGACTTAGCAATGCCTCACTTTCATTTATATCCACATGTTTATTTAGCATTCTCTGGAAATTCTTGTTTAAGGCATACCTACCTCTGATCTGGTTATACACACCAAGTGCAACTTAATGGAAGAACTTCACTACCAGTTTAGACCAGTGTCTGGTATACCTTTATGCTTTGTTTCTAGTAATAATTTCTTTAAGTTAGACCCTAGTGCGACTCTAAAAAATAAATGTAAATTTACCTTCTTTATGAACCTTTTTTTCCTCCCCTTTCTTCACTTCCCTTTTCAGACAGACATACGTACTGTGACACGTCACTCAAAGTATAGCGTGTTGAGACTCAGAGAACTTCCTTCTACTATTTTGTTCCCCTAAATTTTATTTTAAACCAAGTTACATGACGTCTTTGCAGTTTAAACTAAGATTCTTTAGGTACTTCTAGTGATTTCATATGATAACAAAATTCTGAAAAACAAATTATGAAAACTGTATACAAAGACACCAAATGAAGTGGGTTTTAAGATGACACTTTTAAAATGTAAAATGTTTTGGTAGTGATATGAAATGCTGTTGTCCTGAAAGCACTAAATGTATCATAGGGTAAACTGTTTTATACAGTTTGTATACTAGTCAAAAAGGCTTTGTCTTAATTTAAAATGGTCTCTGATCTTGAATATGGCTTATAAGTATATCTTGCAGAGCATTGTTGCACATATGTGAAGTACATATTGTCCGACAGAATATTAATTGTGCAGAAACACTTTTCTATTTTGGAGTTTGTAGTTGTACTCGGAGAAGTCATGAATGTCCACTGGTAATGCCATAATTAGATTGTTATTTAGTTTTTTTAGGTTGCTATTTCATAGGTGTCATTAAATGTTTCAAAAAATATGTGAAGACAACATTTTCAAGAATATTTCTTGAAAATACCTAGAAAGTAAACAAGTCATTTTGTGATCCAATTAATATATAAACTTTTTTTTTAATCAGTTCTAGATAATCAATCCGTGCAAGTAGTGACAATTTCTTTTGAAATTCCTGGTGAATAAAAGCAGTTCTTCAAATTATTAAAAAATGTATTTATGGTAACCTGAAGGAAACATGTCTCATCTTTTGCCTGTTCAATACCTAAGCTTATGGTTAAATTTCACTGGGCTAGAAAACCTAGAATTCAAGATGTAAAATCATGCCATATTTCAACTCTTGTGTTCACAGTGGGTGTTATGTTCAACTTTCCTGACCAAGCAACAGTAAAGAAAGTGGTTAACTGTCTGCCTCGGGTTGGTATTGGTACTATCTTTGGACTACCCCAGACCAGGTATTTTATAATTTGAGTTAATTTTATTTGTCAGTTCTAAGAGTTCTTTTTTTTTTTTTTTCATCAGCATTTCCACCCGCTGGTTTACAAAACATGCACATCCTCAGTTTATCACTTCTGGATGTTATTTGCAATATGTTTGTATAATAAAAACCTTTGGATTTGAGAGTTTTTTGTGTGATTTCTGTCTGTTACAGGGAAGATAGCTTCTTTTTGGCAGTGAGACTCAATCACTTACCCTACTTAAGGAAAATGGTTTCTTTATATCTGCCAATTCACTAAAATTTAAGACTGATTTAAGTCTGGTTGTAGGACTGATTAGCTTTTATGGTGGTGTTCAGTTATATTAGCTTGACTGTAACAACCTTGACTCCTCTAGTATTTAGAGTAGATGAAAAGGATAGTTCCTCATCAGAAGTATATTGTAGTGATGTGTAGAACAGTATAAGCTGAACAGCATGTGAAAGTTTAGTATGGCGTGCTTATCTTTTAGGTCTAAATGACATTGTTCAAATTTTACATAGTGATAAATCAGCATTACAATGTCAGGCTGTGTGCTTGAATCCTAAAACTAAAGAATATGATTCAGTTTGGTATATCTGTTTTAGCAGAAGATCAGGGCGTGATTACCAGGTATGCTCTGGGTGAAACATGTTGATGTTCACTGAGGCTGATGGAAATAGAAGGTTTTGAGGTATAACCCCATCTTTAGTTGGATTGGTTGCCTCTTGTGTTTTAATGAATTATAAATTATTTTAAAGTAGATTAATTTCTAATTATTTAGAAGAAACAGCAACCCTTTGTTGTTTAAATTTTAAAGATTTCTGTGCACAGATGTTTACTATTGTATTTTGTAGTTTACCTTTTTTTCAATCTAGTCCAGAAAAAAGTCTCTTGAATTGCAGTGATAGCCACTCTGTAAGAATGTAAGGATTTCTGCTTACAGAAGAAGATTGTGTGGAATTTAAAAAATATACATGCAAGTATAAATGCATTTGTTCAAAATTTCACATCCATTTATGCTGATAAATTTGTTTACAATATAATGTGGTTTATTAAAATTTAAATATATTCAGTTACTGTAACTGTTTTCTTCAATTGTTTACCAATACCTGTAAAGATTTGTTGACTAAAACTGTATCTAATAATTTTTTTCCCTAAACGATGTGGTTCTGGTATTTATAGATGTTTTTATTATGAACAAAACAGCTTTGGGACTTTTATGATAAGCTCTTCTGTGCTTGATCACTCCAAGAAATGACTCTGGAGTCGTCTTTCACAAACATTAGGAAATCTGGCATAAAATTCTAAAAGTTTAATTGCGTTATTTATGACTAACTCCACAGCACTGCCCAGAATCTAAATCTCAAGAGAACGGACTTCATAATGAAGTTCTATCATCTTATCATTGTTTTCCTTTTATCTTGAGGGTTTTAAAAACCTCTCCTAAAACATGACTTTATTCTTATGTGAAATTCTAAAAGTTGTGTAATTTTCTTATTTAGGGATCTGCCATCTCTTTAAATCACTAGTAACATATTTCTGTAATACATCAAGCCTCCGTGAAGCAGTTGAATTTACACAGCTGTAAAGGTTTCTGTTTGAAAGCTTTCAAATCTTGACATATCCAGCTGTCAGATGTTTTGAGTCTTTTGTTCTTATTGGATTATAAAATTTTAAAAATGAACGTCAGGTATGCAAAATAGCAATTTTGTCTCCATCAAACTTGTAAAAAGAATATGTACAACTGCCACTAAAAATCATAGAGGTAGAAAGGAAGACCCACTAGGCTTTCTCATTATTTTTTCCATCTTTTATTTTTTTTTTTCAGACGCATTTCTTTGGCTAGTCCACGACAGATTTTTAAAGCTTCCAATATGACCCAGCGATGGCAACACCGGGAAATTTCCAACTTTGAATATCTGATGTTTTTAAACACTGTAGCAGGTAACAGAAATTACTATAATGACTCAGAAAAGGAGTTAATGGTGGCACAGTCTCAACAGACATGGGGCACTACTAGATTTTGCCATTTTAATAAATAACTTTTTCTATGTACAGTTTTGTCCTGAAGAAAAACTTCACAAAGCCCTTCTAAACGTAATTTATTTGTAATTATTTTTATGCTCATGTAATAGGCATGCAATTAATAATGCTCTACTGAACTGCACTTAAAATATATCTCTAAAGTAAGAATGTCTTCACTGTTGTGGATGGACAGGATCTACACAACATGTGTGCTATTTAGAAGAGTCTCAGAAATACTAACTTCTTTATCCCTTAGTGTTCTAAGTTTTAATACCCAGAAGTACTATCCCCTCTAAATACTGCCAGTGCAACAAGCTCACTGCAGGGCTGGAACCCTCTGGGAAATCTCAGCTAGGGAGTAGGAGCCAGGAACTACTACTGTTATAAGAGGTATGGCTGGTCTTTAAAAAATTGTAGTGCCAGGATCAGCAGTGCTGCCGTGCCAGGTTGCCATCCATTCTGAAATCCCAATTCATACCCCTGTATGGTTGTCCTAACCCCCCATGCTGTAAAAGCTAAGCTATATTAAATTTAACCCATCTTACCTCATTAACTTATAACCAACTTGACCTCAGTTTAGTACATGGAGGCTAATTGTTAGGTATCATGACCTTTCTTTTATTTTCCAACATATTTTGTTCTCAGAGAAACTCAATTTCTCAATTTTCGTCTCTTTTCTATGGTATTGACAGTGTTGAAAAGTCCATTAATTCCCTTTCAGACTTGACTCTTGCTGACAAGGTTGATATAACAAGTGCTTCTGCTTGCACTAATTACGTTTTACACAAATGGTCAGTTTTGCTAGTTCCTGTTATCAGTCATGAAGTCAGAGATGCCTGGATGCTGGCAGATTTTATAAAAGTTAGAGTAGATGTGCTTGCCTCCTTACTGCTGAAGGGGAATGAGGCAGGATTGTGATACTGTTTTCTGTGGCTCTAGTGAGTGATCCTTTTCAGCTTCAGTATATTTTTGAAATCATAAAATGACTTCTTACCTACTTGGTATTTGAGGTTAAAAGGAACAACAAAATAACATTATGGAAAAAGGGAAAGTTTAGTTGCTCGTGATGGGGAGTGAAAAGATTGTTGTGATGGCTATCAGAAACAAATAATGATTGATCTCACAACATCATGTAAGTAGCCTGAATTCTGAAGAGGTAATGTGCAACATAACCAACTGATTATGGAAAGAAAGGATCTAACTATACCATTTGAAAATTCTGCAAACTGGGATTAAAAAGATACAGAATGGTATAAGAAAACTGGAAAAAGTAAAACTTAGGTGGAGTTTTAGAAAATATTTTCTGACAACTTGACAAATTGAGTTGTGAAATAATATTTCTGGGAAAGAAGTAAAAACCTGTCCTTTGAGACTTTTCATACCAGCCTAGACAAAATTTGGGAACATACTGGTTGGAGGTGATGCAAATGAATGAGCTTCTGCAACATATCCTGAAAGGAGACAGGATCCATGTAAAAATGAGGCATTTTAACATTGTAAACCAGGATACATGTTGTATGTGTATGTTATAGTATATGATTATTCTAGCTAAATATTTTGTTTTTACTGGAAGAAGGATATTATTTTGATCTTACAGATGCATGAAGTTGCAAGTGTGATGCTGAAGCTGGAACAGATTTTTAATGTCGGCATATCCCTAGATAGTCAATGGTCAGGGCAGAATTCCCACCAAAATGAATTCTCTAGATGAAATGGTTTTTACTTGCATAATTTTTCAATCTAAAATCCTGAGCTTTCTGCTTTCACATATTTAATTTAATAGAGTATGTAAAAATATTGCTTTAATTTTTAGATTCAACAAAAGTAATTGCCTCTCCATTTTTTGAAGTGTTTCAACTTAAATAAACGGAAGACAAGATGACATAAACAAGGAAAGGAGAAATGTGTAGAAAAGGAGTGGATTTTACTGTCACGCTTATTGCGAAAGTTTACAATTAAAGCGAAATGGGCTGCAGTGTTTTAGATTAAATACCAATGATTTGTGAACTTTTTCCTTTGCAATAAAGCAAAGTAGAATATTGTAATGATGTAAGATCTGAAGTAAATTACAGTTCTTTTGAAGAGCTCCTAAAGTTATATTATTGTATCTTTAGAGATTGGTATATTTTAGCTAAACTCTTTTAACTCACAGCATGTTTTTTTGTTTGTTTGTCAGGTCGAACTTACAATGATTTAAATCAGTATCCTGTCTTCCCTTGGGTTATCACCAACTATGAATCAGAGGAGTTGGACCTTACACTTCCTAGCAACTTCAGGGATTTGTCAAAGGTATTTGTCATCAGACACCTTCTTTTCTCTCCAGTATTTATCACAGTAGTGTTTAGTCTTATTAATGTTTTCTGCTGTGTTTGATACATTAATGTTAAATGCACAAGCATTAACAGTGTTTCATTTCTATATGCGTATACTGATAGTAGGAATAAGATTGTGGAAGAATGCCTTGTTGATGTATTTTTATTGCTTCTGGTAACATTAATTTAGTAATTGTTAATGGAAGGTGATCTTAGTTGGAGTATATGTGTTACATTTAATGTCGAATTTTAATGAAGATAGACATACTGAGGCTGCTAAAGGTTAAAAATTAGCCAAATAATTTTCAGGTTTTCTGATAAGAATTGTGGTTTTTTAGTAGCAAAGCCTGTAATACTATTATTAAGTACTTCTAAATCATTGTCCTTATTCCATAAGTAGAAACTTTTTTTTTTCAGAGAGGAGTATTTCATTTTACAGACAAGAAGCATCTCTCATTTTCTCAATAAAGACTAGGTACACTGATCATCAAAAAGAATCTCTATCTAAAAGCTAGCTAGTATGAGAAATGATTGGCACATGGAGCAGTGTAGTTAATTTGTGGAAAGGCTGAAGAACAGATTTTAATTATAGCTTCCTTTTTATAAATGTCTTCTATACAAATTGATAATTTGATAGGAAAAAAAATTCCTCAAAGTCAGGTGATTTTTGAAAGTTCTTGCTTTTAGTTTGCAATTGATTAAGCTAAGCATAGGTCTGTAATAATCTCCAGAAAAGTAATTTTTTTTTTACTGCAGATTTACTATTTTAACCTTAAAAAAAGTACCATATAGTCATCAAATATATATGCATGTATATATATGGATACATGTGTGTATATGCACATATATGTGTATAAATATATATCTTTGAAGACTATGTTGTACCTTTTGTATATATGTATGAACAAATTAAGATAACTTCTAAAGCAGAGATATACTGAGGTAACATTGTAACACGAAGTCTATACTTTCTCAGAATATCTGGCTGACATAAATCTATATTCATCTGTAAATCTACACATATTTTACTTTTTACCAAATCTTTCAAAGATAAATACTACTTTAAAATAGATTCTTGTTGGGGAATTTAATAAATTCTGTTTTAATAAACCCCAGGCTAAAAAATATCTGAATGTATTTTACAACTAAAAATACCTATAACTAATCTAGACTACACTTGTGAATGACACTTTAGTGAAAAGGAAAAACTTATGAGTAAGATTATCTCTGTGGAGCTTGAATTAGTACATAAATTAAATATATGAGTCGTTAATAGATTCCTTGATTATGTCATGATTTTTGCATCTTAATTTTCCATTTGCTGTTGTTAAAGGACACCTTTGCATATATTATGTCACTGCTAAAATAATTCAATTAAAAAAAAAAAAGGTTCCCCAGCTGCTACAATTCTGAGACATCTCCTAATTTTAATTGTATTTTAATTCGTAAACTAGTCAGGTCAGTCAGTACTATAGTCCTAGTCTTTCATCCCCCAACCTGAAGCAGAACTGAGTGCAGTGTAGAGCAATTTTTCCTCATCTTAGGTTTGATACCAATCTTGCCTCCTTTAAGAATTAGGATAGCAAAGCCACTCTTTCTGTGCATTTCTTTATTAAGTGACTGGTTATAAGGGTTTCTCTGTTCATGAAAGTAGTCTTTGAGGATTACTAAATTCTGAGGGAATCTTTCCATTGCTATTGCTGAGAGAGGACGTTACTTAGGTAGTATCTATATCTACACTTAACCTTCTTAATCATAGGTTTGAAAACTATGACTTTACTACAGGAAATAATTATTACAATATTAGATATCAGTCATACTGTATTACACCTAAAAGGAGTTTAATTAATATCATTTAAATCTGTAACATGATATTCCTGGGAGCTTCTAATCTTTAACAGGTGATCGGCAGAGAATTGCCCCTGTTGTTAGGGAATAGTGAATATTTTTATATATATATATA
>VZRU01003021.1:3230-27340 GCA_013398155.1 Pedionomus torquatus
CCACCTACAAATACTTAAAGGGTGGGTGTCAGGAGGAAGGGGCCAGTCTTTTTTCAGTGGTGCCCAGTGACAGGACAAGAGGTAACAGGCACAAACTTGAACTTAAGAAATTCCATCTCGACATGAGGAGAAACTTTTTGCCTGTGAGGGTGGCAGAGCCTTGGAAGAGGCTGCCCAGAGAGGTGGTGGAGTGTGTCTCTGGAGACATTCAAACTGCACCTGGACACGTTCCTGTGCAACTGATCTGGGTGGACCTGCTCTGGCAGGGGGTTGGACTAGAAGATCTTCAGAGGTCCCTTCCAACCCTGTATCATTCTGTGATTCTCTTTCTTTTTTTTTTGCACAGCCACGCCGACTACTCCAACAGTTCAGAATGTTCTAATTAATCCTTCGTTAATCGGCCCGAAGAACATTCTTATTACTACAAATATGGTGTCGTCACAGAATACAGCTAATGAGTCAAATGCCTTGAAAAGGAAACATGAAGATGATGACGACTACGATAATTTGTGACCAGCGTCCCATCCCCTTCCCTTCTCCCGTGATTCATATTGAGTCTGAGGGGTTTCACCAGGATTTCTTCGTAACCAGCTTGTAAATACTCTGGTAAAACACAGTTGAGTGCGGAATGAGAGTGAGAGAGAGAAATCACTGCCTGTGGAAGAAGGGAACAGCAACTCCTCCTCTCCCTTGTCCTGTAATGTCTTTTGAGCTTCAACAGCAGCGATGGTGAGCACTTTGTACACTCACACAGAACAAGCTTCGCCTCTCTTCTGTTGCCTTGCTTCTAACAACTGTGTCCGTTTCTCTTGAGTCAGGTGCTTGTAGAGCCCCGTGCCGAGTAAAAATGATTTTTAGGAAACACTGGCTGGTGTCACTTAACTGTTCATTTCAAATAACATCAAAACCACAAGTTCTGGGTTGGACAGGATGGAGCTGGGGAATCTCAGCCTTTTTTTTCCCCCCAGATACGTTTCCTGCTTCAAGGTTGTGGTAGCTGTAGCCACTGCCCAGTTCCAGGTGTGAAGGTTAACCCTTAACAGGAGAAAGGCAGACAGAAGGGAGAGGAGGGGGTTTCTGGAGAGCACCCACTCAGGCTGACCTCTGGTGTCTGTTAATCCATGGTTGCTGTTGCCCTTAACATCTACACCAGTGCCCACAACTCAAGAATTGAGGTAAAATCCCAGCCAAGATGTGATCTTTATTTAGAGCTGCACCTTGTCTTCGGAAGGGCTATATGGCTATTTTTGAGGGCTGAACATGTTCTTCACCACCTCCAGAAGAGCCTATTGTAGTATCAAACTGCGTTTACTGCCCAGCCTCCCCTCAGGTTCAGTGTCCATGCTGACATACAGTGAACCCTTATTAGGGTGAGTTTTAATATCTCTTGCCCCCTTCTCTTATCCTGGGCTCCGGGAAGAGATTCTGGTCCTTCAGCTCAGAATGAGCCTTGCAGCCAGTCTACAAATCCAAACTGTCTTCAAGGCAGCCTGCACAAAACCACAGCAGGTGTTGGCCAAGAGTAGGACAAGATCTCTTTAACCACAGGCATTTGTCACCTGAGGGAAAAATTGTTGCCTTTGTTCTTCAGCTGTGAAATAATCCTGACTCAGAGTTTTTAATTGCCCCCTGCATAAGGGGTGGATGCCCTTTCACTAGTTAAAACTAGACTTTACGTTGTAAAGTCCTTAAAACTTTATGTTGTAAAGTCCTTACAACATACAAACTTGTTTGAATTGCTTTGAAACAAACATCTTACACCCTGCAGGGACTTCTAGGTGCCTGGAAAGTCAAAAGGTGACTGAAGTTAGAAGAGCAACCACCTCCTAGCTCCTTATGGGATGGTGCATAGGTGACCAGGTGAAATTTGTGTTCTGGGTGGCAGTTTCACAAGTGTCTTGGTTTGAGGTAGAACAGAACCCACTTTTTTTGGTCAGTACCAACATCTACCTCTGCCCTCAGAGCTTTTCCACCAGCAGCACTGCCTGGCCCAGTGTGAATCATGCTCTACTCCAGCCAGGCCTCATGAGAGGTACATTATTTGGTCCTGTTGCTACTAATTTTATTTAGGAGAAACAAGGCAGGTGGCTAAAGGCACATCTGAACAGCTCCTGGGCAGAAGAGCCTGCTCAGCTTCCACATCACTCATAACAATCACACTAAGCCCAAGATGAACACAGAGGGTTGCCAAACCTCAGGGAATGTACGCTGTTAACACAGCGCCTAGCTCTCCTGACAGTCTAAAGAGCTCAAAAATCTAGGATTTACAGCTCAAAAATTAGGTCTAGGAGGAGGGTGGATTGGAAGGGAAAGCAGCAGGCTGTGGTTAGGCTGGCCCGCTTGAGTAAAATATAAGCATAAGTAAAAATAATGCTAGAGTTGGTCTTAATACTCTTCTAGTGTACAATTAAGAAGTCAGAGGTTTTTAAATGATTAGTTTATTAAATCTATAAAACCCAGTTAAAATTACTACAGTATTCACAGAGGGCTAGCAAGTTTTTAACTTCATTCAACAGAGATAGAGAAACACTGACCCTTTCACACGTGCTAGCTCATTTAAGACTACAGCCAGGGCCTCCTCAAGGTCAAGCACCTCTGGAGCTCCCAGGGCAGCTGCTGCTGTATGAGACCAGCCAGAGCCCAGATTTCCAGTGCAACTACAAAGAATAGGGATTAAACTGTACCAAAGATGTTCACAGCTCAGGATGAGGAAGGCAGTTGGAATAAGAAACCTGGATAGAATGAGAAACTTGAATAAAATCAAATTCCAATGGAAAGAATTTCTTACCATCAGGCCCAAGACTCACACATACAAATTTTTACAATAGCAAGAACTAGAATTTGACTCCTTTGCTGGTGCCAGAAGCTGCGAGGTGTGAGTCCTCAGGCTTTTGCCACAGCAAGAGATGCCAACGCTTTAAAAAGTCACCAGTAACATGGTCTGAAGAAGCACGGCACCACACAGTCACAGGGCATCTACTGGGCTCACCAGTCAAAAGTCCTCTTTGATGGGGGTACAACCTGCAAAGAAGCTGGTGTTGCTGCTCAGCACCCTCTTCTTCCGCTTTATAAACGGTATCTGGTTCTCCTGAAGCTCCTCATCTCTCATGAGCAGGGAAGCAGCAGCGCTGGGCTTCTTCATGATGACATCTTGGCCTGTGATATCTGTCAGGACCTACCAGAACAGCAAGGGAGACAATTTTTGGAGTCGGTTGCTGACCTGATGGAAGCCACCCAGCTCGCACTGGAGCGTGGAGGTTGCACGTACAGAAGTATCTGGGCCAGTGTCAGGAGGGACTTAAAGAAATTAAGTCTTTTTCTTTTTTTTTTGACTCAAGTCAGATTTCTAAGGACACAATTCAGGGGCTGAGCAGGAAGAGACAGCATTTAGGAACAGCCTGCAGAGGGTACATGAGATAAGGGAATGCTTTTAGCTAAGGTGAAGTTACAGCTGCTGAGTCAGAGCACACAACACCTTAAGAACAGTAAGTTTGGGTACAAACAGGTGTGATTTTGGCCTATGAGCTCCTCAATTACCATTGTCTCTCTTCTTGCAGCAGAAAAGCATGACAAGCCTGTGTGGCAAAGCTTTAGTAAGAAAACTGAAGTGTTTAGACTCAGATACAAGCTGCCTTGACAGCTGTAGTGTGTTCTAGAATTTTCCAGCAGCAGTCTATCATTTTGGGTTTGTTATTGGTTTCCCCCCCTCCCCCTTTCTTTAAGGCCCATCACTAGCCACAAACAAGGTACACCCACATCTAGAACCACTGTTTGCTCTTAGAACTTTAGGTGGTACCTTTGTAGTCTGCGTGGGGCAGACAGGACGAAAGAAGGTCTCTCCTTCAGTTACTCCAGTGGAGTCTTCAAGTTTCAAGGAACCTTCCGAGTCCCCGGTTCGGTCCTCATACAGCGTGGCATCCTGAGGGGTAGTACTAGTTTGAAGCACATCTACAACGTCCATCCCTTTCTGCCCCACCAACAGCTGAAGAAATAGCAGGGGTCCCCAAGAGACCTTCTTTCCAGTTGCAAAGTAATTCGCAGTAAAGGATGCCACGTGCCTCTGTCAGGCAACTGGTTTCATAAACCAGTCTATAATTACAGAATGACTATGGAAAGCCTCTGCTTCAAAACTCTGAGATCCAAGAGTAATCACAGACATTTTGAGCACAAATTCTAATGACCATCAATTCCTGTTGAGCCTCCCTGATGCTACAACCCCCTCTCTGGATTATCCCTTACATTCTTTGAAAAGAAACAAACCTACAAACAAGTATCTTTAAAAACAACAAATAGCATTAAAAGAAACCTTTTTTTTTTTTAAATTACCTTTAAAAAACCCCACACAAATATTTTAAGAAAACCCAACCAAATATTCAAAAATGAGTTAAGTTTGTGCCACCTGAAGCCAAAGATACAATTTTTATTAAATAAGTCTTCCTTTTGCATTTCGATTTGTCTTCAGACTCATGGCTGGCAGCAGGTAAATCTCTGTGACTTGGGACATCATGCCAATTTCTATCTTTAGTGCAAGAGCCTGGTACTGCAGCAGAAAACTTTGTACTGGATTATCGTGGATAAACACCGAATGACAGTGATGCTCCCAAATGTTTCAGAACCATCTGTACACTTTACCTGGACAAACTGCATGTACTCTTAACAGCGGAAGCGTTACCCATTCACACCCAACTTTGCAGTGTGGGCTGGATATTGGATGCAGCCCTTTCCTACCACCACCCTCCGAGGGCAGCGCTACTCACCGGGAGGCTGGATTCTCTGTTTCTGCATTTTGCAGAGTCACAGCTACAGCCTTGGGTGCAGCCCACCTTCTGCCTCCTGCAGCCACACTGCCTGTTTCCACACCGGCCCTTGCAGGAGCACTAAGGAAGAGAGGAAGAGTTCTGTGCAGAAAGAGCTTTGGGTGTTTCATAGACTTCATCTAGATTGCCACAGCTGTCAACACCTGGAGGAACCTAAAGGACAGCACCACCCCCAAGCTGCCACAAACCTTTTATGGTTTTACTGTCAGTGCTACATCCTAGGAAAAAAACCAAGGTCTTTCCACCTACAAGCCACCTCTTGCTTCACTATATCCAAAATAAGCATCTTCAATTACTCAATCCCCAACTTCAAGTTATGCAAAAGGAATGCCGGTCTCAGTAAAACAAGCTCACATTTACACACTAGGAGGCAAACCTGAGTCACCTCACACCAGGGCTCTCTAGATGGAAGGGACCCGATTTAGCTACTTCACGGCGTATCAGCTGATGCTCAGAGGGCTGGAACTCCCCTGCTGTAAGGGCAGGCTGAGAGAGTTGGGGTTGTTCAGCCTGGAGAAAAGAAGGCTCCAGGAAGAGCTTAGGGACTGGAAGGGGCTCTCAAGGGGGCTGCAGGAGAGATGGGGAGGGACTCTTGATGAGGGAGTGGAGCAACAGCACAAGGGGGAACAATTTTAAACTGAAAGAGGCAAGATTTACATTAGATATTAAAAAGGAACTCTTTTCTGTGAGTGTGACGAGACACTGGCCCAGGTTGCCGAGAGAAGCTGTGGCTGCCCCATCCCTGAAGGGGGTCAAGGCCAGGCTGGATGGGGCCTGGAGCAACCTGGTCTGGTGGGTTGGAACTGGATGATCTTTAAGGTCTTTTCTAATCCAAACCATTCTGTGATTCTGTGATCAGAGCAAATGAATCTTTTTGCTAGCCTGAGTACTTGAGGCAGTAGAAGACTGCACAGACCAGCTGCTCCACACTCCAGTTCAGCACTGAGCAGTAATTTACACTGGGGTTCCACTGGGTTACATAAACAAATGCAGAAGAGCCAAGTGTCAAGCACAAACCCCTCCTCCCTGCCACACAGCCAAAAAGAACTTCCCCCAAAACCAAACCACTGATAGTTCTGTAGTTTGGAATTTCTCAGGTTGACAAGCTGCAAGGAAAGGAACTAAAGCTAGACTTCAGCATTCCTAAGTTTCCTGTGGTAACCACGGACATTTTCAGCCACTCCATAGTGAACTTCATAATAATTTACTCCTTTGTGGAAGGAGAAGAACATGCCTCTAAATAGGGATGCATTTCAAGCAATTTTGCTTTGTTAGAATATGATAAATAACCAATGCCATCCTTAGGGGTACAGGCAAATGATTCCCTCAGAGGTAACAACAAATCAAAAGTAACTGGATCTTACCCCTGTCACGCTTTTCTTTGTTCCTTTGACTGGTTTTACTGGAACCCAGTCTGCATCACTCATCTCCCCTCCAGACTCCCCCGAGTCAGAGAGCAGCTCTTCCACATTCATTTCTGGGGTTAGTGCACGGGGTTTTGCTGTCGTCTGCCGTCGAGTCTTTGGCTACGGGTAGAAATGACCAGGGTTGAGGCTCCAGAAGTACTAAAATCTAAACCCCCTGCATTTATGTTTTATTAAGGCGTTGCAGAGTCTCACCACCATAGCCCCATTCCTCTGACAGCCAAGGTGGCTCTAGGGTTAGGGAGTAGATCAAGTTGGACAGGATTAAAAAAAATAAGCAATTTGAACTGCTAAAGTTTATAAGAGGAAAAGGTTGAAAATCCTTGGAAAATTAATAGATTTGTGTCACAGTCTTGGCAAAGTAGTTTTAGATCATTTATTCCTCCCAGCACTAAGATTTTGCTCTTTTACAAGGCAATGATTAAATTTTCTACGACAGATGCCCGGCCCTGTGATTCAGAGGCTGGAAATGTGACAGAGAAAACACCTTAATTACTGAGCAGGGTATAGTGAGACATAATTAGACTGAGGAAACAGGTTTGGGGTTCTGTTTTCCTTCTTTTTCTCCCCCCACCTCCTGCAAACTAGTTTCAGAAGTATTCAGAAGACAGAAACCTTAAGGACTGCCTGAAGCAGAGAACAGGCCCACTTCAATAACCAAAACAAAATACCTTGTAAAAAGCAACTGGGGGGAAAGAAACAGAAATAATAATGGCTAACACTGACTTTTGAAAAGAATCTGGGTATAATACAAGCATGAGAACTGGTGTGCAGAATCTTTACCTTGGGTGGAACATAATCAAAAGGAGATTCTGGGGATTCAGCTTGCATTTGCTGAATGTGACGGAGCTTCTGTCCACTGGCAACTTGAAGGAGCAGCATTTTCTGTTAAGAGGGACAGAAGTTTTAAACTTTGCAGACACATAGCCCAGCTGCCAAGAAGCTCTTCTGACTTACATCTGTACAAATCTCTACCTGTTTAAGAGTGTCATTTTCCTGGAGAAGTTCTTGATTCTTCTCACAGATCTCCCTCATTTTCTCCAACTCTTCCTCCTGTTTGCAAGACAAGATGAAATCCACAGGGCTTACCAATAGTTGATTGGGACAAACTTTTCTATTTGGATCTTTCTTTCTTGCAACACCAGAGGGGTTTCTTTGTATTCTCCAACAGGAGAGCCGCTCTGACTTCTAGATCAGGAAAATCATTACTGCTTTGTTTTACACGTAACATTGCCAACACAACAGGCAGAACGTGGTCCTTTCAGAGTGACAAGATCTAAAACTCCTATTTCTAAGGCTTATGCCCAGATGAGGTGAACCTAGGGCTGATTTTACTTTAATACATCACTGAACATGCCCTTCCAACAGGGGTTTGCTACCCCACTTAATCCTCTTAGCAAAAGGAAAAGCTGCAGCTTGCCTATATGATCTTCCATTGCTGATAACATACTGGAGCTGTGTTCAGTAAAGGATTAATAATCACACAATGAATATCCTAAAGGTGTTCTGAGCATGGAAGAAGTTGCTTGAGAACTTGGTCAGATATTGGTAGGCTTTGTGGCTGCATTTATACTAATTTAATTGAAAAAAAAGTAAGAGAAAAAAACCCACAGGCTTATTCAAACCTGTATAGCAAGTAACCCCTGAACTGAGCAATCTTAGCTACAAATGGAAACGCTTTTGATCTCTCTTGCACCTTCCTTGCTCTGAAGTTACTAGTCCAAATAAGAGTTAGCCCTAATGAGCACCCGCTGAAAGCCACATCCAGACAGTCTACCTGGAACTTGAGCCGCTCTTGCAGCTGTTTCTCCTGCTCACTTAGTGAATCTTCCAGTCTCTTCTCTGCTGCTTCTTTTTGCTGAAATTGGCTCAGCAGGTACAGAACCTAAAAAGCAAGTTAGTACAGCAGAGGCATGAATTCCTAGAGACATCTGGCAGCCCAGTCAAAGGCCTTGGCAATTTCAGAAAGGTATTTTCTGCCACTTCCAGCACAATCCTATTTTAAATGTTATCTTGTGCTCAGGTGTATCACCCTCACTTAAAGTACCATGAAAAGTTATTTAATTAAACAACTTGCACAGGACAGAAGATAATTAGGGAGATTACTAAGGCTTTTGTTAGCTATACTGCAAGAGTCTGGCAAATCTTCATCAGATATCCCACAACATATTAGTTTCAGCCAACACTGCCTTTATCTCCAAGTAGATCTGGGAAATCAGAGTCTCAAGACATAACAGCTTTCAAGATTTCTCTCACTTATATTTTACCTTCTCCTGGTGGTTTTGTTCTTGCACTAAAAGCTGATTTTGGAACTCGGCCTCCATCTCTGTTATGTGGTTTCGCTCTTCCATCAGCATCTTTTGAATGTCTGAACAGTTGGCTTTACTCTGCTGCAGGCTGCTTTCCAACTTGCTTTCCTGCACTTTCGAGGAGACCAGCTTTAAGAAAAAAAAAAAAAAAAGCAAGGTGATTGCTGGGTCAATGAGTTCCATGTTTCATAATATCTGCTGAGGCAGACATGCTTCAGGAGGAAGGCAAAGCACTTCTGCCAGTATTCCAGCCACCCTAAGAATTTGGACCAGGGACTGATACCCAATTCTGCTATTCAGTTGCTCTTTCCTTGCTTCTGCATTAGTTCAATTCCTACTGTCCCCTACCCCCAGTCTTCTTCAAGCTTCTCCCATCCCTGCACCTATTCTACTGCTTTTCCTCTGACCTCAGAGAGTAGTCTCTTTGTTTCCCCTGCAGATTACCCACTTGTTCAATAAGTACTTTTAGGTACTTCTCTTCCACTTCTTTGGAATTTGCCTCTTCCCTTTTACTGTTCCCATGAGTTTCTTCTGTAAGCACAACTTTAGCTGATATTCCCAGACCTGTGTCTATTCCATTTCCCTCTTCCCAGTTCTTTTTGGATTTCACTCCCCAAAACGAGCTACAGTGCAGGAGAATGGTTTCATCAGAAGCTGAGGGAAATAAACCTCATCTAGTACAGCAGTGATTCACTTGAGCTCACCTCTGCCATCAGCCTGTTGATCGCTTTCCTTCATTCCTGGCTAAGCAGACTTAGAGCCTCTGTTTTTAGCAATAAAATAGGAAAATTCAGAACTTACCTCTCCAAGGAGATACTTCAAAGCACATTTAGCCTCTAGAATTGTTGCTATGCTGTCCCAACGCTGTTTTGCACGATCTCCATTGTCTGCATCTAAGAGTTTCTGCTGTAGATCCGCTATCTGGGCGCTCCTTTGGAAGAAAGCACGTATTTGAGGTTACAACAGAGGAGAAAACCTGGGCCAAAGTTACTGCTAACAGAATATTAGACAAAAATAGTTCAATCTAGAATTCTGACTGCTTCATACAGCAGCTGGAGTCTGTGATGCTATTCCAGGGAGTTTCTCCTTCCCTCTGCACTTCCAAATAAAAGCACAGTATTTCCCTCATACAGAGATGCTCACAAACAGTTAAGAAAAAAAGCAATCTTAGTGACTGAGTAGTGTCCTTATATCCCCAGATTTTTGGAAAAATTCAAACGAGGAAAACTGCACAGTCTTACGTCATCATTTTTAGTATCAGTGTATAAGTTACTTTAATTTTTCTTCTGTTTCACAGAAGAGTTGTAGATAGAGACAAGGCAAAAAAAAACGAAAGAGGAGGCAAGGCAGTGCAAAGCAGCTTTGTTGTAGCACCTTACCTGAGCTCCATCTCTGTTTCCAGGCTTTCTATCTGCTTGGATAGGGAAAGGTCCATCTCTGATGCCTGCAGATCTGTGATGGAGTAGGTGCGTCTCTAAAGAATAGCAGTAATGGACAGAAGTGAGCCATAGGTGAAGAAATGTACAGAAGACTGAGGTTTCATTTACAAACATTGCAGCAAAGAGGAGCCATACTATTAAAAAAACCTCCAAGTATTTATCCATTAATTAAATTCCATTGTACCTTCCCAAAAGCATCAAGTCTGTGATAAGAGGTGTGACCCACTCCCATTCATTAGATACATTGCATTAATTAACAAGTTACTTCAGCAACTCTGTTTCCCTGAAATGTCAAGAGGACAGTAACAGCATTAACCTTTTCTTTCGGAAAGGTTTCCCCTGCCTTCTGAGGGAAAAGGTCAAATAGGACAGAACTTGCTGAACAGCCAGAGGCATGGGACAGGGAAAATAGTATTTTCTTCTCTCTTACCCTGAGCTTTAGAGGTGGGTTTTCCCCAGCCTCTTTCTTCTCTTTAAGCTGAAGGAGCTCCTGTGCCAAGATTTTTCTGTCTTCCAGAAGGTCCGCAAGGTGCCGTCGAGCCTCTTCAGTGCTAACGAGTACCTCTACTTCATTTGCAAGCCAGCTCTAGAGGAAAATTAAAAAAAAAAAATTAAAAAAACTAAAAAATCAAACCAAAACACAGTAGTGTCACCCTCGGAACTGAATTCTTCTCCAAAATGCCTTCATTGAATTATCACATTGTCTCTCTTAAAACTTAACTCAATGTTTCTTCCCTCTGCTCTCCAGCCACCAGCCCCAGCTCAGTTAACAGAGCTGAGCTTGTTTGTTGGGCTGCACAACATGTTGTCACCCACCTTTACTCGTGCAGCAACTCCTTCCATTCCCCGATTTTGACTCTCCTTCCGTTTATCCGCAGCCTCCCGTTGTTTCTGCAGAGCATCCTTTAGGCGCTTGTTAGCAGCTGCCGCCTGCAAAATATTTTACACAAGAGCTGAACAGTAGTTACTTCGCTTAATCCGCACCAGTTGAAAGCCTGAGGCATTCACGGTGCAAGCCAGACCTTGAGACAGTGAGAAGAGAGCGTAAGGTTAATAAAACTTCAGGGTTAATTGAAGACTAGAGTCTCTGACTTAGTTTCCTTTGCTGAAATTCCTGGTTTAAAGAGAATCTGCTTCTAGGCCTAAAGGTAGAAGAAAGCATCCAAAATATGGCCCACCCAAACTCATTTTATGCTTTCTTGAGTGTCTGTTATAGAGGAGCAGATTTAACTACAATGCCTCAAAGAGATTATTTTTCTACAGGGAGAAAGGCACTGCTTTTCAAACTTCCAAACTGCTTTGAAGAAGTTTATATCTTATTATAACCTCCAGCCTCCTTTGCAGACCTAGAGGAATTGGTCAGGAGTTTCTAGCAGATATCAGCTCCTTACCTCTTCTGTTTTGCGCCGCAGTACATTGGCCTGCTTCTGGAAATCTCGTTCTAGTTTAAGTAGCTCATATTGTCTCTTGCGATCCTGCAGGGAAATAGTGTTAAGGTAAATGGGAAAAAAAAGAACTAAAAATAAAATCACATGTTACATTAATACCTATGGCCAGTTTCACACTTCTTGGAACATAATTAATTACATTTGATGTTCTGCAATTCAAGTGCTTCATGATAGTGATTTCACTGATTGTTACAAGATAAGTGCCTCTGAGAACAAATGGCTGTTAAACTTCAAAAATGACTAGAAGGGGCTCTGCACTTTTCATTAAAAAAGGTTTAGGAGAATGAAGGCTGTAAGAGATTGCAAACCAAAAGTTTAAGTCCTAGCGTCCCAAAGCATTGAGAAGCATACTTGTTAGTGAGAACTGTGAGACCAAAACAAGAGGTCCAGATGTTTGCTGTCCATTACACTTGAATGCTAGCAGCAGCTGGATTTCATTACCAATTCTGTTTACCTGCAGATTCTATACTTCTTTGAAAGCTTAAATACCTCCCACTTAGCAGACAAACCTTACAACTTTAAATACTTGAAAGTATTAAATATTTTTGCCTTCTGCTCTGGAGCTGAATCATGACAACCGTATGGATAGCTTTAAGCTCTCCAGACATAAGCAAGTGAGTCCATTTAGAACAACTGGTAAGAGGTGGGAACCATATGAACTAAGTTATCTTCAAAGCATTCCCCAGATGTTTTTCAGATGCTTGCTAGTTAAACAAAGCCTCGCGGCAAACACTTTAATGATTTGTTTCACTCTTCGGAGGGAGGTGCGTGTTGAGGACTTATTGTTTGCTTACCCGTTCTTTCAGCTGGATCACTTCCTTATCCTTTTGTTGTTTCCATTGCCTGAATTTCTCAGCATCGTCTTTTATTTGGCGCATCAGTTGCACCCTTTGGGTTTTCATTTCCTGAAAAAACAGAAACAGCTGGAAGATCTATCCAGTACTTGCATTCTGGGTAGTTTCAACCTGCGCTCCCCTACTGTCTCTGTTTGGGTGGAGAGTAGCAGATGGGAAATATTAAACATGCTGTCCACTCAAAATACACGCCTAAGGACACTCTCCAAGTGCTAAAACTCAGAAGTTTGGGTTTTAAGGCATAAAGGGAAAACAAACACATGCATGGCGTACACATGGAAATCAAAGAGAAGTCAAGCGATTTGACTGAGGCAATAAATTATCAGAACAGCCAGAAGATGCTCTGGACTTTTGTTTCTCTGAGTTTCAAGAGCCACCCGCCTGTTGTATTACACCAGCAACGGTGGTCATGTAGCCAAAGGAGTCTTTGCCAAAAACTGGTGTTCAGTCATACAAAACAGAAAGCCTTCTGTCTGGAAGCTGCTTTGTCTATACGGCAACAAGCCCAGGGACTGTATGCTCAGGTTACTTACCCTGATTTCCTGGTTCAGTTTGGAGACAGTGCGTTCTGTAGATTCCTTCAGCTTTAAGAGTTTTGATTGCTCGTTCAGCTTTTTCTTCAGCTCGTTAATTTGCCCTTCCAACTCCTGAAGTCTTTTGCGACGCCGTTCACTCAGTCTGTAAAGAAATCACACTTTAAGAATACCCCCCCTATTTACCATTATTCTCAAACAAGTACCCTCCAGCTTCAGGGACAAGAGATTGTGTTATCACTTTTCCCTTTCAAAGCCCACTTTCAGGCTTCTCTGCAGCTCACACGGCATGTTGGCATGTTAAAGGGAGGCCCTCGCATCAAAAAAAGAGCTTTTACAAATAGAACTGCAAGACCACAAATTTTCACAGGTGCACAAACACAATTTCCAGTGCTATAAAGTCACAGAACTTCCAGAGTCACTCTTACTTGGCTTGGTTGACATCCTTCTTTGCCATGTGCAGAGCGAGGATCAACTCCTCCTTTTCTTTTTGCAAATTGCTGACCTCCATTTCTAGATCCTTGATATTTGTCTAGAGAAGAGAAGAGCAGTAAAATCAAGACTTTGAAACTACACTCCAAGACCTTTGTCTTTGAGACAGTAGGCCTTGAGAAATCACATTCTTTTCCAAGCATCTGTAAACCACATTGTCTAAAACAAGTATGATTCTCAAAAGGGCTTGTCCTCCATACACACAATCTGAGTCAAAAGTAATTGTAAGAGCTGAACAATTTCAGAGACGGGAGATCACAGCATCGCTAGTGAACAGAGGAAGCCACATCAGCTGGCTGTACCGTGAGAGTTAAGCATTTGGCTTGGTGTGGCCAAGTCAACCTCTGAGTAAAGAGCAGAGCAGCTCATCTCACACAGAACAGCTAGCTAATAGATTGTTCTGGGCCCCTCACTACAAGAAGGGCATCGAGCATGTCCAGAGAAGACCTATCAAGCTGGCGAGGGTTCTAGAGAACAAGTCCTATGAGGAGAGGCTGAGAGAACTGGGGGTATTCAGCCTGGAGAAAAGGAGACTGAAAGGAGACCCCATTGCCTTCTACAACTACCTGAAAGGACATTGTAGAGATAGGGGTGTTGGCCTCCCAATTGAGTAATAACAGAATCAGAGGAAATGGTCTGAAGTTGCAGCAGGGGAGGTTTAGACTGGATATTAAGAATAATTACTTTACTGAAAAAGTGGTCAGGCACTGGAACAGTCTTGCTCAGGGAGGTGGTTGAGTCGCCACCCGTAGAGGTACTTAAGAAACATAGATGTGGCACTTCAGGGCATACTCTAGTGGCTGCAATGGTAGGGTTTTTTTTTTGCATGCATATGGTTGGACTTGATCTCTGAGGCCCTTTCCACTCCTGGTGATTCTGTAAATAGCTGGGCATGGTCATCATCAAGAGTTTACCTGATATTGGGACTGAATGGGTTCCAGCTGACTATCATTCTGTGTCATTTTTTTGGCAAGTGCCTCTTTCAGAGTCAGGGCTTTATTCAATTCAAGCAGCTCTTTGGACATCTGTGCTTGACGGAGGGCATGTTGAGTGGTGAAATCATCTGAAGATCTCTTGGTAGCCTGGCCTGTTTCTGCTTCCTGGAGGAGACACAGCAGTGAGCTGGAGAAATCAGTCCAGAGCTCTCTAACTACGTGGCCACAGTTCTGCAGAATACTTCAAATTCATTTTTTACATGAAAAGGTTAGATCCTCAGAAATGAGAGCAGGTTATGGATCTTGAACACACTGAGCAAGTAAGAGCATAGAAAGGCAGCACATAAAAGACTGACATGTTATTTGCCAAACATTTGCATTGGAAAACTAGCATAAGGATGCAGATAAAAGGAGTGATGGGATAAAAACATGCCCCTCAAGTTCTGTGGTGCTGGACTCCCCTCACTTACAGCTGCAGGATCCTGTTCAGAGTTTGCCATTTCTGCGGCAGCTTCCATTGTAGCAGCATTTTCACTCTATTATACAGGACAAAGAAAATAAAATTTTGGTGAAAAGTGACACATGAGTTAAAACAAAGATGTTGGCCTATAATGACAAAGCACAATGTTGTTCTTCTCCATCCAGAAAGCTGTCTCTGGAAAGAGGATGCCATTGTCTTCCTCCTTTAGTAAAATAAGCAGACTCCTCCTTAACTAGCTGGACGAGGCATTCTTTCTAGTCTACCCCGAACACTTCCTTCCAACACTGGCAGCCAGCTCCTCACAGAAGTAAGGAGTCTGGGAACAAGGAGAATGTCTCATGAGGGAGAACAGAGAAGTTCCTCAGTTAGATAAAGATTTGGCAACTTCTATTTATCATTTTCAGGTCTCTGCAATTTGGATCCCTCATTAGGGCTACCAAGTTTATAAATCTCCTTCCAATTTTTGGATTGTAAATCCATGCTAATCTCTCACTATCAGATTATTTTATGGAGACTCTTCCTTTTCAACCCCAGGCCCCATCACATGCAGCCACTCAAGCACAAGTGGCCTTTCTGCAGTGTTAAAAGCACAGCAGGACACCTTGTTTTGAAGTGACCATATCAAGAGTCATTTAATATTTGTAGTTTCTGGGTTCCTTAAGCAAGGCTTCTGCAGAGTGGAATCCACTGTTCAGCAGATGAACCCTGGGTTTTATTTGTAAACTGGCTTAACACTACTCTTCTCTCCCTGGATTCTGTCTTACCTGCAACTCAGACAACACTTGCTGCAGATTACGAATCACCTCTACGTTCTCTTTTAGTTCCTCATCTTCCACAGTCTCTACCAGCTTCTGCAGATCAAGCTTGCATCTGCAACGTAGACAAGAGAATAAGTCCACGAGTATTACATGGCACATTTGTGTCAGACATGCCAATAAGGAACAACTTTCACCACTAAACATACAAATGAGTTCTGGATGAACAAACACAAGTTGACTGTATCCAGTTTATCCAACAAAAACAGTGAATACTGAAGGACATGTCCTCAGCATGAATAGGGTGTGGAAACCGACTTACACAGCATGTTGCTGAAGTTGTTCTAGTTTGGCATTCATCTTCTCGTTTTCTTGCTCTGTCTAAGAGAAGTCAGAATTATACTAATTTGTAGGAAAAGTAAGATAAGTGAGAAAACAGCTAATTTATTTATAGCAAAAGATATTTTTCAGTCTGTGGCAAATTGGTATCCTGAAAGATAATCACCATGATCATCACCATTGGTTTATTTAGGCTTAATACCCTTTTCTACAGAAATACATACTCCAGTGAATCAAAACAAAGCAGTTCAGGGTGGGGAAAAGGGAAGAGGGCGCAGACATGTGCAAGTGCATTTAAGGCATTAAAGCAACATAAGAGCTGAAAGATTCAGGTCTACTTTTCCCCATTGAAGTCACCAAACCTGTAGGCTGACAGGCTCTGTAAGACCTGGTTCTGACAGAATTAAAGATTTGAAACAAACATGAAATTACTATTAAAGAGAAATTCCCGACGTGCCATTAATACAGGAGCTGCTATTGAATAATCTGCAGTTAAATTGGGCAAGTCATGCAACTCCAAAAAGAAAACAACTAACCCTGAGTAACTGAACCTTACCAGAATGATCCTCTCCAGCATCTGTGCTGTCTGACCAGCAGCCTCACTCAGGCCTCGGCTCAGCTTCTGGTTCTCCTCCATTAGTGACTGGTTCTTCTCCATCAGGGACTGGAGGTTCTCTGAAGGTGCCATGCTACTGTAACATTAAGGACCAGTTTTCTTGTGAACATGATTTCATTAGAGGTTTGTAATAGGACTGAAATGACCTCCAAGTTTCCTAAATAACTTGCAATAAATGTGGTTGTAGCAGATGAACAGAAATAACTGGAGGAAGTCTAACATGAATTTAAAAAAAACCCTAAATAATACAGGATACCAAAACTAGACATTTGGAAAAGAATAAAAACCACCCTTATTTAACTACTGGTAAGTCTGTAAACTGCATGTACATGGGTTTTGAAACATCCTCAGAAGACAAACACAATCACACTCTTCCCTGCACTTTGTGCTTTTAAGAACAACAGAGATGGAGGTGCCCTACACTTAGGGATAGAAGGGTGAGGAAGAGGGATGGATGGGTCTGAGAAACAGATATGTACTTAGGAGGCATTGTCTAGTTCCTCTTCCCTACAAGTGATATTTGCAATCTTAGGGGGGGTTTCTACAAAACTAAATAACCCATACATACATGGAATTTCAGTAAACATGACAAAAAGAACAAAAGACAAAAAAAAAAACACTGTCCAGATCATATTAGAGAGCAACCAGCTCGTTCCACCCTCACTCTACATCACTGTGTAGAACACAGGAGATCTAGAGTCTTTGCTAGTGCACCATAGCCATCAGACACATTGAACATTAATCTACAAATCTTACTTAATAGACACTGGGAGAGTCCCTCCATGGGCCTGCAGCAACAACACCTGTAGCTGTTGAACCTAGAAAGGAAAAGAATTACTGCTTGTAAACCTCTTCCACATAGTAACTAGATGGTTGAAGGAACACTATTAAGATCGAGGCTTAATGAGACACCAGCTCCACAACTGTCCCTTTACTATTGCCCGTGGAATTTTGTAATTTTACTCCTAAAAAGCAACCTTCACCCACAGTTGACACACTGTTCTGTCCAGGGTAGCAGAAACCTTGCTGATCCATAGGGCAGGTTGCCCACTTGGCTTAACCAGTGCTCTGCTGCTACCGTTCACAAGGGGAAGAGTCGGCTCATTTGCCTTCCTAAATACGCAATCTGAATTTACAGTATGTTCCTAAACATTCACTAGGTTTGGTGAACTCCTATGGATAAGCAAAAGGACTTATTTGCTTCATCATGAAATCAGATTAATGAGTTTTCCTACGGAGAAGCAGGACAAAAAGCTTCCATACACATACTGCCAAGCAAGCACAGCAAGCCTGGGTGACTCTCCTTGGCAGACAAGCCCTTGGGCACTTCTAGCCTTGGGTCTTACCAATTCTAGTTTAATGCAACCTATTTCACTCTGAAGCCGACCTCAGAGGAACAGGCTTCACTTCCCACTCTCTGCTGGACAGTGGGGTCCAGTGATGTCAGCAAGGCAACCATCATTCTATTTCTAATTTTGCCTGTAGGCTAACGAGCAGGCAATGATTTGTTCCACGGAAGGGAAATATAAGTCACGGTAACATTACCAATATTCTACAGCATTGAACAGTGGCTGTAGAGTTACAATAAATATTCATATATTGTTTACAGCACTTACTCTGTCATCTCAAGAGACAAAGAAACACATACTAAATTTTATATATATATTATTTTTTCTTATCTTTTTTTGTAGTTAGGCATCCTACATCTTTGCTTACTGTTTACCAAGCTTAGCACCGAAAGGACAGATCTACTTCTTCCACATGAAGAAAGCACCCAGTACCTGCTGCTTTAGATTGTGCAACTCAGCCGCCTGGGGATCAAGGTTGACAATTGGTTTATTTTTTATTTTTCTCGCTCTGTCAGCGTAACGCAGAGTATTTAGAGTTTCTTCTAGATTGGAATCCGCTGGGCTTACGCAGGCAATCATGAGAGTGTGGCTGTTACCACCCAAAGAATCTGAGAAGGAAAACGAGGCATAATCAATGCTTTGACAGAGAAAGAAGGACTAGTAAGATAGTATCATTAGGTTATCTAAGACCACATAAGCTCATCTCCATTCTACAGATAGATATTTTCTAGCTGAAATATAGAAAGTAGAAAATATCTAACTGTAGCTGTGTGTCATTGTCCATCTACTTTCTCCTCTGCTCCAGGAAAAGCTTCTTTTTAAAGGCAAAGTCCCCAAATTATGTCTTGGCTCTCCCACCAAAATCCCCAGTAAACTTGTTGTCCCGTTAAGTAACGTCTGTAATTACTGTACATCATTTCTTGCTTAATTCTTTCAGGTTCTTCCCCCTCCCTTCTCCCACACAGTAATACTCAAAACCTTCATGGATCTCCAGACATCAGAATCCACACTATCTTCTGATTTCAAGTATTTTTGGCTAAGAACACATTTGTTCAAGTCACCAAACTGCATAACATTTTAGCCTTTGGTTTTACACTATTTTGTAATGGCTACATAAAACTTTTGATCAGAAACAAACACCAGGACCTCACATCCAGCTCTGCATAATCCAGTTTCTTTTTATTAGGTATCTTCAGATATGAAAAACACTGATAAGCCTAAATTTCCATACCAAAAAAAGCCCAGGAAATTGCATTACTATAGCTATGCCTATATTAAAGGCTAATTTAGATAAAAGGTCTAAGATCATTGCAACTATTGAAAAATAAGTACCACAAAATCTAGATAGTCAGACTAAGAAAACAAAACAAACATGATGTGCACAGTGAAGGCACAGACAGCTTGAGCTTCTTTCTGGTTGTTATATCCTCCAGTAAGTAGCTATAATCAGGGTATAAGAATAGATGTCTGATTCCAGACTTAAGTGCTTGTCTTTCTTCTATCCCCCCACCCAAGAAATGCGCAGGATTGGTCTAGTTTCCTCTCATCACATAAGGGCTGCAAAAGAGCAGGACTCATCTGAGTCCATTTCAGTGCGTTTTTAACCTAAAAATAAAGGGTACAGGAAAGGTCTTAGCTTCGGTGAGAAGATGAACTAAGCCAATAAAAGCAATCCTTGGTCATCAGCAGCTCCCACTTTGACTTGTGGTTGTTTGGCTCTGGGTTTTGTTTTTTTTTTTTTTTGCTATTTTGTTATTTTAAGTGCATCTGTAGGTTTAGGCTTTATCTTCACCCCTCTCTTACCTTGCAGCAGTCTCGTCAGCTTTGAGTCTCTGTAGGGGACAAAACCTCCCTTTTTATTTTCATCACCAAGAGCACTAATTACATTCCCCAGGCAGAGGAGTCCTCTGTTGATGTTGATGCCTGTGTACAAACAGACGATGGTGAGTAGAGCTACTGCAACAGCTAGCAATTGGTCATGTCCTGCCCTTTTAAAAACTTTAATACGACTTTAAAAGCACATTGTAAAGGTAATTTAAAGAACTGCTTTGCTTTTCTTGACAAGAACTCAATTTAACAACTCAATTTAAGAAGCCCAGGCTATGCTGTTTTCCTACAGACCTTCCTTTAGTCGGTCTCCCTCAGCCTTGGTCTTCTTTTGTCTCTCAGAGCCAGCAAGATCAACCAGGTGTAGTTTGGAGTGAAAACTGGTGTTCCTATGGCAGAAATAGACTATTTTACTCTTTTGAGTAAATATGCAGTTAGGGAAGGAGCAGTCCAGTGGTTAATAAAGTTGAGCTACCAGACTGAAAAAAAAAAAATTGACTTCATATCAGAGACAGCCAAATAAAGGAACTGCCTCAAGATCAGCTCAGCTACTCATCCAAGACCAAAAAAGAATGAAATTTTGAGAAAGGCTAACTTCTAACAGCTGCTAGGAGTGGCTGCACAATCACTCTTACTTGTCATTTTTCTTCTTCTGATCGATGCAAATGGTGAAGATGGCATGTGACCGTGAAGACTGGGAGTTCATTGCCGTGGAGGCCACCGTTCTGGAATTGTTCCCTTGCTCCAGGCAGGATACAGTATCTTGGGCACAGGTGACATTTCTTTCTGTTAGCCCTACGATCTGTATCCAGGAAGAAAGCATTAGTTAGCATCCCCTTCCTCTTCATGCCAGCTTACATCAGAAAAAATATCCATTTTTAAACTACAGCAGATAAAGCAAAATCTCTGTATAAATACACATTCAGAAGAATCAGAGTCTCACTTGAAGGCAGAAACTTGATATGGATTCCCCCAGCAAACATTTGATTTGAACTTCATATCAGTAACACTAAATCACATCACTTCTCCCTCATCCTGTTCCTACATACATGCATCAGGTTCCTCCATGCCAACTTGAGAACTACTGGGACTACGGGATGGAGACAGGGTTCCTCAGTACTCAGCAAAGAAATTCACAGCTGTCTTCAGATATCCCCAGCCAAGCTGGGAACTGAAAGTGGTGCTAGGCAGAAGATGATAAAAATCGATTGATAGGGGTGAGGACTTGTGTGAACAGAGCAGAGGGGAGATAGGTATTGAGGACAGAAAGGACAGAGGGACTGAGAAGTCGGGGCTGGTCATGCTCCTTGGCAAGTTTGTGCTTTCTCTGAAGTGCCTTTTCCCCTGGATCACAATGCCACTAGTAACACACAGATGAGACAACAGCGAGTAGCACAAGATCACAGATAAAACCAAAAACATTAACAAAAACACAGATAACAAAAACATTATCAAAAATAGAGGTGTCATGAATACTTATGCTGTGGGTATGACAACCTCCCCACTGCAAGCAAACTGTTTGAATGAAGCAAAACCAACACAGAGGAGTTTAACTACGAAACAAGTACACAGAGGAGCCAGTAGCACAAGGTTTGTCATATACAAGCGTACAAATAACTTGAGCACTTGAACAGTTTCCCTTCAAGATTTATTTGCTGCACGCTATATCTGCTAAACTGAAGAGTATAATCACAACAGAGTTTGCAATTTGGTAAAGTCACTTGAAGTGCGTTTTCAGTTATTCACTTAAATCAGCCCTCAGAAAAAGTCATCGGCTTTGCCAGTCACGAGTGTCTAATCCTATCGGTGTTACCCTCCAAGTAAACTTAAGCACAACCAATAGCTCAATTTTGAAAAAAATTAGTAGTTGTGATGATTTCACAACAAAATGATTTCATTTTTTGATGATTGGGGTTTGGAACTTGATGATCTTTAAGGTTCCTTCTAACTCAAACCATTCTGTGATTCTATGAATATAAATGAGTGCTCAAAGAATCAAGACAGTTGTTTCACTTAAATATTTATCATGAGCCACATCAGCCCCTTATATACCTATATCTAACAGAGCAACTGACCTTTATGCCTTCTTTGGGATCTTCTCGTATACTGATTTGAGAAGACCGTTCTCTTGATGGGCAGAGCAGGTCTAGAATGTCCTCGTTGTAGATCTGAAAGCATCAGAAGAGCAGTTCAGAGTCAGCAGCCTCGCAAGAGAACAACTCACATCAAGAAAGACGTACAGTTATGCTGAAATCATGGCTAACTTTGTACAAATTCATTTTACCGTTGAAAAAAGGCACCTAGAACTCAGAACACACTTCCCGACAAGATCTTATGTAGTCTTGATTATGTAGTTTTGATTAAGTAAACACCTATTATAAGTCTTATGAGGAGAGGCTAAGGGAGCTGGGGTTGTTCAGCCTAGAGAAAAGGAGGCTGAGGGGAGACCTCATTCTCTACAACTCCCTGAAAGGAGGGTATAGCTGGGGGAAAAGGTCAATCTCTTCTCTCAAGGAACAGGCAACAGGACAAGAGGAAACGGCCTCAAGTCAGACTATGAGAGATTCAGGTTAGATATTATGAAAAAATTTTACATTGAACAGGTTATCAAGCATTGGAATAGGCTGCCCAGGGAAGTGACTGAAGCACCATCCCTGGAGAGATTTAAAAAGACAGGTTGACATAGTGTTTATCAACATGGTCTAGTGAGGTTTTTTTTTATTAGAGTTAGGTTGATGGTTGGACTAGATGATCTTAGAGGTCCCTTCCAACCTAGACAATTCTATGATTCTATTACTTGAAGGAGGTGGTGTCATTAAAGCTCACTTTATCTGCAATTCATAACTTGACAATAATTTGTTAAAATCAAAACAACTTTTACCTCTAGATAAGAAACTTTGAGGAAAAATTCCCAATCCTGCCTTTGCTCCTTCTCCTTAAACAGCAGTTTGATTACGCGGGGGATGACACCCACATTAGGTTCATGCTCTTGGCTGGCAGTGTAGGCACCTCCCATAGAGTACGTTTTTCCAGATCCTGTCTGTCCGTAGGCTAAGACGGTAGCATTATACCCTACGGGAACAAAGGGCGCCTGGATCAGATGGTCACATGGGAGCCAGAAAAAGCTTCTGACCAAAAAAAAAAAAAAAAAAANAGATTATGACAAAAAAAAAAAAAAAAAAAAAGCTGCATTCCAGTAAAAGCATCCTTCCAGAAGAGCACCGCCCCTCGCTGTCAGTTTATACAAGCTTTACGCACAGGATGCAGTTGGCAACATCAAGGGAAAAGAGTCAACAAAAATCTCCCTGAAGCACATATAAAATTATTGCAGGTCTTGAAAAAGACCACACTGTAGCTTTTACTGGAGCTAGTCATAGAAACACTAGTGAAAATTCTCTGTCACCTCAGCTGCACTTTAGTATTGGTACAGCTTTTGTTATAGGATACTTATCAATTCATTGTATTATAATTGATAAAATGTTTTTATCTAATGTAAATATCTTCAGGAATCAAAAATACCTATTGAATTCATACAAGTCATTTTGTTAGCCCTATGGAGTACAGCAGGTTGTAAATAAGTTAGGTCTGGCACTCGTCACTACAGAATGGAGTGAGCATCTAGACAGCACAGAATTTTATTTTCTGAGAAGATCAAAGAAGGAATGAGTTAGAACAGAGAACAAAACAGCGCAGCACCTCTTTGCACACAGCTGAGAGAATCAAAGCCCCCACTACTTTAAAACAGAGCTCGACCTCCATCTCCACCAACCTTTGAAGATGCCTCGTATGAGAGGAGCGACAGCAGTGTTGAAGACTTCCTCTTGCTCAACAGAAGGGTCGAACACATAATCGTAGGTGAATGACTTATCGGTACCTACGACCACCTGCAGAGGGGAGGACAACAGACAAGCGCTGACCACGCCGCTCCAGCGGCAAACCCCGGGGGGTGAGGCGAGGCCGAGCCCCGGGCGCAGACACCCCCTTACCTGCGGCTCCCCCGGCACGAAGGACAGACACATCTGACACCCTTCGCTGGTCTCCTTCGGCACCAACGGGCGGCAGCGCAGCGCCACGCGCACCGGGATCACCTTCTCGTCTTCCCTCACCATTTTCGGCCGCCCTGCGGGTGAACGGAACCGGGTGAGGCCTCACCGCCGCGGCCTGCAACCCCCGCCCGGCAGCCGGGGCCTAGGCCCCTCTCACCACCCGGTGAGGGGTCTAGGCCCGACAAGGCGGCACTCAGCGACGCACCAGGCTCTAACAGATGAGGGAAGAGGGAGAATCGGGCGGCTACCGCGCCCTGAGGGGAGCGAGGAGCGCGGCCCAACCCACCCGGAGCCGCCGCCTCCGCCTCTGGTAGCGATGGCGGCGCCGGCAACCGCCAACATTCAAACCGAGGCCGCGCGCCGCGAGGGCCAATGGCGGGGCCGGACGTCGGGGCGATGGGCGGGGCGATGGGCGGAAGCGCGATGGGCGGGGCGATGGGCGGAAG
>VZRU01003022.1:11624-26186 GCA_013398155.1 Pedionomus torquatus
TTGCTTATCATTTCATGATAAACATGTCAGAGAACATAAAGGAAGTGTAGGGTTTTTCCCCTGGAACAAAGGCGTGTACGGACGCGCCTTAAATGTTTGCTTATCATTTTATGATAAACATGTTAGAGAACATAAAGGAAGCGAAGTTTTTTTCCCCCTGGAACAAAGGCGTGTACCGAGGCACAACATTGGGCTATTGAGAGAAGCTGTCTCTATGATCACTGTAACAAGTGCTCCCCGTTGGGATCCCCGAGCACTTAGATGGGACATCAGATTTTACTCCTATCGTTTGAGACGTTCGAGTGAGTGTGTTGTGCACTTCGCGTAGACCATCTTTTACCAGTTTCGTTTCGAACTTCTTTGGTTTGGCTTGGACGAGCCACAACAGCACAGCGTATCCACACTTCGTACCGGCGGGTGGATATCCCCGTTGCCGTTTGCCGAGCACGGTGCTGCCCTCCTGCCTGCCCTGCCCGAGTTTCACCCGGCGGTAGCACCCACCCGCTCAGCCTGGGTAGGACGAGATGGTCGCGAAGGTGTAAAGGCACGGTGTGAAGCCGCGGCTTATTCCTCTTCAGCCGCAGTCCCGCCGCTCTCCGCTGCCGGACCTGCTCCCGGTTCACTCTCCCGGTCCGGATTTGGGATTGAGATATTAATTACATACACATTCTTGTCACGAGAATTTGCATTTGTTTCGTCTGGCTATTTCTTTCTGGAAATATACTTACTGTAGATTTAATTACCTTCTGTTACTTGCACCGCTGCCGGAAACCCTTCAACGGAGCTGTGATATTCATCAGCCCCAAATTAAGCCAGCTGTAAGTGATGAAACAGAGGGGTTGAGCACACTTCCAGCCACGTCGTGGAGCTGCTCCTTTCCCCAGTCACTGCACTTCACTTCCCCCGCTTTGCCGGGGCCAGCAGCAGCCCTGCCCCGCTTCTCCTCTCCCTACTTAGAGGTTCTCTCTGGGCTGGTTGTTAAGGGAAAAGCGATTGCACGTGGAAGTATCTTAAGTGTAGGAACTGCTGAGGTAAAATCCGTGTTTTATCTCGAATGGAAGTATTGGATTCCTTCCCAGACACTCCTCCCCGTCTCTCCGTTTACTGGTGCCCAGACTTGTGGCAGAGCTCGCTTATACGGGAAATAGCCACGAATGGAGAAATCGGAGAGAAGAGCCTCAGGCGACCAGGCGGAGGGCTGAGTCACAGCAGGGCACTGAATGCTTACTCAACACGTTCCCCCGTCCTCTCCATTTCCCCACGCTGCTTCATCCACGATTTACTCAGTCATTTCTTCACGGTTCAGAGCCCCGGGGACACACAAACGACCGTGGGAGGGATCCCCGGCCGGGGCAGGAGGAAGGCTCGGGCAAAGCGTTCTCACCGTCCCCTCTCTCCTTGTGACACGGGGAATTCTGCGTAAGGGACTGCTGGAGACACTGTGCCCTTCAGCAACCCAAACTCTGTTCCCACCCTACACAAGAGGCAGATTATCAGGGAGGAGCACACCCTGTCCGTAAATAGCACATATTCCTGTGTACAGATTTGGCAGGGAAGCCAACCTTTGCCTAATTAAGAGCTACACAGTGGTTATCACTAATCGACTTTCTGTGTTATCCTTAGCTGTCTAAGAGCAGCTTCATATTGTCCCTTTAGAGTGGAAGAGTTAACAACAGCGGTGAGGATAAAGTCCCTCTTCTCGGTGGGATGAAGTGCCTTCTCTCCTCAAAACCGCGGCAGTTTTACTACCGACATAAACAAATCATTTACCAAACAACTGAACACTTTCGTTTGCGTACGAGCTGTGCCTTTGTAAACTCGCATGGTTCCAGGGTTCTTTTGAGATGAAAGCAATCTAAAAAACTCTTCTCTTTGGATTTTTGCAGACGTGTTTGTTTTCTGTCATTTATCGCCTTCAGAAGTCTTCTCCCTAATAGACTCTGGTGTGTATTGCGTGTGGTCCGTGAGAGGAAGCTAAGTGGAAAGAAACAGAATTAGCAACAGAAGGCAAGGTAAATAAAAAAAGCAAATAGAAAGAAAAATAGATAAATCCCAGGCAGTATAAATCTGTTTTCCTTTGGGTGTTTCTTTTCAAACTTCGCACAGCGTCCACAGGCATAACGCAACAAAAACATGCTGGTCACAAATGTTAGTTTGATGTCTTTCTAGATCTTAACTAAATTGTATGGAAAGCTGAAAAAAAAATCCGTGAGCTGAAAACAAGTAAACTGAGCTCTTTCTTAAGGTGGATCTACAAGCCCGGTGTCAAAAGAAATGGGAACTTATCTAAGATAAAGAAAAAAATTTGCATATCCGAAGACAGGGTCTTTAGCACCCTTTTGTTCTTGAAAAGAACCGTCTTTCCCTCAGGAACAGCCCACAGAGATACTCGGCTAGCCTGTCCCCCTCCTAACTTTTTGTGTGCTTTCAGATCTTATGGAAGATCTTTTTTTCTTTTCAGATCTTATGGATTCCCCGAACAGAGACTGCCATTTGGAAGGGGAAATCTGGCAGCGGTTTCAGGCGATGGAAAACCCAACCCTATGACAGATCAAAAATGTTTTATTCATCACATCAATTGTGTACAGGCAGATTTCATTTCAGTTCTGCTTGTACTTCTGCATCAAATCGGATTCTGTTCCCATCAGAAAAGCATGCTGCTTGTTGGTAGGACCTTCTTCGCTTTCCCTTTGGCAGACTTGAAGGGGAATTTTTTGAGGATTTCTCGATATCTTGCCCTCCATCCCTTGGCTTTGGAGTTGCATTTCGTGGAGTAAGAGGTGCACTGGCTACACCTTCCTGGGTGGACCTTGTAGACTTGTCCCCGTAGACTTTCTCAGCGATCCAGGGCCGTGGCTGTCCTTTATCACTGCCACTATCCTGCCCTACTTTCCTCTGCAGTGGTCCTTCTGACAGATGGGGCAGTCAAGGTACTCTTGAGGCAGGTTAAGAGAAGAAATCATAAAAAATTAGGGGTGTCAGGTACATCCCGCTGATTTTACTGATCTCAATTCTGCGAATGAGATTCTCGATTTCTGTGAATACTGGGCTGCATGCCTAATCAGTGGAGATTCCAGTGTAATTTACAAGGCCTGTAACACTTTTTTTTTTTAATTATTTTTGAGGAAAGGAATGAGGAAACAGCAGTTAAGGACTGTAGCAGACAACTTAAGTAGCTCATGGGAACAAGAATGCCTCTACAACTTCTTGAGGGTTAGCTGTAAGGAGAGGAATGCGAGCTCGAGCTCGTTCTGAAATGTGTAGGTCTTCCTAACGTCAAAAAGTCTGGGAAGGAGCCATGAATATCAGCTTTCCAGGGGTTTCAGCTTTCTTCTCAGTGCTCATCTGCAATGCTCTGCTGCTCATTTGCAAGGAGAAGAGTAGCTTAGATGAATTCCACATCTGTAAGTACTGCAGCTGATTGCACTTTTCCCATCTTTGTGGTATTGCTTTCCACCATCCATCACAGGTCTTCTGAGCCAAGGCACCAGGCAACTAGAAAGTGGCTCAGCCACTTAATCGCCACCTGCACTGTCTGCAACTTGTAGAAGTCTATACAGGACAGTTCAGTTCTGCAACAAGATGTACCATTAGATGTTTGTCACTTCTTATTTCTCCCTGACAAAACCCAAACCCACATTGCTGCAAGGGCCAGGCAGAACTCAAAACCAGCACCTTTGATGAGGCTGTTTGTGGAGTGGATGGTCCAGGAAAGAGAATGCCACCTCCTTCCCCAGAGTCACCCACAGTGGGAAAGAGCCACTGTTCCCCCGTGCACAGGGCAGCCAGAAACAGTCCAGATGTGCTGCATTTGGGAGATCCCAGATGACGTGCAGGACACGTGCAGCAGAAAAGGAAATGTCATTTTCACGTAACGTTGAAATGTGCTATTCCACATGATTGTGTTTCCCCCAAAAGGTCTCAAATGTTTGTCTGAGCAATTAGAAGTGTTCAAATTTATGATACCCAAAGTTTCCATTCCCCACAGCCCTTTGGTCTCCAGCTTGTGCATTCATTTTCCAGACACGTCGTATTTTGTGTACCCTGTGGCCCTCCCAGCTTATGAAAGGAATGGGTTAAACAGAAAGGAAGAGTGATGACTACTTTCTCTCTGCCTGAATTCACATTTCCCACTGGCAAAATTAGGCTTTTTATTAAACCATTATTATACGCATATAAGTTCATCCAGTACAGTAACATTTTCATACATAGTATATTTATATCACATTGAAACGTTTTAAATGTTAAACATGAAACTTTATCATTTCACTGATTGCTGGCTTACTTGTTTAATTTTAATTGATTCTAGGAATTATGTCTTAACTGAGCTTGGAAGTTATGGAAAACTATGTGGTCTGGAATGATCAAGGAGCAATTTATCTCTTGCTTAGAACCAAAGAAAAACTTTTTATAAAATCTGAATATTTTTTCAAGGAGATAATTTTGAGGAAAAAAAATGAATAAAGCTTTTCATTCCCCTGTAAAAACTAATTTTTCTTCCTAACGCATACCATACCACTGGTCATGGATTTCTTATTTTAAGAGATTAATGATCTATCTGGAATTTAAAATCTCTATGAATACAAAATGCTTTTGTCATTGGGAAGAATCCTTTGCTGGAGACTGAACAGTATGTAGTTGTGACCCCTTTCCTATTGAGTTTTCTTATTCATAACAATATGTTATGATGTACAACATCATATGTATGGTTTTGTTTTTTGTTTTTTTTTTTTAATAAAATCCATCATCCATGGACAAAAGATATCTCCAAAGTCTGTGGTTACATCAAGGGCAGATTTGAAATGCCTTGAATGACCCTGTGACTTTATGTATGTTTCTCATGTACCTGGAGCACCCATAAGCAGATGGATCACATATATAAATTATGAATGCTCAGCAACACAGACATCAGGAAGAGCTACTTGACTGAGAAAATATTGAAGGTGCTGTGCAGCCTTACACAGCTCAAGGTGAAAAATATGTTGACGGGGCTTTCCAGCTAGAGGCTTAATGCAAAAGCTTGATCACCCTGTTTGAGGCATGGCTAAGTATCCTGCAGTCCTGCCTCCTCAGCTGCATCTGTGAAACGGATACCGCCAGATATCCTCCAGTACAAACAGTAAAAGTCCAGCACAGTCATAGCTTGCTTGATGGGATGAATCACACCTAGAATGTTGACTGGAATGTTGCAATTGATGACTATAAATAGTCAGGGGGCACACAAGGAAGGAGAGGTGTGTGTCTGTGTTGAGGGATTGTCCTCCATGTAAAATAGCTGATTGCACAGATTGGCCTTTGAAAACCAGTAATTAATTATTGAGAGTTTATGGCTAAAAAGTCAAGCCAATAAAGGAAATCTGATGGTTGGTGTTTACTATAGGCTGCTCTATCAAGGAGTGGATGTTGAAGCTTTCTTACTTCAGCTGCTTTAAGCACTGTGCTTGCAGGCTCTGATCCTGCTGGGGGACTTCAATGAACCTGACAGGTGCTGGAAAAGTGCCTCAGCAAGCTGTAACTGGTCCGGGAGATTCCTGAAGTGCACTGAGGATTATTTTTTAATCCGGATGAAAAACAGCCTAGAGGAGAAGCATTACTCGACCTGTTGCTCACCAACTCAAAGAAACTAACTGGAGGTCAAGACTGGTGGTAGCCTGGGTCCAGGCTTATCACGAACTTGAGAGTTATGGGCCAGGCGAAAAGTAAAGTCAAGATATTGAATTTTAGTGGAGTGAATTTTCAGTTGTTTAAGAAATTATTGGATGGGTGTGGCAGATGCGCTTGCCCTGACAGAGATCTGATAAAGACTTAATAAAAACCAGGCAAAGGCCCACAAAAACTTCCCACCACAATTCTTGTGACACCCACAGGGTGGTAGCCAACACATGCGTTTTGGTCAAAGGTGAAAAACTGGGGTTTCTTCAGCCAGTTCAGCTAATGAGGCAGCTACATGACCATATATGATCACAGATAATGTTATAATGCGGTATAGAATGGGCCCCGAGAAACAGCCATTTAGAGGTGGTTCTCAGAGCAGTGGGTCTGCTGCTGGGGACTCTCTCAGTGAGCTGGGATGCTGTTCCATGGTTCATTTCCTGTACAGACACCCCTCATTTTATCAGTGTGTGATTGTACATATTTTGAATCATCATTTTTAAAGCTTAAGAAATTCTTAAGTCGTGCAGTACTAATTTCCTCATGTGTTCTGAACCTGTGGTTTACTAATGCTGTTGACACGTTAAACGGTTTGGATATACCTCATTCCCAGTTAGTTCTCTGATAAACATTTTTGGCTAGAATTAAATTTATTTGAATTTATGACGTATCTAAATTTGAAATTGTGGGGCTCTGAGATATTAAATTGGTGAAACTGGCAGGATGATATAGCTAGAGGAGTTATTATGGAGGCACGGTTGTAATTTTCCCTCAGGTATTCCCTGGGTCAGGGAGAAGTGCTTTGATCCAGAGGCAGTCATAAAAAGAGCAGAAATAATTGAGATAGCAGAGATAAAGGGACTGTGTGGCATCCTGGGTGCCTGTTTAATTCAGGCGCAAGATCTGAATAATTATTTTGAAACGTTAGCGAAGGATAATCTAAAGAAGCACTTGGATACAGATTGTTTAAAATCGGAATTCAAAAGAGTGGCGCGTCTAATAGAACAACAACAAAAAATTTGGATCATGCTAACACAAGCAGAAATATCCCTCGGTGTTGTCTAAAACTGAAAATTATTTGCGGGCGCAGATCCCGAGGATGGGGATGGGGACAGCTGGGGAGACTCTGATGAAAATAGTTCTGAGGAATTGGAGGAAAAGGAAGTGCCATCTCTTCTTAAAGCAGGGAATCGCATGGGTTCGCACGGCAGGAATCCCCACACCACTTTTCGTACCACTCCCTGGGAGGGACCCGATCTCCGTGAATAGCGAGCTAAATCCGCGCAAAAACCTGAAAAGAGGGAAAGGAACTATTAGCGGAGAGTTTCTTTAATCGGAGGTGATAGGATACTGTTGACTGATGATGAGGCTGGGGGTGCGGATCCCCAAATTGGGGAGTGCCTATTACTCACCGGATAAAAGGATTGTCGGAATCAGCGGAAGGAGCGCGAAAAGCCGCTGGGATTGAAGAACTCTATGAAAAAAACAAGCAGCAAGGGACGTCGATGGCTGCAGCGGTTGACCACAGCCACCTTAAACTTCTTACTAGGGGACTGCTGGACGCTTTGAAAATAACGCATTCAATTCCTGAGAGAAAGGATTCGGAGAGTCGTTGAGCGCAATCGGCAAGAACCTCAGAACCACCACCCCCCACACCTCACTGTCTCTCCTTCTCCCCTCCCTCCCCCCCGCACATTTTGACTCGGGAGGAAACGCCACACGATACTGTGATTTATGGGCGCGATTTAGAAAAAATTAGTCTTTGACGAAAAGCATTAGCACTAGGGGTACCCCCACCGATGCTGCGCGGGCAATCCATCCGTTCACCTCCAGAAACTAGTGGAATTGCTAGAGGAAAAAACTAGGGAACGAAAGGGTCTGCAACCTTGCCCCCTCGGGAAGGGAAACTTAACCCTTTGGCGTCCCTGCGAGGGGAACCGAATGACTTAAACAACTGGAAGCCGCCCACCCCGCACTGTGAATTCCTGCCACAGGTACACTGGTAGGGAACCTTATAGGCATATCCCCGTGGGACCAAAGAGAAGTTTTAGTTGATACAAGGTCCTAATCTAGTGTTTTAAATAAGCAACATGCTGCTGAGTTAGGGATTAAACTATCGAGAAAGCTGTATACGTACGTAATAGGTGTGATGGGTGTAACTTATGGGTGTAACTCAGCTGTTAGCACCACCACCAGAGATCAGACATAGTCCAAGCACTACGAAAGTGCTTTAGTGCTTTAAAATGTACCCCTTCTTCTGTCCCAAGTGACAACATGTCACATTTCACAGTCATAGTGGTGCAAGACTGGGTATGTGAGAATGTACTAAATGGGTATTTATGGTAAATGATAAACCATATTATACCAAGGCTAATGGTTGAGCGTGACAATGGCTTGATTAAAAGACACGCTGATATCTCACGACATAGCTAAGACATACAATTGCCACAAGCAGTCTTTACTGTTAATAACCAGTGAGTAAATAGTGGAAGCCCTAATGTTTGGGCATTTTGTCCTGCGGGATCATTGATGAGCAATGCCCCCATACCAAACGATCAAAATGGCCATTTCCCATTGGGGTCATGCACTGGCCAACCTGTCATGGTGAAACTACCTTCTATTTGCATTGTACTCATGACTCTGGCAAAACCAAAAGTCTCATAACCCTGAGAAGTCCTAGGCAGGAATGGAAAAAAACCCCACCGTATTAGTTCTCAGTAGATAATCCATAACTCTGAACCCAGTTTCAAAACCCAATGCCAGTTCTATGCTTTCTTACAGGCTGACAGAAAAGCAGACCACCTTGGTGCTCATACTGGCAATGGTGACGGTGTCCAACAAGAACAACTATGAACTGGATGACAATATGGTAGCAAAAGTGATAGTAGGATTTTCCCACTGTAACAGTTTGTCTATCCACAACCACATCAGCAGGAGACCCTTTGCCAGCCTTTGTGCAAGATGTTAGCATGGTCTCTGGCTCTTCAGCTTACATGGAAACAGTGCAATAGCTATACCTGGAGAAGCAAAAGATTGAGAAGATACATGGTTAACTGGCCATTTGACATGATAAATATTATCTCTGTATGGCATATAAACTGTAATTACACTTTCCTGTCCACCAATGCAGTCACAGGGTAGATTGTAATGGGTATTGAACCAATATTCTATGGGGAACTGCCGAATATAAGAGTTGACGAAGCACTGATGATCATTCTCTACAATATACAAAACCATTAAATTCCTCATAGTGTGTTAAACATCCTGAAAGGGGTAATAACGAGTGTCCCAGTGAATGTAATCGAAACTCATTCTGGGTCCTTTCAACTGTATGGGGGCTAGATAGGCCTAATGTGCCTACTTGGGACAGGGACAAAGGTAAGATACTGCCAGCAAGGAAATCTCCTTGGAACTGCCAAGTGAATTGGATGAAAAAACTTTGATAAGGTGCCATTACTATGGCTATATCCACCTGTTAAGAAAGCTTTGATACAGGGCTGTTTGTGCAGTAATACCAGTGACTCGTAACCCTCTTAGATTGTGGTAAGAAAGGCTATTGTCCTCTTCTTACTACCATACCAGGTTCATGCACCGTCCATGCACCCTCTAACTTAGTATGGGCATGCTCCGATGGCTACCTATATTCCTGAATTATATTCAACTATGCCTGGGCTGGCCTGTACAGTGGCCGCACTCTCCCACCGCTGTGTTAATCTGGAAGGGCCCATGGTACACAAATGGTGGGATTGTAGACTAAATGATTTACAGAAGAGATGGCAAGGAGGCCCAGCATGGATCATTTCTCCTGACTGCTCTGACTTCTCAAATATGATGAAAAATGGCTTAGCAACTACATCTGCAGGTTTCCTTGGGACCCTGGATGTATCTTGCCAAGTCCAAGGCGGATGGAATCATTATTTGGAGTAGGAATTGCCCCAGTACAAAATCAGCAAGCCATTTTGGAAATAGGCCTACAACTATGGACTTTAGTGAATATGGTGTCTGATAGTCTGGAACTTTTAAATGATCAATTACAACTTTACTAGTAAGATGACCATTCAAAACAGAGTCATATTAGACTTGATGCTGTTAAAGGAGAAAGGTGTACGTGGATTTCTGAAGCTGCTGGCAGATGAGTGCCGGTCATGGGGTGGATTCTGTGGAAGATGGCACTGCCCTGACAAAGATCTTTACCTAATAAAGACCAGGCAAAATTGCATGAAAAGAGAGTTCTTGTTAATCTCACATGGTAGTTACCAGAAAATGCACAAATTTCAGTTGAAAAGTGAAGACGGTGGTGTCTTCATCCAAGGGCAGGGGGAGCTACATGACCATATATGATCACAGCTCAAATTGGAATAGGGTATAAAATGGGCCCACTCAAGAGGGCCATTTAGAGATAGTTCTCCTCAGAGCAGTGGGTCTACTGTTGGGGGGTCTCCCCATGCACTGGGAGGCCATTCCATGGTTCATCTCCTGTACAGAGTGAGAGCTCCTATTTTATTGGTACATGATTGTGCACATTTTGAGTCATCATTTCTAAAGGTTAAGAAATTCTTAAGTTGTGCAGTATTAATTTTCTTATACATTCTCAACCTGTGGTTTATTAATGCTTTTGGAGTGTTAAAGGATTTCCAGTTAGTTCTCTGCTAAATAGTTTTGGTTAGAATAATGTTTATTTTGAGTTTATCACCTGTCTAAATTTGATTTTACAAGCCTTTGTGACAGTGAGTCTCCCTGGGAAACTGCCCTTGGGGATAAAGGAGCAGAACAGAGCCAGTAGCTATTTAAGAACATTTTTATTAATGAATCTGCTCAAGTCCTACATGTAAGAAATCAGACAAGGAAGGCAGGACACCAGCATGGCTGAATAAGTTCTGGTTGAACTGAAGTGCAAGAAGGAAATGCTTGGGTAGTGGAAGCAGGGACATGCATCCTGGGAAGAATACAGGGATGTTGTGCACTTGTATAGGGATGGGATCAGGAAAGCTAAGACACATCTGGAGCTAAATTTGGCAAAGGATGTGTAAGAATAATAATAATGGTTTTTGCAGGTATGTTGATCAGAAAGTGAAGGCTAAAGAAAACGAGCCCCCCACCCTCCCCCCCAATAAATAAGACAGGAAAAGTAGTGACAACTGATACAGAGAAGGCTGAGGTACTCAATTTTATTTTATTTTTGCCTTAGTTTTCATTGGCAATCTCTCTACCCTCACATGTCTCAAAGTCCTTGAACCTCAAGGGAGAGACTGGGGGAACAGAGTTCCTCCCATTGTAGGAGAGGATCATATTTTATACCATCTGAGGAACTTGAACATAGAGAAGTCCATGGGACTTGCCAAGATACATCCAGGGTCCCAAGGAAACCTGCAGATGTAGTTGCTAAGCCATTTTTCATCATATTTGAGAAGTCACAGCAGTCAGGAGAAAGCCCCAGTAACCAGAGAAAAGGGAGTATCACACCCTATATTTTTGGTATAAAAATATACATTTTTAAAAAATGTATAAAAAAGAGGGTCCTGGGAACTACTGACCAGTCAAGCCTTACCTTGGTGATTGGTAAGATCCTGGAACAGATCCTACTGGAAGCCATGTCAAAGCATACGGAAGACAGGGAGATGACCAAGGGGAGGTATGGATTTGATGGATGGACTATAAAATGGATAAGAAATTGGCTGAACGGCTGCATCCAAAGAGTTACAGTCAATGGCTTAATGTTCAAGTGAAAACCAGTAATGAGTGGTGTCCCTCAAGGGTCTGTACTCGGACCAATACTACTTAATACCTTCATTAATGATATAGTAGGACTGAGTGCACCGTCAGCAAGTTTGCAGATGACACCAAGCTGAGTGGAGCAATTGATATGCTAGAGGGAAGGAATGCCATCCACATGAACTTTCACAGGCTTGAGGGGCAGGCAGGCCCATACAAACATCATGAAGTTTAACAAGGCCAAGTGGAAGTTTCTACACCTGGCTTGGTGCCATCTCCAATATCAGTACAGACTTGGGGATGAAAAAGTTAAGAGCATTTCTGCAGAGAAGAACTTGGGAATAGCAGTAATGAAAAATTGGATACGAGCCAGAAATGTGCACTTGCAGCCCAGAAAGCCAAGCATATCCTGGGCTGCATCAAAAGAAGCATGGCCAGCAGATCAAGGGAGTTAATTCTCCCTCTCTGCTTTGCTCTCATGAGACCCCACCTGGTGTATTGCAGCCAGATCTGGGGTCCCCAGCAATAGGAACACATGGACCAGTTAGAGTGGGTCCATAGGAGGATCACAAGAATGATCAGAGGGCTGGAACATGTCTCATGTGAAGAAAGACAGAGAGATTTGGGATTGTTCAGCCTGGAGAAGAGAATGGTGTGGTGTGACACTATTGTGGCCTATCAATATATAAAGGGGGATTATGTGAAAGACAGAGACTTTTCACAAAAAACGAAAATGGTGGGACAAGAGGCAACAGTTTAAATTGAAAGAGGGTAGATTTACATGGGATACATGGAAGAAATTTTTTACAGTGAGGGTAGTGGGATACAGGAACATGTTGTCCAGATAAACTGTGGATGCTCTGACATCAGAAGGGTTCAAGGTCAGGTCGGACAGGGTTTTGATCTAGTGGAAGGTATCCCTGCCCATTGCAGGACATTTGCACTAGATGATCTCTATATGTCCCTTCTGACCCAAACTGTTCTATGAGTCTACAGTCACTTAGGCTCAAAAGAACCTTCACGAAAGCATTTATCCAGCATCAGAATAGAACAAAAATGAGTCTTAATATTTCTGCCTGAAGTTCTGAGAAATTTCTGTCATGTCCAAACATCACAGTCCAGTGTGAGCTTTATTTTAATAAACATTCTATTTCCTTGGCTATTATTTTCAGGGAAAATCAGGAAGTGAAAGTAATTTTGTCTTTTATTGAATACATAATTTTACAAAGCTTCCTATCAGAAAAAAAAAAAAAAGGTTAAAATAATATTTGAAATAAGTATTACTTTTAAAAATAAATTTGCCCATTAAAGGAACTAAAGAGCACTTGAAAGATTATTTTTCCTTCCTCTCCTCCACCTGACAACATTTGGAAGATCTCTTTGTATTCCCCTATTTTTGCTGAGCCTAAAACTGTCTACGATTGAAAAAAAAAATAATAAAGAAGTCCAGATATATTGTCAAAATATTGGAGCACCAGAAAAAGGAGATTTTAGGAGAACAAACAGACTATTCTAGGACCATGCTGCTACAGAAGGTGTTTAGAAGAATGATAGAGGCCTAGTCTAAACCTATGAAAATGCATTCACAGAGGATCAAAAGAATTTAGATCTAAAGCCACCAGTGGACTGACTTGGATAGGTCTGAATAGAAGAGAGCAAGAATTTAAAAGAAATATGTATCCTACAGAACTAATCCCCAGAAACTTCTCTTCAATGTTACGTGTCTTTCCAAACAGTTAACTTCTGTGACAACGTAGTTCACAACCCAGAATCCGTAATGGGGTCATCAGGTGAAACTACCCTAAATATCGCATCTGTACAGATGTTGGCTCCAAATCTGCATGATCTTCGGGTTTTATACTCTGCATTTTATGTTATTCTGCTGTTTGTCTTCTCTACACAAAAGCCCCTCCGAAATGCTGTCACATCTCTTGGCAGCTTCTCACACTTTAGATACACTCTATTCATTGTAAAGCAAGACCACTGACAGGCTCTTAAAACTGATTCCCCAACACAAAAACTCCACAAGATGGTGTATGATATTATATGATAACAAAAAAAAAAGGTGAAAAAAGCCAATTTAAATTATGTGAGATAATCACCAGAGTCTCTTTTCCCATATTGTACCACATATTTTTGAACATGACACTCCCCATTAAAACTCATCACAAGAAAAGAAATTTTATGTGTATTCAGTTTATGTCACATCACAAAAACTCATGGGTTTGAAAAAGCCATGCCCTAGTTTATCTTGGCAGCTCTGATTGATTAAACCACTTGACTGATACTATTCTATTAAAGAAATTATATTAAATTAAATATAAATAAAATATCTTGAATCTATATAATTTTATTAAAGAAATGCCCGCAGCATTACCTCTGTTACCATACAATATTCCGCACCCCCCCCCTTTTTTTGCACTAGTGTTGATCCTAGCTTACAAGATGCCTGAAGTACAGTATAAAAGTAAGTACTAAAATAAACACTGTCTTAAAATAAAAACATACAAATGAATGTGTTTACCTATTGACTTAGTCAGAAAAAGGGTTTTTTTTGAGAAAAATATGGGAATATAATTTACCAAAGTAATAATAGAAATGCATGGAAAATTTAGGGCAACAGTGAAAGAACTTCTCTCTGGTCTTATGAGATGTTAAAAGCACCTGCTGAATTGAGAGACATGTTTTTCACATGAACATTTCTAGTGAAAACTGCATTTCTTTTACTTTTTATTACTTCTGAGTAGAGCTAAATAGGGCACTATGTCCAAATGTTTCATTATTTTTAAGAGATGGAACCGTATTACGGGAAACAAATCGTAACCCAGATACAGAGCTGAGTGGCTACTTTGTGTTACTTGCTTCTTTTCAAAGCAAATTTCCGCTAAGAAAATGTCCCGTCATTACCTCCAGCTTGTGCTACCTTGATGAAAAACCGTCTCAGGAACACGAATCCGCTATCGCCCTGACATGGCTGTCAGAAGTACATTTTTAATTCAAAAGGAAAAATAAAAATCTCACCATCCAGCCCTGCGTGCGATCCCCAAACTCGGGGATTATTGGCTTGCTTGAAACTCATTTTAACTGTCAGCTAAAAGAAACGCCGCCAAACAAAAATACGATCTGTCCCCAGCAATACTACTAAGAAACGGGGTGCCATGTTCACGCCTTTTTGGGGAAAAACACACTTTTTTGTGG
>VZRU01003024.1:1562-12456 GCA_013398155.1 Pedionomus torquatus
TATCCCTTTTTTTTTTTTTTTTTTTTTTTTTTTTTTTTCCCAAAGACCTTGCAGGCTGCCAATTGTCAGCATCAAGCTTCGTTTCCGAGGGGTGCCTGGAGATGCGGACCACCTCAAGGCTGCGTGGTTTCACCGCCTTGAATGCTAATGCCTGCAGTTCTTTCTCGATTGCTGAATCACAGACAATTTAGCTACAATATTTAAAAAAAAAAAATAAAAAAAAAGGTATTAAACATAATAGTCCAGGCAGATATAATCTTTNGTTCTTTCTCAATTGCTGAATCACAGACAATTTAGCTACAATATTTAAAAAAAAAATTAAAAATGGTATTAAACATAATAGTCCAGGCAGATATAATCTTCCATGTTTATGAATTGGGGAAAAAATAGATGAATTTGCGGGTAAAACCGACGCAGAATCGAGTTTTAACAACACAAGATGATGGAGGTTCCTCTCAGAAAAGCATGTCTGACAGCTAATTTTCAAGCCTAATTATGACTATCTAAGACTTTATTAGGATTAGGGGGTTGGCATGGCCCGTGCTGCCGCTGCTGCTTCGCGGTTCAGCAGCAGGCTGGGATTTTAAAAGTGATGCTGAGCCTTTAAGCTCCAGCTTCTATTAAAACTCCTGATTAAATCCCCCGTCCCACTCGAGAAATCTCAACCTTATTGGTCCCGCAACGCAGAAGTGCCCCGAATGGCACAGATAAATTTTTCTATTGTAGCACAAAGGCCGGCGATGGGGGGGAAAAAACCTGTGCAATGAGTTTTGTACCACCATCTCCTCTTATTTCCACATGAAGGGTCCACCATGATCATCCACATGATGCCTTAGATGGATGAGGAATTGGCTGGAGGGCCAGGTCCAGAGTTTCAGTCCATGGCTCAACGTCCAAGTGGATACCAGTAGCGAGTGGTGTCCCTGAAACGTTGATAGAGGGACCAATACCATTTACACCTTCATCAATGACACTGACGGTGGGATCGAGTGGACCATCAGCAGGTTTGGAGATGACACCAAGCTGAGCGGTGCGGTTGATGCACTCGTGGGAGGGGATACCATCCAAAAGACAGGGCTGGAGAGGTGGACCCAGGTGAACCTCATGAATTTCAAAAAGGCCAAGTGCAAGGTCCTGCACCTGGGTTGGGGCAATGCCCAGTAAGAATGCAGACTGGAGGACGAATGGATGGAGAACAGCCTTGCCAAGAAGGACTTGGGATTACCGTTGGGTGACAAACTTGACATGAGTCAAGTCTGCCCCATCCCTGGAAGTATTTAAGGCCAGGCTGGATGGGGCTTGGAGCAACCTGGTGCGGTGGGAGGTGTCCCTGCCCAGGGCAGGGGGGTTGGAACTTGATGATCTTCAAGGTCCCTTCCAACTCTAACCATTCTATGATTCTGTGATTCTATGAGCTGGTGATGTGCATTGGCAGCCCAGAAAGCCCCCCTCATCCTGGGCTGCATCCCCAGCAGCGTGGTCAGCAGGACAAGGGGGGAGGAGGGGATTCTGCCCTTCTGGTCCACTCCAGGGAGACCTCCCCCATCAGTGCTACCTCCAGCTCTGGGGACCCAGCACAGGAGAGACATGGACCTCTTGGAGCAGGGCCAGAGGAGGCCACGGAGATGCTGGGAGGGCTGAAGCCCCTCTGCTGGGAGGACAGGCTGAGAGACTTGGGGGTGTGTGTGTTCATCCCAGAGAAGGTTTTAAACTGAAAGAAGGTAGGTCTAGATCAGATATTAGCAGGAAAATGATGAGGGTGGCGAGACACTGGCACAGGTTGCCCAGAGAAGCTGTGGATGTCCTATCACTGGTAGTGTTCAAGGTCAGTTTGGACAGGGCTTTGAGCAATCTGGTCTAGTTGAAGACGTCCCTGCTCGTGGTAGAGGGGTTGGACTAGGTGATCTTTGAAGGTCTCTTCCAAGGCGAACCACTATGTGATTCCATGGTTCTATGATTTTTATAACAATGGACTTGCACCTTTTTTCAGCAAATTCAAGCTGCATCTAAGGAGACTGTACTTGGTTCACTCCCACCCCTGGGAGGAGAAGATGGATCCCCCGAGGAGGATGCAGGGCAGAGCTTGGGGCTCACACTGCGGCAGATTATGAACAGGAGTGAGCAGCTCTGGGAGGTCCTACACGGTTGCATGGCCCAGTTGAGTCTGAATGGTTCCATGTGTCTAGTCCTGTTTTTGCCACCACCCTTCATTTTGGCTCCTCCTCCTCCAGCCTTTCTTACTGGCTTTATTGTCCATCCGCTTTCCCTGCACCCAAGGGGCTGGAAGAACAGCTCTGGACCAGAAAGACGTTCAGAGGGTTGGAGCTTCTCTACTATAAGGACAGGCTGAAAGAGCGGAGTTGTTCAGCCTGATGAAGAAGGCTCTAGGGAGGCCTTGGAGCCCCTTCCAGTCCCTCAGGGGGCTCCAGGAAAGCTGGGGAGAGGCTCTTGATGAGGGAAGGGAGCCACAGGACAAGGGAGAAGGGTTTGACACTGAAAGAGGGGAGATGGAGATGAGATCTGGGGAAGAAATTCTTTGTTGTGTGGGTGGTGAGACCCTGGCCCAGGCTGCCCAGAGAAGCTGTGGCTGCCCCATCCCTGGAGGGGTTCAAGGCCAGGCTGGATGGAGCTTTGAGCAACCTGGTGTGGTGGGAGGTGTGGTTGCCCAGGGCAGGGGCTTGGACTAGAGGGTCTTTAAGGTCCCTTCCAACTGAAACCATTGTATGATTGGAATGGTGAGCATGGGGATATCACAGGGGACAATGTCACGGTGTGGACACCAGCATGAGCAGCTGCCTGGCAGGCTTGCTTTGCCTCTGCCCAAGTCCTCCCTGGCACATTGGCCTTGCCACCACTGTCCTCACCAGCCAAATGCAAACAAGAGGCTCTAGGGCATAAACGACCATAACATCTATAACCTTGCTCATTACTGTGCACAAAACTTTGTGTTTGTGACCTCCCTGATCTCAACTGGAGCATCTAAGCAAAAACACAAAATACCTCAGGCAACACCAAGTTTTGCAAACCCATCATAACAGGATAAAAAGCCAAAAGACAAAGGCATGTCCCCACACTGTAGGCAAGGTCAGGGTGAAGGCACTTGGGCAGCCCTTACCCAGCCTTTGAGGTCATGCATGTCTTGCCATGGTCTTTCACTTCAGGTTCACAGCCCAGTGGAGCCCACACCACCTTTTCTGTCTTACTGGTGCAGACGTGGGGAGGCAGTGAGCAGTTACTGCACAATTTATTCATATTCATCCCTGTTCAGCGTGTGTCTCCAGTCTGTACTGGTGGCCACTCTTCACCCTGGGAACAGAAGGACTCGTCTCCCAGCTTTTTCCCTGCCTCTCTTCCATCCAGATCTAACACCTTGCTGGTGCTCATGAGTAAGCTCTCACCATCTCCTGCCAACAGGATCCCTGGGGAAGGCTGTTCTCCCAAGAATAAAACCTGGGCTAGGGGAGAGCGAGCCAAAGGACAAAACAAATCTGGGATGCCCAACATGAAATGCTTCTGACTTTTCAGAGCCTGCGGTTGAGGTGGCATCTCCCATCTTATCAGCTATAAGCCTGAAGCATCTCTGCAAGTCAAACCTAAAGGCTTTATCTATTACATTTAATTTCCAAATCACATGTGAATCACAGAATCACAGGATTGTTTCGGTTGGAAAGGACCTCTGAGATCACCAAATCCAACCATACACAAAAACACAAACCTCACCCTACAATCTCAGCCACCAGAGCATGCCCTCAAGTGCCACATCTACACATCTCTTAAATACCTCCAGGGATGGTGACTCCACCACCTCCCTGGGCAGGCTGCTCCAGTGCCTGACCATCCTCTCAGTCAAGTAATTCCTCCTAATATCCAGTCTAAACCTTCTCTGCTGAAACTTCAGACCATTTCTTCTGGTCCCGTCGTACTCACTTGGGAAGTCAACACCCACCGCTCTACAACCTCCTTTCAGGTAGTTGTAGAGGGCAAGGAGGTCTCCCCTCAGCCTCCTCTTCTCCAAACTAAACATGCTCAGGTCCCTCAGCCTCTCCTTATATATAGGACTTGTTCTTCAGACCCCTCACCAGCTTAGTAGCTCTCCTCTGGACATATTTCAAGCACCTGAATGTCCTTCTTGTAATGAGAGGCCCAGAACTGAACTCAGCACTTGAGGTGAGGTCTCACCAGTGCCCCGTATGGAGGCACCATCACTTCCCAAGTCCTACTCAAAGAGTCCCAGGACTCTTTGTCAGGAAGTGGAGTGATTGGACAAAGGATAATGGTTTTAAACTAGAAGAGGGGAGATTTAGATTGGATATTAGGAAGAACTTCTTTGCTGTGAGGGTGGTGAGGCACTGGAAGAGGTTGCCCANGTCCTTTTGGTTCTCTGCAATTGAAGCCAACCTTCACAAGTCTGGCCTTTATCACCCTCACCGGGTGGCCACAGCCAAATTTTGCCCCCAGACCCTCTCCTGCTTTTGCCCTCTCTGATTTTGAGGGAGGAATCTGACCTGCAGCAGTACAGAGGTGCAACAGGGAGGAGAAATCCCATCCAGCCATGGTTAGAACTCCCAAGGGAATTTTGCTGAGTAGTATCCAGGCTTTGACTAATTTCTGAACAATTCCAACTCGATCAGATCTGGTCTGGTATGAAATTAGGTGCAACGCAAAGCACAGGCAGCATACCAGGCATCCAGCCCCTGTCTCAAATGGGAAGGATGTCCCTTTTCAAAGACAAAGTCTCCTGAAGCCTTTTAAAAGAGTTATTTTTAACAGTTCTTTTCATGAAAAGAAAAAAAACAACAACAACAACAACAACAACAACAAAAAAACCAAAAAATTTCTTCCTCTCATCTTGTTCTGTAAATGATTTAATTGAGCACAAAAAGGGAGCCTGGAGGAGACAGATGTTGAGAAACGCTTCAGCCCACGTATGCGATGGGGGCAGAGGTCCTGGCCTTGAAACCAACGTGGCCCATGGAGAGTCACTTTCAGATACTTTATATTTTTATTCCTTTTTTTTCTCCAGATAGGACTGAGAGGTTTTTCCAGGTCCCAGGGGGGGTTTGGAAGATTTATTTTGCATTTTGAATTTAGGAGTGGTCCCACCCCAGGCTTGTACGTCAGCCACTTCCCCACCTTAGCAGGCAAGGTGAGGGCAAGAGCAGTTGGGTAGGGACCAGAGGACACCCCACATACCACTGGGAAGCACTGGGGGCCTTATCAGGGAGCTCATCAACCCTCCTGGAGGCACAATTTGGGCCTTTGGGGGATAATATGACAAGACTCCACCTGGAAAAGCCTGTTTGGCTTCCATCAGTAAGCAGCATGTCCTCCCTGTGCCTGTACACAGCCAGTTTGAGTGGAAAGGTGGGAATCAGAGTCATAGAATCACAGAATGGTTAGGGTTGGAAGGGATCTTCAAGATCATCGAGTTCCAACCCCCCTGCCATGGGCAGGGACACCTCCCACCACACCAGGTTGCTCCAAGCCCCATCCAGCCTGGCCTTGAACACCTCCAGGGATGGGGCAGCCACAGCTTCTCTGGGCAACCTGTTCCAGTGCCTCACCACCCTCACAGCAAAGAAGTTCTTCCTAATTTCTCATCTAAATCTCCCCTCTTTTAATTTAAAATCGTTTCCCTTGTCCTATCACTCCACTCCCTGACCAAGAGTCCCTCTCCTGTTCTTCTGTAGCTCCCTTCAGATCCTGGAAGGCTGCTCCAAGGTCTCCCTGGAGCCTTCTCTTCTCCAGGCTGAACAGCCCCAGCTCCCTCAGCCTGTCCTCACAGCAGAGGTGCTCCACCACTCTAATCATCTTCGTGGACCTCCGCTGGACCTATTCCTACACTTCTGTGTCCTTTCTCTGTTGAGGACTCCAGAGCTGGACACAGGACTCNNNCTGGACACGGGACTCCAGGTGGGGTCTCAGGAGTGCAGAGTAGAAGGGGAGAATCCCCTCCCACGACCTGCTGGTCACGCTTCTGTTGATGCAGCCCAGGATGGGGTTGGCTTTCTGGGCTTTCTGAGGCTTAAAAAAACCCCAACAAACCCACCAAAACCCCACTGTTAATAGTTTTCCTATTAAAATTTATCCTGGTATCATCTCGGTGGCCCTCCTCTGGACCTGTTCCAACAGCTCTATGTCCTTTGTTGAGGACTCCAGAGCTGGACACAGTAGTGTTCAGCCGTGGTTCCCAGAAAATCACACTTTGTTTTGGATTTCTCTCACTTTTAATGGCATGGGAAATAATCTCCCCTGGGTTTTTCCGTGCATACCGTTCTGCTCAACCACAGAGCACCCCCACTGCAGACAGACACCTTCAAACAGCCCCAAGTAGCTCTTGGGGACCACAGACTCAGCTAAAAGAGAGGCCTTTACCCTTCTCTACTGCTCTTCCTCCTCCGAAGGAGAACTAGGAGGGTCAGTTCTCTCCTTTCCATGCTCCTTCATGGTTGTAGCACAGGAGAAAAGAAAGGAACAGGGATGCTACCTGGTTTTCAGAAGAAAAAAAACTCAAGAGCTCTGCAAAATTGCATCCCACAAGGGAATTGTAGCAGCAGAGCAAGGCTCCCGTGGGGCAGCTCCAGCAGCAGAAGGTGATGGATCTGCTACATGGTACCAGTGAGCACCCCCAGGACCTGCAGAATCTTCACATTGTCAGGGCTCAGCACCCAGGGAAGGACACACGGGGACATGGATACACCTGCATGGACATGGATGATCCCATCCCTTGCAACCAGGCCGATCCCCGCGAACCCCATCCCCAAAAAGCCCAGGGGAGGGGAGGCAAACGGGCACAAAACAACCAAGTAAAACCCCAGAAGAAAAGGTTTATTTACTGAATGCTGCAGAAGAAGCCTGATAAGTTCTGTTCTCGGTCCCGGTGTCCACCGGGAGGTGGAAGGTGCCCTCCGTGGCACAGGAGGAGGAGGTCTGTGGCCAGGCTTGCTTCATCAGAAGTGTAGCTTGAGTGGAGACAGAGAAGAGGTGTCACACACAGCAATGGAGATACAACTTCCCGCATTTACGTCACATTTGAACCACTTCGCTGGTCTTTTCCTTTCCCCCCACCTTTTAAATACACAAGAGTTTCTCACCGTGGTTCCTCTGACCTCGCTTGCTCCCCAGGGAGGGATAGCATGCACAGAGCACAGCTACAAACCAGTTGCCTACCCCAAACAACTTGGTTTCCTGAGCTAAGCAACCTGCATGAAGATCTACACCTGGAAGATGTGGCCAGCAACGTCAACATCCCTCCCCAGGTGCCACAGGTCACCTCTGGGCATCAGGACCAGTAATGGCTGTCCTTGGCCTTGTGTTTCCCAGCTGGGAAACTGGCTGAGCCTGGTGTGCCAGGTGTTTTATTCACAGCAAACCCCTCTGAGATGCCTGCACGGCAGGTACCACCAGTGGAGAAGGTACTGGTTGCTGTAACCATCCCATCACAGCATTGGGTGGTCTTTAGAAACTCTGGAAAGGACAGTCATGGGCAGGTCACCCTCTATCCATCCCAGTTTGTGGAAAAGTATTTAGGAAGCCAAGTAAAATAGTCCAGACAAATCTCAAGAGCCAAATCTTCTGGGATTTGAGAAGGGACCAACAGAATTCAGTCGTTTTGAGGGTCTTAAATTTTCTGAGGAAGGAAAATTGCTAGTGTGGATCTAAGAGGCATTCCCATTAGACCCAAGCTCTCTGGAGCCCATCTATGAAGAAGGCAGACCACCAACACAAACCTACAGGCCACAGGCTCTGTCCCAAAGTTGGTGCCTCCAGGAAAGGCTTAATGGATCTTTTTCTGCCTTTATGGTGTTTTGGTTCTTTTTTTTTCCCTCCTGAAACTATGGATCTGTCCTAACTTCTTGTTCCAGACTAATCTCAACCAGTGGCCCCTTCCATCCCTGGTTTAAACCCCACCACCTCCCAAAGGAGCACACACATCTTCTGAAAGCCTCAGCTGGTTATTAGAGCTCGCTGCTCGCCAACTGAACAAGCTGTTCTCGTGGTCATTATAAAAGACAGAAGCTCCAGGTTTCCCACGTACGTCTTTCACACCCCCAGTGACTAAGAAAAGGGAACCACATGAGGGTTGATTGATCCTCAGCAGGACACTCCACTGTGAAGTTGTAGAAGGTAAAGGAGGTAAAACGATATAGCTGCTGGAATCAGAGAAAATCACCAATTTATGTTTCCTTCATAGGTATTTTTGGTGACCGCAGAAGGTAGACTGCTGACACCTTCTCTCTACACCAAATTACTGACTTCTCTCTCTCTCCTAGAAGGTTGGAGGTCAGCGTATGTCCCTGTTGTCCCCTTCTCCCCACGTGGGTGGCGTTAGGGACCGAGATGCCATAAAGGGATTCTGGGTCAGATCTGCAAACTCAAGAGGCTTCTGGAGAAAAAGAAAAGGGACCTTTGGGCAAGAGAGGGACAACGGAGGCATGATTTTGCAGGCTGCTCCTGATAGCAGAACCAGTCAAGCTCAGCCAAAGCCATTGCAGGGGAGAAAGAGGAGCTCTTTGGGAGGGACATCATGGCCACAGAAGAAGGTGGTGGGTTCCTTATCCTCCTCACTAACCCCAAGGAAGTCACACATGAAGACATTTTAAAGCTGCACTTCGTAACTCCTTCTTCCAAGCAAGTTCCTACCCTCTGGAGGGCCAGGACTAAGCCCCACAGAAAATACGTCATTACATGGTCGGGGCTTGTAAATCTTTCTGCACCCCGAAGGCAAGAGCAATGATGTTTTGAACCCCTCCAACATCTCCACATCTGCTCAGACTCTTAATTAACCATCTCTGAAGATGCCACAAATCCAAAGTGCCACAGGGCTGGAAGCTGGGGATGAGCGACTGAGGAGGCCAAGGAGGAATCAGCGCTGGTGCCACAGCCTATGACAGCCACACCAAAATTCCTAATGTTTGGACACTAGTGCTCAGAGAGAACGGAGAAGCACTGCTGCAGGTCTGTTGGTCCACCAAAAACTCGTGAGACCACTCTGCTGGTGTGGGACAGAAATACAGGAGCATGAAAGACACCCAGCATCAATGCTTTATTGGATGGCACGGCAATCCTCAGCTGTGTGGAGTGCAAGATCTGGCTGGTGCTCTACTGTTGGAGATGTGGAAATGTTCTCCTCCCTCACTTTCCTCAAAAGGAAACCAAAAGTTTAAGGATTTCCAAACTGCCTTGCTTTATTTTCCGTGGCACGCTGCACTCCTGAACATCACGCTGGAGAGCTGACTCCCAGCACTGAGACAGAAACACTCCTTCACTGAGGCTTTCTTTTGCCAAAGCAGATTCGTTTTTGCCCCTGGATTTCACAAAGGTTTTAATTTCCAAGACTGATGAGACAATTTATTTAGGTGTTACATGAATCCTTCCTCCGCAGTTACTCCTCTCCACATTGGACCTACCAAAAAACATCAAGGTAATTTGGGTCTGAGACGGTTTGGAGCTTGCAACTTATAGCTATGCATGTTCTTTACAGTAAATCATGGATCCTTGGAGAATCCATCACTTAAAACTACACAAAAGAGGAACCAAGGAGGCTTCCAGTAACATTAATATATCCTGGTCCTTTGCAAGAGCTACAGTTCACATAGGATACAATAATTCTATTCTATTCTATGATTGATCCTCTCCTCTCCTCTCCTCTCCTCTCCTCTCTCTCTCCCCTTCTGTCCTATTTGACTCAATTTGACTCTACACCATGATCCTATTCTATAGTTTCTACAATCCAGCCATGACTATCTGATATCACTTGAGGTACATCTCCTAAAAGCATCTTCTGGATGTGCTTTGGCCTCTCGCCTACACCATTCCTTGAAAAACTAAGAGCGTTTATTCGTTATCTGTTGGGTCCTTGGCAAATCTTGTGATGGGAACTGGGCAAGCAACTGGAGAGCATGGGTTCCTACAGGGTCAGACCTGGTCTGTCTCTCTGCAAGGACCTCTAGCCAACATGGTCATGTTCAGGACATGTTTTAAGTGGAAAAGAGAAAAATATGAACCAGATAGGACAAGGAGGGATGGTTTTCAATTGGAAGAGGGGAGATTGAGATATCAGGAAGAACTTCTTTGCTGTGAGGGTGGTGAGGCACTGGAACAGGTTGCCCAGAGCAGCTGTGGCTGCCCCATCCCTGGAGGGGTTCAAGGCCAGGCTGGATGGGGCTTGGAGCAACCTGGTGTGGTGGGAGGTGTCCCTGCCCATGGCAGGGGGGTTGGACCTCGATGATCTTTGAGGTCCCTTCCAACTCTAACCATTCTATGATTCTATGATTACCACGTGCCTCAAAACGGTGGGAGCACTGGCTCTTAGAAAGCCTTGCAAGGCTCTACAGGATGTTCACCCCACCAGACCCTCAGACACCCACCTTAGGGGACCCACTGAGGTCCCTAAAGAACCAATGGGCACCTCTAGTGCTCAAAGCACTTATGTGGGCAAAGACCACGCCTATGGTTCCCCTCCTCAGAGCCACGTTTCCTCTGGGAAGGACCAGAAGAAGGAATGGAGGGGGGGGATCAGAGCCTCCATCCTTGTCCCATGACATCCCCACCGGGACCTCTAGTTTCTCAGCCTGATTTGAGACCTCCCGGTTCTGCTCTGCAAGGGCACCAAAGTAATGGCCGGGAAGCATTATTCTCCCCTGCATTATTAATAAAAGCCATTAAAGCATAAAGCCAGCCTCTGCACGCAAAGCAAAACGTGTGTCCTACTTTCCAGCAAATGAAAAGGCGTCCTTTAACGAAGGAAGTTAAAACAAAACAACCATCTCGGGAAGAGAGAACGCCTGGGAGGGACCACGCACCAGCCCTAATGAAGACATACCTTTTTTTTAATTTTTTTTTTTTTTTAATTATTTTTAATTTGGCCCCCCCCCGTGTTTCGCAGCAGATG
>VZRU01003027.1:5302-25184 GCA_013398155.1 Pedionomus torquatus
AAAAAAGCCTTTTATTGTAATTAATTGTCCTGTAAGGTTTCCTTGCAGGGTTCATGGCTCATTACACAAGTCCACGGCTCTGTCCTGTTCTTCCCCCTGTCTCTGCTCACTTAGGGACTGTTGCCATCCCTGGTCCCCAGGGCCACCCCAAGGGTCTCCTTCTGCCTCAGGTGATGCCGGCAAAGGAAAATGGGTGGGAGAAGCCAGAAATGGGCTGAGATATTTCACCACCAAGATTCTGCAGGTCCTGAGCCCACCCCGTGGTACCCATGGCCAGCAAATTGTTTTGACTTCAGGGCGCCCCAAACAGTATAACAGCACATTAGATATTGAATGCAATATTTATAATATTAAAATGAATATTTTAGCAGCCTATAAAAGTAGCGGAAGGGCGAATCAAAGCAGTAGCGCCAAGCCCTTTCCTTCTTGTGAGATAAAAATGTTTCATTTCAATTTTACTGTTTGGATTCGTCTTTGCCTCAACTTTTACGTCCTATTAAAATATTCATTTGGGGCTATATCATAGGCCTTTAATATTTTATCTGATATAACAAGTCAACATTATCAAAGTTGTTGGGTCTCAGCACGGGGGAACGGGAGGAATGGAATGGCCCCGTGAGTAGAAAACCCTGTGGACTCAGCAGTTCAGAGGGGAACATCTCAATAGTGATATTTTTCCCCTTTTCCTTCTAAAATTTTTTACCTTATGGGGAAATTTCTCCATTTCCTTTTTTTTTTTTTTTTTTTTAAGGAAAAAAAGGGGGCAAATGCCAAAACTTGGGTTTCCCTCACAGGGCAGGACTGACGACGGTGTGAATCCCTGCAGCTCGGTGCCGGGCTGTGCTCCACAGGCACGGGAGAAAATCCACCACGTGCCAAAACGGAGCATCCCGGCATCCTCGCAGAAAATTGATGAACACACGTTTCTGCAGCGCCGGGGATTCAAGGCACCTAATTACAGCAGCTTGTTAGGAGGGGGCGGTTATCTTGGCAGCCAGGGAGGCCAGCAATAGCGTTTCTTTTCTTGCCTCGCTGTTTGCTTTAATTTTCTTTTCCTAAAAAAAAAAAGAAAAAGAAAAAAAAAAAGTAAAATAAAACCCTAACCCAAGAAATTTAAAACCCTGTGGAAATTCGGGGGAGGATTTAGCCACTTGGATGAGTTCAAAAGCAGCTCCTCCGAAATCAGCAGTGGGTGCGGATGGATGCAAGGAGAAGCATGTGTTATTTTTGTCGTTATTCTGGCAGGGGTTGAGGGGGTTTGCAGCACCTAAATCAAATATCAAGGCCTCCGATGGAAGAGAGGCAGCTGAGACCTTGGCAGACAACGGGAAATCAAAGGCAACAGGTTCTGCCATAAGCAGGACCTCAAGATTTCAGTGACAGCCAGGTCATAGAATCATAGAATGGTAGAGTTGGAAGGGACCTCATGGATCACTGAGTTCCAACCCCTCTGCNTCATAGCAGAGGTGTTCCATCCCTCTGATCATCTTCATGGCCCTCCTCCAGACCTGTTCCAACAGGTTCATGTCCTTTCTGTGTTGAGGACTCCAGAGATGGACACACAGGACTCCAGGTGGGGTCTCATGAGCGCAGAGTAGAGGTAGAGAATTGCCTCCTGCGACCTGCTGGTCACACTTCTGTTGATGCAGCCCAGGATGGGGTTGGCTTTCTGGGCTGCCAGCACGCACTGCTGGCTCATGTTGAGCTTCTCATCCATGAGCACTCCCAAGTCCTTCTCCTCAGGGCTGCTCTCCATCCACTCTGTGCCCACCCTGTATTTATGCCTGGGATTGCCACATCCCAACCTGTGGACAGGATGTGACACCTGTGTGTCACCAAAGGCCCTGCGGTGGCTGGGGGTGCAGGAAGGCACTGGGAAATTCAGCTCCTGGCACACAGACTCTATGGCCCCTATGGAAATACAGCCACCCAGAGCAGGGCGGGCAGCAGGCTGGCAGGCAGGAGCTGGCAGGGTGAGCCTTCCCCCGGCCCCGCTTCCTCCACCAAGGCTGATGAGGTTGCAGCTGTTTTCTACTAGGAGCCCAAAGGGACAGCCAGGGTCTCGCAGGGTTGAGGAGAGAACTTCATCATCTCCAAAGAGCCCCAGAGCTGCAACCATTGATTTTTAGACCTTGAGGAGACTGGAGGGCAGGGAGGAGGCAGGAAGAAGGCAGAGAGGAGGCAGGGTGGGTGACTGCAAGCCCCTGTGCGCAAAGTGACCCTGATCTTAAGGGAGTTACTGCCGCCCTCCACCTAGACCTATATACATATATATATATGTATCTACATGCACATATGTACAAACACACACACACATATATATATATATAAAAACATTAAAAAATGCAGAATCCCTTATTTTCCAGCCTCACTTTCCATACTGTGCTGATTGAGACCTTGCAGGGGTGCAAGAGAGTGCACGGTGGCCGTGTCCCCAGAACGGGTCCCCATCAGCATCCCCACGTTCTGGCCAGGGGACACCTGCCCATCCCAACTTGCCTCTCCATCCCCATCTCCCTCCCCCTCCCCTGCCTCTCTGGCCAAGACGGAAAGACAGACAGGAAAAAGCACTTAGGAGGAGGAGAAAAGCCCATTTGCTTTGGTTTCCCAGTTGCCCCCTCGCTTGGCTCAGCTCAGGCAGTTTGATTTTCTGGAGGCTTTTAGGCTTCCCCCGGTCCCTAATCAGATAAGGGGCCACAGGGGGGATGGGGAGGATTCAGGGCTGGGCAGCCCTTAATGGTGCTGCGGGGATGAGCTCATCATGGGACACAGCCTTCCCACAGCTGCGGTGTGGCCACAGTGTCCCATCCATCACACCACGTTGCTCTTGCCAAGTCCCTCCAGTGCACGTGTGCCCAGTGGGGCAGGATCCGAGCTGCTTCCTCCCCTCACCTCCATCTCCCCAGCTGGGACACTCTGGGTTTGAGCCCATCCTGGGCAATTTGTGGGAAAATTGGAGAGGCTGGGTTGGAGTTGGACTCACTTGAAGGGTGAGGGGTAGGTAGTATCCTGGCTGGCTCCAAATCAGGTAAGATGTGCTCAGTGACGTGTACTGACCTGTGGGTCCTCAGCATCCTGCCACCCTGCAGCTCTCTCCTGAGGATGTTTGCCATCCTCAGGGTGGGTTCACCTGGGAATTGCATGAAGAAGGCTGTTTGACCTGTTCCCCTGCTCCCAGTGTGCCCACCACATCCTCTGCTCACCTGTCACTGGGGTCCATCTGCCACCAGTGGTCCCCCCAAGAAAGCTCATCAGCCCAAGGCTGGCTGATGAACACACCAACCACTGTGAAACAGGTCCCGGTGGGATGTGGCAAAGACTGGCACCATGCAATTATCCCAGTAATGGGTTTTCACTGTAAGCTGGGGAGAAGGCAGCAGAAAACTGACAAAAACACATCTCAGCCTCAAAGTGTCCCTTTTCAACACAAGGAGAACCACGATGAGACATGGGGTGGGAGAAATGCTACAAGAGCGGCTTCTCCACCAGTCCAGCCCCAGCATCTGAGCTGTGTGTGCTACTGTGGGAATGGAAAATAAAACTGGCCCTTCAGAGCAGGCTGGGGACCTGTCTGCATCCTCTGAGGGCAGGGGGATCTGCCTGCCTGGAAGGGGGGCTGTCCCCCAAGCATGGGCTTGGTAAGTGCCAGGACTTGCAGCTGCCCATGGCTGAGTGGGATGAGAGCCCACCAGCTCTCCAAGGCTGGAGTACATGAAAATGGCCAGTTCAAATAAAAGCAACTAACTCTGGATCTGGTCACCGGGATGGTGAGCCAGCAGTGTCCAGCCAGCAGCCATCCCTGCCTGTATACCTTCTCTCTGTCCCTCCATTTACCTACCCATCCATCCATGAATCCAGCCTATGTACCCTCTCTTTGTCTGCCCATCCGTCCATCCGTCCATCCATCNCCCTCCCTCCATCCATCTCTCCATCCTTTTTCTCCCTCCCTTCCTTCCTCCCTCCCTCCACCCATTCCACACACCCTGTCTCTGCCTTCCTCTCTAGATGTTCCTCATTTCAGGTCCCTTCTCTCCCCATGGCTACGATGACCTGTCAGGGTGAAGACTCCCGTACCGGTGGCTCCATGTCCCCTGCACCAAGACCCCTCCACCACCTGCCCTGGCACTGTGTGGCCAGGGCCAAGGACCGTTGCCAGCCGAGCAGCAAGGAGCACTGGTAGTGAGCAGGGCCTCCCTTTCCCCTTCACTGGACCTGTCACAACAGTGCTCATTGGGGATGGAGATGGCAGCAGGGGGAGGTGCTTGGAGGTGCTTGAAACTGCCTGAGCATCCCACAGCTGCCTTCTTTTCTGAGGCACAGCAGTCCACGGGGCTGAGTTTGCTCCTGGGTATGGGGCGATGGTAGCTTCAGAGTCCCACCACTAAGACCATCTCCTACAGGACACCCATTGGAGAGTGGCCCCAAGCTGGGCACCCTGCTGCACCCCAAAAAGCCCTCATCTCCAAAACACCAGGGCCCAGCAGCAGGAGGGGGGGTTTCCCTGAGGTCGCCTCTGTGCCTCCTCCCATGGGACATGGTTCAACACCAGCAGACACCTCCCCAGGGGATTTCTCTCCAGGGCTGGCAACCCAGCAGTGAAGCAGCTAACTGAGAGCAAGGAGTCATCAAACAGCCCTAATTCCCTCCCAAGCAGCTTTCAGGGCTCCGCAGTGAGCAGATGGGGCACCTCCCCACCCCAGCAAGTGGAAACCTCCCCTGCCCACCAGCCTGGAGAAACCAGAGACTGGCTTTTATCTCGGAGGTCAGAGCCCCATCCCCAGCGCCTGCCCGGCTGGTGTGTCCGGCTGGGGTAATGATGCAGCAGCTGTTAATTCATCTGGGTCAGCCCCAGTGCTGCCTAATGGCCACCCCGGTAATGGCTGGGGTGTCCCCAGGGCATGGGGTCCCATCTGGAGCACAGCCCAGCGAGGTCCTTTCCTTCCTGCCATTAGTAGCTCCCAGCTGGGATTTCCCACTCCTTGCGGGGGAGGCAGCAGGAGGGGGGGGCATAAGAACCCCCTGGAAGACCATTTAGGACCATGAATTTTTCAGGAGCCTCATTTAGCAGCAAACATTCTCCCATCTGTTTTTGCACAAAGTGGATTAACCCCTTCAGCCGCCCCAGGGGGAATGGAGGAGGTAGATCCAAGTGGGAGTGGGCTGCTGTGATTTGGGGGGGGTGGGTGGAGGGTTGGGAGGGGGTACAGGGGGAAAGCAACAGTAACAACAGGGGCTGGCTCCTTGTCTTGCTCCCTGGGTCCAACAGCAACCCGCTGCCGGCACCAGAAGGACCAGCGTCACAGCCGGTGCCAGCTTGGGGCAGCAGAAATCGAGTCTCACCCAAAACATGCCTGAAAACAGCAGAGAAGACCCCTCATTTCACACCTGGGCGTTCAAGGGATGCAAAAACCTGCGGGGAAACCCACGCAAAGGCCTTTACCTGCATCCCCTATCACCTGCGCGGAGCCCCCAGGGCTGCGGGTAATCCCGATTCCCATGGAAAGGAGCTGCCAGCCCAGGCTGGGAGGCATCAGGGAAAATAGCATTTGAACCCCGTGCATTGCTGGAATCTGGAATAATTATAGCACCAGGGTCAAAAGAGCCCTTTTCAACATTGTTTTTCTGCTCAATATGCAGCAGCTGTTTAAAATAAAATAAAGGCCCTGGAAAGTCCAGGCATGGAAGGGAATGATGGGGAATGGTCAGGAGAGAGGGAGGATTTTCCAGTGGGATTGCTGCTCGGCTGTCTTGGGGGCAGGCAGGGAAAGGATCACAATTTTGTGTAAAAAGCCAGCATTTAAGGCTTCTGGCAACAATTTCTATCAGAGCTCAGCAGTTTTTTGTACTAAATGCTCCTGACCTTGACAGTATCTGGCCAAGGATGATTCAGTATTTGGCTACAGGTGGTCACATTAAAGCCCCCGACATCTTCAATGACGTGTCTGATGCATCCTTTACATCAGCCCTGCTAATGGGGCTGGCCATGCAGTTGTCTTTTCTGACATCTGCAGCCCTTTTTTTTTTTGATCTCTTCAAGGGATCTGATGGACAATCACCTCTTTCCCTGGCCTCACCTTCTCCTCCCAGAGCTGGCATGGAGGGTGAGGGTCCCCCATTCGCCTGAGAGCTGCCAGGGGCACAGGCTTCATTTCTCCAGCCTAGGATGAGAGTTTGTGAAGTCAAATGGTCTTTAAGGGCACTGCAAGAGGTGGGTGAAAGGGCTGAGCCCCTGCCACCAACTTGCAGGGTGTCCTTTGTCACCTTCCTTCATCTCACCGATTTAATTTTACCGTCACAATGTCCTCCTAGCACAGACCTAGATGCCCCGTAGGCTGCAGTGCAGGAGAACCCTGGGCTGGCCCATGGGAGGCCTGGGCACCCCAGCTGTACAAGTCCCTCCATGTATCATCAAGCATTGTCCTGGCACACACAAAACCCCACCCCAAGGACCAGGCAACAAGAAAAATAAGAATATGCAAAGGGCAGGCAAGGGAAGGCAGCGAGTTTCTGCTTGGGTGCACAAGGAGGGGTCTGTGGTGCACAAACAGCACCCGCTCCCGTCTCTTCATACCAGTGACATTGAAGAGAGTTGCAAAAAAAATCCATTTTCTTCACCCAGAATAGAAAAGAAAAAAAAAAAAAAAAGACATTTGCAGGCTTGAAAGATTTATGTTGCCCCTTCAGAAGCCAGTGAGACCACACAGGCTCCTTGGAGGTGCTCAGTGGCAGGGCTGGCCCCAGATGGCCCTCCCAGGGCTGGGAGAGGCAGGGAAGCTCCAATATGGGGTGTTTCCCATGGAGAAAGCCAGGCTGGTGGGGCTGTGAGCACCTGCCCAGCCCTGCTCCATCCATTAGTGATCTTAATTAATGACCACCTCCTTGCACTACTCCCTCTTAGATATATGCCTCTAAGCCCCCCTGGGCAGCAGCAAGGGCTGCAGCTGAGCAGAGGGAACCCAAAATAGGCACTGGGACCTCAAAACAAGCAGGGAGACATCAAAACGAGCAGAAAGACTCCAAAACTAGCTCTGACCCCAAAATTACCAGCGGGACCCCAAAACGAGCCTCTCCCCAGTGCAAAGCCATGATTTGAGCGCTGGCTCCATGCAGACGTGCCAGTTCCCACTAAACCCAGAAAAAAAAAAATCCTTCCCATCCCAAAGCAGAGCACAGTGAGAGCTGAAAGGAACACGACCACCCCCACCAGCTCCCATCTGCCTTATGGGCACCTCTAATAGCAGTTAACAGCAGCCTCTGATGGATGCTGGTCCCTGGCTCGAGGTTCGCCTCCCCACCGGGGCAAGCCCTGCTGCCCTCAGGGCCGTGGGGCTCACTGTCTCCCCATCTGCCTGCCCAAGAGCTCTCCAGAAAACACGCCGGCGCCAGCGTTATCAGCCCGGCCGCAAGCCAGATCTGCCAGAGCTTTAGTGCCATCCCAGGAGCCCGCCGTCTATTTTTAATTCCACTAAAAAGCAGGCAATTTGTCACTTAAGTCTCCATCCTGGACTCCCACTTAACCCAGGCTGGAAGGGAGTGGTGGCTCCAGCAGCATCCCCGGTGTGAACAGCCCTGAAACCTTGCTACAAGGAGGATGCACTCAGGGTGTGTGGCAGCAGTGTGGTCCCGGTCCACAAGGCTGGGATCGGAGCCTGGGGCTGGGAACAGACCCTGTCCTAATCCTTATTCCCGATACCTGACTCCTTATTTCTTATACCTTATTTCCTTATTCCTCCACATTTCCACCTATCCATTATTAGGAGAGGAAGGAGAAGCCATCCCAAAGTGGATTCCTCCTCCTCTCTTTCTAAAACTGCCAAAAACTGCAAAAAACCCTCCTGTTTCCCATTGCTCGGCTGCCAGCCCATCTCAGGGGAGCAAAGTGCCCCCCCAATAACAGGTTACTACTTTTTGCAACAGCCCTTGAACCCTGGTGCACACACCAGGGTCTGCACTTTGTCTGCTGGCAGATAATTTTGCTATTAATAATATCTCTATATTTAATGTAGGCTGGTTTTAAGGTGGTGGAGGGGAGGAATTTACCCCAACTCACACCTTTGAGTCCCACAGTGTCACTTGAGTGTCCCCACCTGCCCCCTTCCCCGAGTGGGTCCTTTGCATCCCAGTGGGATCCAACAGTTCCGGCATGCTGAACCCCAAATCCTGCAGATTAGAAACAAAACACCCCCTGCAAATGGCAAACCCAATGTGATCGTGGCACACACACACACACTCCCCCAAGGTGGGTGATGGCAGATAAGGGCCCGCTGCCGCAGGAAGGGGAGAGCTCTCCAGGAGGAATATTAAACCTCAGAGCGGATGGATTGGAGGTTTATCAGCTTTTGATGGTAATAGATTTTTGTAATAACCTGACTTTATTACTGGAAACAATGTGAAGACACAAAGTGGCTTTGAAGCTTGTTAAAAACATCTTTCCAGCCACTTTAACTCCCTTCTCCCATCATCGGTGCTTCACCCGGGGATGCTGAAGGGATGGGGAGGTGATGAAATCCTGACCCAGCCCAGCAAAACCACTTGTTGCTCTCTTAGAACTGAGGGCACATCTCAGAGCACCCACAGAGAGGTCGGCAGAGAGGGATGTGCTGCTGAAGACACGTCCCCAGAAAGCAAGAGCATGTTTGGGTGGCACACGGATGGGATGGGTGCACCCCACCAGGGCAGCTTTTGGACCCTGCCCTTGCCAGCCGCTGGGAGCAGCAGGGAATATACCCTGACAAATAAATGAACTGCCTTTCTCCTTGAGCAAATGCCAGGTTACATGCTCGACAGGTGATATTTGTACCTCTCTTAGTGAGTAAACCGCAGCACTCGCATTCAAGCAGCGTCTCGGCTCAGCCAGGGATGCTCCATCCCACGGCACCCTCAGACCTTCCTCGTCCTTGTGATGGAGGCAGGAAGAGCAGGGTCAAGGGCAGCACTGTAGAGCGGGACAATAGCCAAAATGCTGGAAACTGGGGATGGGGCTAGAAAAAGAGGGAAAAAATCAGGCAAGGTCTGAGATGGAGCCGTGGAGAGCAGAGAGTGTGGAGTGACAGGGTCCCCAGCCACGAGCTTCTCCATGACTGCAGCCAGCTTTTGGCTCTGGGCTTGGGCAACGAGATGCAAGAAAATCCCCCTCTGGGAGCATGAAGTCGGATGCTCTGAAACACCCACATGGGGTTATTTTTCTGATTTTTTGGCCAAAGCCACTGGAGTTTGACCTTGAACTGGTGTCTTGTTTCCCTCTGCCAACCCAAACTTGCCATTTTATCAGCAAAATAGAAATAGTAGCCGGATGAGCACTGTTCTTCTCCAGCTCTGGAACCAAAGGCAGCTTTACTGGCAGCCCAAACACCCCAGACCATCTCTACAGCCCCACCACCACCGCAGGGTGACAGCCAGGCTGGGAGGGGTGGATATGCAGGTGCCCTTTGGGGACACCCAGCTCCGGCTGGGGAAATCCAGAAGTGGTGGAAGGGGAGCCTGGGAAGGAAAGGGAAGCACCTGAATCCTTCCCATCACCACTGCTCTCCCAAATCCATCCCTTGAATGCTTCCAACACCCCATGTGGAGTCTAAAATGGCAGGGAGTGGAATCAAGGACCCCCTTTGGTGATTTCTGGGTGACTCCTTGTGCCGCAGGGAGCCATGATCCAATCCTGGCACTGGCATAGCAGCATCACATAAATAATATTGAATTATTTCCCTACCATTTCTGGGAACTGCCAGTTAAGGCTCTTATACAGCACACACTCACAGCTCCTAATCTTATTCACCTGCCATTTACCCCGGGAGCAGAGCACAAAGCCGCCAGTCTTTCCGGGGTGCACAGATACGGGGTCTCACACTGTTAACAAGAAGAAATAATATTAATCAGAGATGCTCCATACTGCACAGCAGGACCCTGCGGGTGTGCAGAGTCAGGGTGCAACAAAGGGGAAAATGGGTCTTTCTACCCCAAAATAGCTCATGGGAGGAAAAAGAAATGGAAAAGCAGAAGCTGAGCTTTGTTGTGCACAGGGGTTAATCTGCTGCCCAGCTAATAAGCACCATTCCCTAGATACCCATCTAAGCACTGAAATACCTGCCTGGCACCTGGGAACCGCTGTGTCTCCAGGAGATAACACCGAGTTAAAATTTTCTCTCCTTTCCCAGGATTTCTGGGCCTGAAAGACAAATCTGGTGACACCAAAAACATTTCCAAGCTCGACGGAACTTTGCCAAACTGCTCTTGAAAGTAAATAAGAAGGGAGGAAATCTGAAGGTTTGGATTTTGCAATCAGCAGAGAGAGATGCTCTGCCTTACAATCACTTCTTCTCTTTGAAGTGGTCTTTAGGGGTACTGGAAATACCCTGAAATCCAGGCAGCTACCACCAAAGGATTTGCTTCAGCCCCCCCAAAAAAGTTATAATTTAATTAAATCCAAACCAAAACAGTTTGATTAGCCCCCAAAGCAGAACCATCTTTTTTTTTTAAACCTTCCTAGTAATGAAAGCCCCCAAAGGCCGCGGAGGGTGGGAGTTCCTGCTGGGTTTCAGGGAGAACAGTGACGAAGCAGCATCAGGGATGGATGCTGTGGTACCCAGCCAGGCTTCATTCCCCAGAGGGAGATCAAGGGAGGGTCTGTAAGTGAAATCCTCTTCACCACATTATACATGTGGCTAAATTTCAATTATATTTTGTCTGGAAAGTTTAAAGAGAAAGGCCTGGGCCTTATCACACACACCCCACCAGCAGGGTCAGCAACCTTCTGTGGGCAGAGCCACGCTCACACTGACGGCAAACTGGGGCTGTGACTCCCTGCTGAAAATAGCAGGGAGGGTGCCAACACTCACTGCACAACTTCTCCTGACCTCAGCTCTTTTATTCCCCCATTGATATGATTTTTTTCCATTTTTTTTCCTGGCTCGTTTCAAGCCTGAGTTCCCCAGATGCTCCCTGACATCTGCTAATATCCCTGAAACCGGAGCCCAAAGAGGCTAGGAGGCTTTGAAACCACAAATGATGCTCTTTTTAGGCCATGATGGGATCAGGAGGGGTTTTTCCCACTCCAGGCTTGATGCCTCACAATGTGATGCTCACAGCAACCCCAGGGGATACGGGGCATTGTCCAGGTGAGTTTTCCACCAGCTTTTTTGTCTGGGGACAGCACAGCCCCATCACGGGCTGTGGCTTGGGGCTGGCAGGAGCCTCTCCAAACTGTAACACCTGTATCCCATGAACCTGGACTTGCATTTGCAGGCAGGAGAGAAAGCTTCTGAAAGCAGGGTTGTGGGTGGAACCCAAATTTCCCCAATAGCAGGGCTGGCTCATCCCAGGGGGGACCAGCAGTGGGATGCTCCATGCTTCAGGAGCCAGAGACGTGGCTGCCGGTGGGAAGACGAGGCACCAGCAGCTGGCACATCCCTCTGTACCCAGCCCAGAAGCCTGCCACCTTCTCTGCTTGCCTTCCCATCCTGATAATTTCAATCACAGAAAACTCCATCTGGGTAAAATAGAAAACCTGCATTATTTTTTTCCCTTTTATTTTTTTTTGTGTGCATATAGAGTGTGTACTGGATGTAAACCGCGTTATCTGGATGGCTTGCTGGCTTAGCACAGCCTCCGTTTTACCATACTAATGACTTTTTACACTCCAGGTAAAATCAGAACAAGACAAGAAGGTTTTAGAAAGCTCGTTCTGACAAATTCCTCACTGTAATTACTGGAGCAGAAAGAACTCATCAGCAGTACATGCCGTTGCTCCGGGCGCTAAAAGTCTCGAGTGGTGAATGGCCCAGATATGGAAACTGCAGCCGCCGCCGCCGCATCGCTGGGCGGCACAGGGCCCAGCAGGTCTCCGCGCCGAGGCAGTGAGAGGAGCCCATCGCGGCTTCTCCTGCCGACGGGCTCCTCGCCGGACGAGGAGCAATTTTATACACGAGTGATCTGGCATAATCCCCGTCCTCCCGGGGCCAGGGACCGCCGCAGGGTGACAGCACCGCTGCTGAGTGCGGAGTGTCGCGTCCTACGCCGCCCGGGCTGGGCTTTGGTGGGGTTTAAAGACACGCCAGGCTGGGCTTTGGGAGGCTGGTTTTATTCTCTGGGTACCCCTCGGGATCTGCCTGACTGGGGAGGATGGAGGATGGGGACCCCACCCTGTGCCTGCCCCCAGCCCAGCTGAGCTCCCACTGCTCACACAGGCTCCAGCTCTGCCCCAGCTGCTGTGGTGGGGAGAAGATGCACCAAGGGCTTTTGCTTCAAATACATCAAAAACAAGAGGGGAAAATAAACCCCCTCCCTGGATGGTGGGAAAACATATGGCAAAGCAGTTTGCAGGCTGCACACTGCTGGCTGCCAGCAGCAGGCATGAAATGCCCCCCATTTCACAGCATCCATAGCTCAGGAGATGCTCGAGGATCAGGCTGGCCCCAAACTCTTCCAGCTGGGAGAGTAAAGGCACCAGGATGTCTCCTGGTGCAAGAGTACACAGCACCATGGCTCACCGGCTGGCTGGCATGGGCTGTCGGTACCAGCACTGGGATGGAGAGAGGGGATGGGGCAGTGTGGGGGAGTTCCTGGCACCATCCCCATCCCTGCCGCCAGCTCCACATCCTCACTTCGGAGACTTGGTTCAGACCAAACACCTGGACCCAGACACCCTCATGGTCTCACCCACAAGGTGCTTTGCTTGCACAAGCAGCAGTTTGGCTAAGAAGGGGCTGGGCAGAACTTTTGAGGAGTTCTAGGGGCTTCAAACGTGCCTGTCCCGCATCCCCCAGGTCCTGTCGGCTCCTGGCCCAGCAGGAAAGGAAAATCCATCATGACTTGGCTTTTACTGCCCTCTCCAGACCCTTTCCAGATAAGGCAGCTTCAAAAGAGGGAACTAACTTCAAACCGTGGGCTGAGATGTGGTGGGACTTCTCAGCTCCTTCCCCAGCCCCAGAGACGGCCAAGGCGAGCCCTCCCCATCCTTGACCTTCTCCCAGTACCCACCCCTGTGCTAGTGGTGGCCATCACGGTGGCCCAGGACAAGCTTCCCGCAAAGATTAGGAGCCATGTGGTGGGGCTGGAGACTGAGGCCTGTTGAGATGTTCCCTGACACAGGGGACATGAGGACATGGTCTAGGAGGGGGCCACAGTGGCATACGGGGTGCCCACTGCTGTCACCTAGAAGGATTAGTCATTAGGGATTAATAGTGGATTAAACACTCAGGCACATAAGGCTTAGACATGGAGGGCAAAGCATTAGCACGCAACTGAGCAGTGGGGGCAGGTTGTGGGGTGGGCAGGCACCTTTCTGCCCCACTGGCTGCAGCCAAGAGGCCAAGGGTTTCACAAACACCAGAGAAGAGGGATTTCAAGCCCAGAGGAGGGCTAGTATGGACCGAAGGATGGACAGGCAGGGAGAGAAGTCACACCTCGTATCCCTCCCCAGGGCCAGCTCCTGCACCCTGGCACCGCAGAGCACTCCAGGATGAGCAGCCCCCACTCCCTGAAAGCTCCCCCAGCTTGGCTCTGAGTGTCCCTTGGGAAAGCTGGGATCCTGACACACTCCTCGCAGAAGATGCCCAGCTCTGCTTGCCACCCTCTGCAGCCAATTCATTGGAACGTGGCAGGGGTACCTGCAGTGCTGGCCAGCAAAGATGCTCTTTCCACAGCATCCTGAACCTCTGAAAATACTTTTTTGCAGATTTTTGTTGGACAGCTGTTTTGGAGATGAAGAACACGGGTCATGAAGGAGTTATCCCTCCTCTCTTCCACCCAGCCCCACAGGAAAAGCCAATGTTTTCCTTTCGGGGGGCTCTTCCCCTTCCTTTGGGGTCCTTGTGCCCTGATCTTGACACCAAGCCTGGCTGCAGACAGCCCCGTGCCCCTTGCCCCTGCTGCGAGCCCACACGTGCCCACAGAGCAGGGCTGGAGTAAACGGGGAGGATAGATCCCTTTGCTCTTAATCTCTCTCTATCTACTAATTAAATATTGATGGTAGTTAAATATTCATAGAACATTTTGGCTTAGGGTTTTTATCTGTCTTCGGGCATACGTGAGGTCTTTGATGTGTTATTTTTCTGGTCACCCAAGGTCCCAGAAGTCTCCAGACTTGTCAACACTCTTTTGAGGGTTTTTCCCCCGCCTTCCCTTTCCATATGTGGCTGGTAGAAGGTTTTGGTTCTTTCAGCTTGTTTTCCATCTGTATCCCCTTTCCTATTTTTTGTTTCCAGCATGGAGCATCTCATACATCCCCCCATCCAAGGGCTGTCAGCCTTGACAGAGCTGCTCACCATCCCCTGCACACCACAGGGAGAGGGAGGACAGCCAGCAGCAGTGATGGTGGTGCCATAGGCTGTGGGGATGGGGCTGATGCCCCTCCAGCTTCCTCTCCCAGGCTCCTGGATTTCTCTCCAGATGATTCCAGTGGGGCTGGAGGTGTTGGAGAGCCTTGTGATGTCTCCAAAGGAGAAGGACCTGAGGCACTGGACCTGGCTGAGACCTGTTGCTCTTGGCACATCTCCATCAGTTGGGTGAAGCAGCGGTGGGACCCTGTCATCAGGGGGACCACATCCGGGCCTGCCCCGGGAGCACCTGGGCAGCACCCCAGGCTGGGGGACCCTGTGGTGATGGAGGAGCACCATGACCCGGCCAGGCCATGCGGTGGGAAGGTACCAACAGTTGTTCCTTGGGCAGCACTGACATCTTGTGCCAAACGGAGGAAAAACATCAGCTGAGGCTTGGAGGGACGCAGAAACCCCTCCCCTGCTGCCATGTCCCAGGCCTCAGGGCAAACCCTGCTCCCTCCAGCCTAGCAGAGCCAAGGCAGCCATCCAGCAGGACCAAAGGGCTCCTATGGGCCAGCACCTCACCCAGCTGGTGGTCTGGCCACTGCCATGAGCCTCGAACAAGAACTGGGGTCACAAAAAACCAAAGGCCAGCAGGATCCAGCCCTCACCCCAGCCCCTTGCAGCCAGCGCTCATCCCCATCACCAGTGCCACATCCAGTGGCATCTCAGCCATCACTTGTGGTGAGATCACACTCATGGGACTGCAGTGAGGAAGACCTTTCCCACGGCTGACCCAGGAAATATTTGCAAAAGTGGTATTTCCAAAAGCAACTCACACCAAGGAGAAGGGCAGCCGGGATGGGGCTGCTGTAGGGCCACACAGGTCCCTCACTCCCCCAGCTGGAGTGGTGCTGGGGGGAAGGATCCACAGGGAAAGTACCCCAGGGTTGTCCCAAGGGAAATGAATTCATCTTCTGCTGGGTGTCTTTTCCTCCCTGGGTAGGTGGCTTCAGAAAATATGTGTGAAAACCAGCAGTCACTAACGCTGCAAAAGCAGAGTGTAGCTGCTGATAGCTGCAGCCTGGGGAAAAACACGACAGAGACCTGCTGGGTTGCAGGGAGATTCGGTGTGGTGCAGCAGAGCCCCCCCACATCCCAGTGATGCTGGTCCCCGTTGCCCATCATCACCTCCCATCCCACCGGCGCTGCCCAGCCTTGGTTCTTGTGCCTTAAGAAAATCCAGAGAGCCCAGCAAGTCCCTACTGTAATTTTGGCTTATGATTTTTTGACCTCCTGGGTGCAGAGGACGTTATGAGGACGTTATGAGCATCTTACTTGATCTTTTGGGGGTTGGGTTTTTTTTCTCCCCCACCATTGTATGCTGCTTCTTGCCTTTTGTATTGCTGGGGAACGGTGAGGCATGTGCAACCTGCAGAAATCAAGGTGCAGATAAGGAGGCAGATAGCGCTTTAGGTTTATTTTAGTTTTAAACTCTGGGTTCTCAAAGGCCAGTGCCGGTGAGTGGATGAAGAGATCACTCAACTGGAGCAGCCCAGCTCTGCTCATAATCCCAAACAGAGGAGTTTGGCGTGAAATCAGCTTTTCAAAAAGGGCCATCCCCATGCGGAGGCAGCCAGGATGACGGGGCGCAAAGGACATGGGAAATGAGTCAGGCAGCACACAGCGGGGACCACAAGGAAGGGGGAAAGTTCAGCCTGGGACAGCTGAGAGAACAAGCTGGGGAACAAGCCATGTGAACGTGTGTATCGCAGGGTCCTTTTCCCCGGGTGATGTGGAGAGGAATCGTCATCCCGGAGGAAAGCTTTTCACTCCACCACAGACACCCTGAGCCCCCCACCCACCGCTTTGGCTTGAAAATCTTTCTCTTTGGGGCTGCCTTCCCCGTTATGGGACCAGCAGGACATAGGATGACCTGCATCCCACTGTCCAGCACCAGCAGCTGAGACAGGGGGAGCTGCCCCCACATGGGCATCAGCCAGGAGCAGAGCACGGGATCCAAAATCAAGAGAGAGCCCCGAAGCCCTGGAGATCTACATCAAAGCCACACAATGCCATTCGTTTCGCTGGATTACCAGTTTAGGCCAGTGAGGATGAGACAAGCTGGGGTGTGAGCCTGGCAACGCACCTGCAGCTTCTTCCAGTAACACCTGCAGCGTGTTCACCATCGCTGTCCTGCGATTAACATGTCTGAAATCAGGGCTTGGCTGTGAATTTCCTGGTGAAATCTCCCCCAGAACAGCGATGGCAGCATCTGTTCTGTCTTATTTCTATACATTTGCATCTTCTGACGGCGGGAGATGGGTCCATCCCCACAGCCTCGGGGCAGCCGGGTACCAGGTGACGTCTCAGAGGCCGCACAAGGTATTTTCCCTCCCCAGTGAGCTGCTTTGGGGTTAGATGCAGATCCACATTGGGTTTTCCAGTCATGGACACACAAAAAAAACAACCCTCCACTGCTTTTTGGGGAAGGTGATGGCATCTGGGCAAGAGGCAGCCAGGTTCTGGCTCCACAGGGGTGTGGGTGGCAAGTGTGTGGGGTTCTGTGAGCCACCTCTTCCTGGGGACAAAGCGAGGGTGGACCCATCTCAATATAACCCATCTCCGCAAACAGCTGGGGAAGTCCCAAGCGGCTGGGGCCAGGCAAGGACCTCAAAAAAGGAAACAGCACCCACAGGGTGTGCATTTAGTGGTTATCTCACCATCAGCCCCAGCAAGGTAATGGAATATTTGATCTGACCCAGACAAAGATTTAAACAGTAGAAGAATACATCAGACAAATCCTTTATAGAAAAAGGACCTGACCTGACAAAGCTGCTTTTGATCACGTTCCTGACTTTGGCTGCCCCAGCCGCAGTAGCCATTCCGTCCCATAGGCACCGTACTTTCATCTTCCTCCCCTGGGGTTATTGATCAGCTGAAACAAGGAGAAGCACCACAGCATCAGTAAAGCATCTGCAAACACAGCTGGAAAAACAGCTCTCACCCAGGGGTGAGCAGCATTTCATGGGGGGCTCTGCCATTCAGCAGGGCATCCTGGAGTGCCCAGCAGCTCTCTGGCAGCCCCAGCAACGCAGCACACAGCAAGCTGAGGCTGGGGCTGGTTCTGAGCACAGAGGGTGATTAAACACTGACACACTCCTGGCAATGGCAGTGCTTTCCCCAGGAACTGCTTGTGCTGTCTGTTCAGGGGTGCAGAGAGGCTGTGGGGAGCAATGCCCACATGGGGTGGCCACGGGGTGGCTGGGGCTGCAGCATCCACCACTGCCCCTAAAGGGCTGGTTGGATCAGGAAATCTTCGTTTCCCCCCAGCAGTGGGAGATTTGGAGCCCCTGCAAAGTTTTTGGAGGGGGCAATGAGAGCTCAGCTGCCAGTGGGGTCCCAAATGCCTCTGCCAGCCCCAAGATTTGCCACCTTTCCCTGTGCTTCTTGGCACCAGGAGCAGGACCTGTCCCACACGTTTTTCAGGTCCCCATCCCCCTGTAGGGCTCAGCTCTTCTTCCCCCACCCCCCCGAAGCTCCCACCACAGCAGGCATGGTGGGAGGGATATAGGGATGAGGCAGCATTTCCTGGGGTCTGACACCTGCATCCCCCACATTTCCTGGAGGGATTTCCCCAGCCATGGGATTTCCCAGCAAACAAAGGTGGTAAAAGCCAGAGCTGGCAGAGCCCCAGGACACTACACTGCCACCCTGGGAGAGGGGACAGGCAGAGATGGAGGTTGCTGGCCTGTCCCCAAATGGCTCTGCTCCTCACCACACTCTGGAGCCAAGGCCAGAGCCAGAGTTGTGAGTGCCAGCAAGGAGCCAGCATGAAACAGTAGAATAAAGGGAGGAAAAGGGGTCTTTTTTCAGCCTAGACCACATGTGGGACTGGGGAACCTGTGGGGCCACCCCAAAGCAGAGACTGGATCCTCTCAACACAGCAGTGGATCTGCCCATGTCCCATGCCCTTTTCTGCACCAAACACAGGAGGGCTGACGAACTGGAGGGGAGTGAAGACCAGTTTCTCCTAAATTAATCAAAGCTGCAGGAGCACCTGGTTTTGCCTCTGGCCCCTCTGAGTCCCCATAGACATCCCCTGCTCCAGTGCCAGGTCTGTGTAAAAACCAGTAAAGCGCCATCCTGGCCGATGTGGGGAGGAGAAAGGGGGATTTTGTCCTGAGACAAAAGCGAGACCCATGGACACAGGAGTGCTCAGGGGCTGCCAGCTGCAGGGGCCAAACCAGGGCTGAAAATCCCCCCATGGTCCAAAATCCCCCATCTGCAGGGTCCACTCACCCCATGGGGAAGATGCCAGCACATCAGGACAGAGGGATGCTGCAGGTGCCAGGAACATCATCCCTGGAACTCCCCAGGGTTGGTGTATCCATGTTTCGCATGCCAATCTTTAAAAAGGGCCTTTCCCATTCCAAAGAGCTCTCTTCTGTTTTCCTTGTGCTTCTGTTTCATTTTCTTATTGTAGGGACTATTTTCCACCCTTAGGAGGCCACGTTTACCCAGCTGGGCCAGAAGGTCCTCGGTGTGTGGGGGTAAGAAGAGGGATAAAGGCAAAGGGTGGATCCAGGATGGGAAAGCTGAGCCGGGCAGCTGTGCCGGACCAGGACCAGAGACATCCACTTTCCTCTGCTTCTCCAGGAGAGATTAAATGGGAGTTGGGGTGAGCTCTGCTCCACCAGCTGGGCACAGAAACACAAGCCCCTCCTTCCCACTCACCAGACCCAGAACATCATCCAGCCCCACTTGCTGCCCCCTCCTATTATTTATTACACATGAGCACTCCAAAAATATGGAGGCTGATTTCTGGGAAATGGCTTCGGAGGAGAGCAAATGGAGGGACACACGTGGTCCCATCATGGACATGGTCCCCATTTCCATCAGGGCTTGTCCCCACCTGGACCAGCACACCATGTTCTCCCCATCTGGGTCTCTTCTCCATGGTGGAGCTGCACCAGGGCAGCCAAAATGCCGGGTGGCAGAGTGCCATCAGTGTCCCACTACGCAGCAGGACGTGGCGGACCGCACAGCTGGGCTGGCGGGGATGTATGTCTGCATCTCCCTGCTGCTTCCCACCATCCGCCAGCTGTTGGCAGCTGGGATGCACCCTGGGATTTGCTGAGGCTGGGGGAAAGGGGGCTTTTTGGACAGCTGCAGCCAGGCAAAATCCACTGGGGAAGCCTCAAATCAGCCCCTGCCTTTCCCAGCCAAGAACACAAGCTGCTGCTTCGGTGCAGGGGGGAGGGAAGTGGAGCCCCATGTCCAGCCTTTACTGGGCCCCCCCACGGGCCCTAAACACCCCCAAAATTAGCACAGAGCTGTGTATATGCCTGGTACAACCAAACAGAAGCTGCTTCCCCATAGCTTTTGTGAGGAGGGAGGGATTGTTAGGTTGTTTATCCCCTGGGGGAGTATGCAAAGTGATGGGATGCAAACCTTTGTGATGCAGGGGGAGAACATTGACCCCGGGAACCGAGGGGGGGTGGGGTGGCTGCTGGGAACCCTGCAGGTCCCTGAGCCTGGCCCGGCTCCCATCCAAGGGAGATGCCCACACTCTCTCTCCCACCCCGGGGTTCCTGCCGTGGGGCACATTGCCTGCCAGGGGGACAGGG
>VZRU01003028.1:0-32772 GCA_013398155.1 Pedionomus torquatus
TGGCCTCCAAAGGAGAAGGGAAGGAAAGCCCAGGTGCCGGCTGGCGCTTCTGCTGAGGGGAAAACAGCACCGGCCCGGCCCAGCCCCGCACCACTTGGTACTACAAGTTCTGCTCGGATTCAGGTTTATTTTTAGTGTTTTCAGTACCACAGCCTCAAAACATCCTCCATATACCAGCTAGAAAGTTTCCAGCGCGCTGTGCAGGGGGGGCCCGGGGCTTCCTACTACGGTTTTCTGAACTGCATGGGAGAGGATTTCTCTTCAGGGAGGTGGAGGCTTTGGAATTAAAAAACTGCATTCCAGTGCCAAGTGGCCAGCAGTCCCTAAGGCAGACAGTTTGCAAAGAAGAAGTCTTAGCACCGCTTCCCCCGACAGCCAAAAGACTAAAGTTCTGGCTTCTCCCCACCGTCCCCCAGTGCTCAAGAGCAGGACATTTTGTCCTCAGCCCTGTTGGGTTTCATCAGAGGGTGCCTGACCTGCACAGCCCAACAGAAACTCACATACAGCAAGAAGCCGCAGGGTGAAATTAGGTCTTTGAGTTGACAGACTCGGTTAACTGCTTGGAGAATTAGGGTCTGTACCTAAAACTACTGCCAAGGGGAAACCGGTGGGACTTAAAGCACAGCTTGGAACTGGAGAAAAACCACCCTGGATAACCCTCTTTTCCCAAACCCACACTCTTCAAGTTATTTTGAAAATTATAAACATACCAGAGAAAAAAAGCAGCTAGAAAATTACTAACCTGATATTCCTCTTACATCAAAGACACAAATGAGGTGGTTTCAACTCATAAACTACTTTAAAAAAAAAAATCACAGAAAACTGAGCATAAAGGATTTCATGTTATTGTTCAGAAGATAACAGTAACAGGAAAAAAATACCTTTTTTTTTAAAAAACTAAAGCCAACTCTGTAAAACCCAGTTATTTGTTCTACACTCATTGCACATAAATATAAAAAAGATTTGTTGCTGGGCTGAGGTTTATTAATTTTTAAGATTCCTCAGTAGCAACCCTAATCCCACACAAATAAAACCAGGAGACAACACAGGTGGTGTGATACCACAAAAGCTTCAGATTAGGGAGTACACCTATGGGGCATAAAAAAAATAAACCCCAGACCCAAGCCAACAAAAATCTCCCACTTGAATATAGTCAAAGTGATTTTTTTTTAAATCCTAACTTTGAACTTTAACTTGCTAAAAAGAGAACTTCTCAGAAAAGGTTATTTAGAAACATCGTGCATTTTCTAGCTGAATCAGCCATTCTTCAGTTAAATTCTGGAAGTGCCTTTCACTCGCCATCAAGGGGTGGGGAAGATGGAAAAGGCGAATGCAATTTTCCTTAAAAGTTAAAAAAAAAACAAAAAAAAAACCAACCAAAAACCCAGTTCACATCCCAGAAGCCCACAAAGAATCCTTGCTGAGATTTTTGTCAAAAAAGGAAGACAAAACCAGGAAAAGTCGTACTGAAATCCCAAAGCGTCTTTAAAAGTGGTGTAGGTATTTATGAGACCACGCAACCCCGGGGCGGCAGCAGGACCCTCCTTTTTGTTGAGCCAACGTAGCAACCACTGTGGTTCTAACAGTGTACAGAGTATTATAATGGTATTTCATTCCGGCTCACGAGCATTTTGATTTAAGCCCTTAATATAGCAGTAAAGCAAGTAGTTCCTGACACCCAGATTTGAAAGAAAAACAAGAGTCTTACCGTATCCTTTGCATCCAGGTCTCAAACTATGTTTTTACGCGGCTGCTGAATTATGCCTGACAAAATGCCTCTCGCAGAAACAACGGACTTATGAAAATAATACAGGCACAAAATTGAACTAGAGTGAATCGATTTAAAATACATGCTATTTTTTCCTGGAAGGTAAAAAGGGTTTGAATTTATTTGGAAATTAGACCAAAAAAACCCCACAACCCACCTCTCAAGTAAAAGCTTCTTCAGACGGAAAAGCTCGCCATGTTTCAGCCCCTGTGCGAAAACTCTAAGTTCCTTAATCTGCTGTGACTGTCAGAGTTTTCAAGTTTTGCCAATTATCTTAATGTTACACATCTTAACAGAATGTCCAGGGCAAACTATATTTAGATTGTTTGTTCAATTCATCTGTGCCAGAAAGGAACAATTACATTATTTTCAATTACCGCTACCATTGCCTGAATTTGAAATTTGCAGCAGTAAATGTAAGGCGAGACGTTTCTGTCCAATCCTCTGGGAATGCTTTCATTGAAAATTACTTACAAAGGAAACAGAACTAGAGTTTATGCACATTTTCGGTTGATTCTTTTATGTTAATATTCCACAAGATATCCACTTCATTTATAATACTTAAACTCCAAACAGATTTTAAATTAATTTCTTCTCTGACAGTCAGTTCTCATTTTGTAATTTTACTGTGCTTTGATTCTTTTTATATTTTCTCTAAAAATATAGACATAAAACCAAGCCAAGTAGTACTGGTTAAAGTTATTCTAGTTCCTCTACAATGACAATATTTTTTTTTTAAAAAAAAAGGCATACAGGGAAAAAAAATACCTTCAACACACACCACAAAGCCCAAATAGTTAAAGGATTGGCTATAACGAGGTATAATGGTTGGCTGAAACATCTGCTGAATGCCAAGGCACGATGTGTCAAAAGTACTTCACAACAAATGCTTATTCATATCTTGCCGCTTGTTTCTTTTCATAGAGAGCAAAAACAAAACCACATAGTGATGAGAACTCCATATCTGTACATGTCTTGGGCAGAGGGCAGGGAGCACACAGCCCTCTTTACGCTCTCTAATTAATACCACAGACCGACTTCAAGCCGGCTCCTATAAAATCTCAACTCAGAGCCAGGCTCTGTTGCGCTCGGTGTCAGACAGGGAGACAGAAGCAGCATCAATCCACACTTCCAAAGGATTGCCGTATTTAATAAAAGCACAGACAGGGCTTCTCAGGGACTAGGAGAAGCAAACAAATTTGGCTTCAGATACCTGTTTTGATACCAGCCTTATCTGTCTGCTCACACAAACTGATGAATATCACTTACATCTATTTACCTACGCTGCACACTCGACCACTTTCTGCCACCCTCAAAGAATCAAAATCTGGCTTTGCCTTTGCAGACTGTTAAGGGTTTTGTCTTGGTCTCCAGCTTACCCTAAACTTATTTAAATAAACTAGTGCCAAAAGAGTCCCCCAAACATTTAATCTGCACCACATCATCACTTCCACTGCTGCCTGAACTTTACCTGTGTCAGAACAGCTTTTATAGCCTCAATCTTACAGTTTAGCTCTTCTGTACTTATAAATCTTCTCTGGGTTTAGGCCCTGATCTGACCTTTCTTTAAATCACTGGTAACTTGCCTTGTCTTCCACAGACAGAAGTCTTTAGGAATCTTCCATATTTTTCCTATTACCTTGTCCTGTGTCCCATTCAAGCACAGAATCATAGGATGGTTAGAGCTGCCCTGGGCAGCGACACCTCCCGCTAGACCAGGTTGCTCGAAGCCCCATCCAGCCTAGTCCTGAAGCCCTCCAGGGATGGGGCATCCAAAAGCAGACTGTCCTCTCTAAATTAATGTACAAAATTATTGCCTCTCATTTAGTCACAAGCCCTCCGTTAGACACCAAGAGCAAGACACACTGAACTGGTAGCTGGGCAATTTGTGGAGTAAGATCTCCTCATTCCAAAGACTACAGACATCAAAATACATAGATAGCAAGTTATTATAAGATAACTATAATAACACAGAAACCCCAAAGGAAGATGAAGGTTCCATTTTGCTGTGGGTTCCTGGCAAGGGCTATAGACTTCGGCAAAGATCTTACAGCATGAGATGCTAGGAAATCACATATAAACTCATCATTAATATTAGCAATGAGGTTATCAAAACAACAAAAACACTCCCACAGGCTACAAGCTTACCCCTCCATCAACCCCAACCTAGCTAGTGAGATGGAGGCAGAGCTACCAGCTCGTCACTTATTTGTGCCCTCAACCAAACAGGCCCACCAAAGTGCTCCCATCGCCTCAGATGAAATAAAGGTGAAGGGATTATTTTAGCTTTTGTATCTTGTAGTACAAGCTCACAAGAAACCAAAATACCTTTGCATGTCCTCATTTCTCTTTCGGCTATTAGCTAGAAATGGCAGGTGTACTAGAAGATAAAAGAGAGTATTTTAAGCGCTAGAAATCATATACTTCTGCAGGTGGAAGGGTTCATAATCTGCATGTATCCTATATCATATTACGACACAAATTATTTTTTGGAATATTCAACTCACTAGTAGACAGCAAAAAAAAAAAAATTAAAAAAAAATCCATGCGGTCCTCCTGCTGGAATAGTTTTAAGATCTAAATGATGGTCCATCTTTTCACTTGAAGGAAAAAAAAACCCACCAGGGTCCGACAGATTATATTAAGTAAAGCAGGCTTTCTAGCAGATGGCCTATCTTCTATATAATTATCTGCAACTTCCAGAACTGAGAGCGCTGGGTTTATTTGGCCTGGAGAAGAGGGGGAATCTAATTGTTGTTTTCCACTACCAAATGGAGGTTAGAAGAGGAGATCGAGGCAAACTCTTCTTGGTGCTGTGCAAAGGACAAGGGGCACATTTTGTGGCAGGGAGAAGTCTTACTAGCTACAAGAGGAAAAAGAAAAAAAGAAAAAAAAAAGGTATTCACGGCAAGAGCAGTCAAGAACTGGAACAGGCTGCCCAGAGCTGTGGGACTTCCATCCTTGGACTCTCAAAGCCTCACACAACCCATCTGACTCCAAGTCCTGTAATTCAATGTAGCACCCAGAAAACGGCAGCAGAACTTTCTGCATGAAAGTCCTTTTAAGTGCTCCAAACAAATAATAATGCCTTTTATCAGGCTAGTATTATACTATCCTCTGTGTACAGCAAGTAACTGCTGCCAGCCCCTGCCAAATCCCAGGACACTTTCAGCCACTCCATGCTCCTCTGGACTTCTCCAGGCCAGGCTTGAAGGCCCTTGAGCCCTCCCAGCCCCACGCTCCCACTCACTCCTTCCATGAGCAGGCACCGCATCACAGCACACGTTTCACCCAACTCCTGCAGGACGCCCAGGCAGGATGGCTGCTTAAACTCATTTGTCACTTTCTCTTGAATTTGACAAAATACCAGATGTCAGGATTTCATAAACTCAGTCATTTGGAAGTTCTCTGGTCAGTTCCTGAGCCTGCTTTCCAATCTAAGAGACTGAAATCTAACAAACCAAGCAAATCTGGTCATCATAGCTCCAGGTCTAACACCACAAGCAAAATTTTGCCAGAAACTGGATGCCTGTGCTAAGGCAGCATGCTAAGAGAAGGGGGGGGGGAACTTCCATTTCAAAAATCAGCATAACAAAATACTTCTGGGTGCCTGGTTGTGCATTTGTGGGGGTTTTTCCTTACAAAGATGTGTCTGTGAACGAGATCTTCTTACAAACAAAACCAAAGCCCTTGATATACGGAAGTTCACATATAATTTTCATGAATCAGTGACATTTTTTAAAAATAGTTTCTGTACTTTACAGCTTAAAAATCTGTCACAAATATTTGAAAAAGGTACCTTTAAGCAGTTACGAAGTCACTTTATATAAAGATAGATTTTAAAAAAGATATTTTTTTATTAGATTTACTACTACTTTGAATCCAAATTCATCTCGATGTAGAATTACAAGGAAGAAAGTAGATCAGCAGACTTGATTTTCAGAAATAGAAGGAAAATAAAGTAAAAACAGAGAGCCCGCGTATAAGTGTAGGATCCTCTTACACCAATGTTTCCAGCAAAAAGCTACAATACCGGATTTATCTTAAATGAATCTGAATCAGTTTTCACTAAACCTCCTGAAGTAACAGATCCAAGTGGTGACAGTAATCTACACATTTGTCACACACTTCTCTTGGGAAGCTTGCCAGAAGTGCCTGTGCGATTCTAGAAATAGGTAAGAGCAAATAAGAACATTCCACCACTTCTTAATCCCCTGAAAAATATCTTGAGCTTTTAAAATTTATTTCTTGATCTGACACATCACTGAGGATATTCTCTCTAAATTGCTTTTTTGTGCTGTTACAGTTCTCTGCCAGGGTACGTGATGATTTCCGAACCCTGACAGTGGTGCTATGTGCAGACCTCAGGACTGCAACAGCACGTTCTTATTGCTGCTAACTCTTACCCTCAAAGTATGCAGGTTTTTTCAGACTGATGTGACTTCCATATTGCATCAACCCAGACGTATAAAAATACTGAACAAAAAAAAACAACCAAAAAATCCCAGAGTATTAACATGAAAGCAAAACCGCTCCGCTCAGTAAGATTTAGAAGTTCAAAACAGTTATATTTTTTGGAAAACATTATTCAATAAGGGAAACCTTGACATTCCTCGATGTTTCAAGCTGGGGTTTTCCCTAGCGTCTCCTGATACGCAATGAATCTTCTCAAATTCATCTTCACATTGTCAAGAACACACAGCTGATCTGTACTATATTGTCCTTTGCCTTCCTTTCGTATCTGTAAAACCAAAAAAAAAAAAACAAAAAACAAAAAACAAAACATGCTTTATCAATAGAAAAGTTCCTCCTATTGGGTCACCTAACATTTCTAGTAATTGTATGTATGTTTTCTAATAAAGTGCACTACCCCTGCCTTTCAAGAACTCCAACACATTCACACCTAGCAATTACTTCTGAGAGCCAATTTACTATAATACACCTCTGCCTAAAACTAGACTATTACAGGCATGCTATTTCATTCATAATCTGAAAGATATGCTTACTTTCTGTAGCTTTTTATATGAAAGACCCTGCACATCTAACTAACCAAACAACTGTAGCACTGCCAGTTACGGATTTTGTGTGTGTAGCCCTTACCTTTGAGAACATGAAAGTCACTCCTGAGGCTACATCTGACTAAATAAACAACATACTGAAGGTCATTCTCTATTTGAGACAAGGATGTACTTAAAATTACAGTTTAGAACTTTAACCTTGTGATTCTTGAAAACAGAGCATACATGATCCTTTTTAATTAAGTACCAACAGAACAAAAATATCCATGTGCAACTACAAGGTAAAAGCAAGGTAAAAACAAAAGATGCCAATGTAACTTCAGAAAGGACTTCCCTCCCACCACTGTAGCTGTTCTCCCCCAGAGACACCTGCATTTTCCTTTACACAGGTTTCAGAACAATACAGTGATCTGGACACCAGTAATGCTGATGGTGTAATGCAGATGTTGCAATACAGATGCTGCACTGCCACCTGAATAGTTCCGTGAACTGCAAGGTAAATGTAGCTGCTTTCCTCCAAAGCAGAACATTGGAAGTTCAATTACTTGGGGTTTTTTGGTTTGTTTGTTTTTTCCCCCTTTTTTGGTCATCTTGTAAAAGCCTTATATTTTTGCTTAATCATCTCTTCTGGCCATCAAGATTTCAAAGCTTTAAACACCATTGTGTGTTGAGATCCGGACCTGGCTGCATTTGATGCCTACCCTCATTTTGAACACTGGTTGAAATTCTTTCAGTGCTGGAAGCAATTTGATCTGTAGCGCTGCCTTTTCTGCTTCTTTACCATCTGCAAATACATCAAAAAGTGCATCCAAGGCTTCCCCTGCTACCACAAGAGAAGATTCCTTCATAGCAACCTCAAGAAGAAATTTTCCAATCATCTGAAATAAGAAAGAAAAATTGATTTCTTCCAGCAACGTCTAAGAAAATTGAAAGAATTACCAAGACGAGTTTAGGCTTGCAATGCAAAGTTTGCTTTTTCACCTTTAGTGTTTCAGATGTGTCTTGTCCTTTTGCCAGGACGCTGCCAGAAATTCCGAGGATGCTCACTACGTTCACTCTAACACTGGCATTGCTGCTGTGAATACCAGCTTCACATAAAGCCAATAGCTGCTCAGGAGTCATACACTGATTAACAAAGAAGGAGGGGCGAAAAAAAAAGACAAGATGGACATATTTAAATTTTCCTGGAAATTTTCAAACATGACATTTAAATTATTTGCTTTTACAGAACACAGGCAAATTTCCAACACAGAAACAGTGTCCTGCATTATGAAAACTACATGAGTTCTAAAAAGGCAACAGAGCAAGAAAACAGTAAAACAATCCCTTTCAACTTCTTAAGGTGTTCCTTCCAGAACATCAGGAACACTGTCATGAAGCTGAAAGTTCTGAGTCCGAAGGGATTTTCACAGATTTACCTAGCTCAATATTTATTTCCAACTCATTACAGCTAAACTTGCACTACAGAAGCTAATTTTTGAGTTTGAAGCCAGAAAGACCATGTAGTATTACATCTCGTCTAACAAACTGTTATGCTTCATTCCTGTATTTAGCTCACTAATTAGTACCTAACCAAGATTCCTGAAGGACAACTAGATGACATGAGGAAATAAAAAGTCCACATTTCTAGGTGTTTATTTACTAAATGCCTGGCATTATATCTCTCTCCTAAAGATGCTACCTGTGGCTCACCCCTATTTGAGTTTTGAAATACTTTTCATCTTTTTACTTGTTAAGAGGCAATATATAAAAAAGTATTCCTGTTAAGATCCACAAAAAATATAAAGAGTGAATGCTATTAAATCTGTTCTCTCAGTGCTCACAGGTTTTGAAATTCAGCACTTCATTTAAATGGTTTTGTTTCAAAAAACTTTCCAGCACAATCTTACATGAATTTGAGCTTGAAGAGCTTTTACCTGGGAGATGTTCTTTGATGCCATTGTTTGTAGGAGAGCCCTCAGAGCACTGGTTATGGCTTCCAGGAATTCTATGTCTGTAGGGAGCTCTGTCAAAGAATTGAACCCAGAGCCGAAAGTTAAACAGGAAGATGAAGGATATGAGAAGCAAAGAAATACAAATTCCTTAATCCCTTAATTGTTCCTCCAGGTACTGCCACAAACAGGAACAGCTAGATTTTCAGAGACTGGTCTTTGTAGGTTGTAACCATAGTGATTTGTTTGAATTCAGTATTAATTGCATTTGGAGGTTAGACCACAGTAGGGCCCCATTTTCAGGCACATCCTTGGTTAAGACACCTGTGTGACCTACCGTAGGGTACAAACTGCTGCCCTTAGAAAAGAAGCTTGAAAACTGGAATCGCATTGAGGCCGTAATAGAGGAATTGGGAAAACTACAGAAGCTGTGTACTTTAACTCCCTTTCTTCTGTCTTCTAAGCAGGCTTTCTAGACACCCAGAACGCTGGCCTCATTCCAAATCATATGAAGAGTGTGGTTTCCAATGGTTTAATAACCTTTCAGAAATGTATGATTCAAACACTGCATGATTCTCATTCGACTGCAAATTCATCAATACCAGCCATGGCTTCCAATACACATTCTGCATTTCCCAAAGCTTTTTAGTTTCCTCTAATGTGTTCTTACTTTCTGGACTACGCCAGATGCACAAACTCTTGATTATTTCAGGCATAACTCCTCTTTTCCCATGTAAGCAACAGGATTTTTATGCCTCTTTCTCACCCTGCAAACCACAGAATTCCTTCTAACCACATGTTAGTACGTTATCAATTCTTATCTGGCAGTTTCCATTACACAGCATTTAACTACTAAAAAAAATTGCACATTAACGAAAACAGATGTGGGCCATTAAACTGATTTATTAGCACCCTCTGTCTTCAGCTAGCCGCTTCCCCAGTTCCACCTAAGAACTTTTTGACTACTGCGATGCACAACATCTAGATGCCAAAACCTTGCAGAGCTGCTCTTCAAGCACGAGGCAGAGAGTTTACATGAACTTCCTCACATGTGTCTTTGTGTTTATTTTCATTTCCTGCATTTTAAGTTTTCAAGCACAATGCCCCCAGTAATAATGTTCCCATGGACTGATCACATGCTTTTAATTACACTAAGAAAAAAAAGCGTGTTTTGCAGGCAGATGCATTTTGGAGCATTAACGTAGTGTCATACTCTACAGCAAGTTAAGAACTACGTCCACAGCATTTGGGGCTACAAATGAAGACGTTTGAAGGAAGGGAAGAAAAGAGAGCTTCTCAAGCTTTTAAGAGAGAAGAAATGACAAAGCCAGACTTCAACAGAGCTATCTTCAGAAAAGTGTTTTCTGACAACACTGAGAATTGGCAAGCTTTTCCAGCCTCAAATATCTTTTATTTTTGTAAAAAAAAAAAAAAACATCATCACTGACCTCAAAATAAAATCAGATTATCAGAATGGTTTGAATGAAGCAGCTCATCAGGAAACCAGACCAGCAGCTTGGAACTAGGTTGGGGGGGGTGGGGTGGGGGGGTGTTGTGTGTTTTCCCCCCCCTTTTATTATTTTAATCTCAGCTCAGCTTCTCTAGTGTCAGTAACAGAGAGATCATAGCATAAATGGTCCAACAGAATTATTGGAACGATGCTGGTCTGATGTATAAGGTTACAGGAGGTAGCTGGAAATGTTAACTGCTGCATCTATCTCCACTAGCCCATCCAGTAACACTGATACCAGCAGATCTATGGGGAAACCATCACAGTATCTTTATGAAATAACGTGTCTTGGAGGCACTACAGTAGATACATTATAGTGTTTACCAGGATATCTCTGATATTCTAAAGGAGTATTTTTAGAAAGAAGAAATGTATTGCCTTCTCCACTAAAATCAAACCACCATTGCAACAGGAAGTTAAGCAGCTTTAATATTTGGTCATAAAAACTTTGCAGATTTTCTTATTGCAAATGTATTTTCAATAAAGCTATGCAATCACATGCATAAAGCACGTCTTGGAGACAAGTCAGCTGCTATGTTTCCTACTGTAATAAGCAAGTACCTTCTGGAGATTTTTGCAACAACCACCTTCACCATAATTTCTTAAGATTCCTAGAAAAAATGATGTGAAAAACTGTGCTCAATATCCCTTTTTTTCCCTACATGTCTATTTAGGCTAGTTTGCACATTTAAAAGCAAAGTGTCTCATCATCTTCACGGCTTGTCTGATAGATAAAAACTGCTATAATCCCAACGATGATCAAGGAAACAGTTCTGGCTTCACAGCAAGGAAGGATTCCCCCACTAAAACTTTGTGACTATTTGTGCACACACAGATGTGTTAGAAGCATACTGGATCAAGATGCAATTTGGATAAACACAGCTTATCCGGATACACTGCTTTGGCAACACATTTCCAAAATCCAGTATCCTTATTTCAAAACTCCAAAGGGATAAAATTATTACTATAAAAGCATTAAAACTTAACAACATACATGGCTACCTTGTATCTATATGAAATAGGTCAGCAAGCCCTTTTTAGCTAAACATCTTACCCATTTTAGAAAAGACTAGCTGTGAGAGATGCTCTGCAAGGGACTGAAGTGCCGAAGCTCCTCCAAGACAATCCACGTCTGACACTAACAAAATGCTGTGGAGACATGTTAAAGCTCTGCACTGCACTGCGTTCAGTCTGAAACAAACAAACAAAAACTGCACTTAGCAGATCCTTTTGAAAACAGATGTCGAAATACAAAGATGAATTAAATAAGGCTGTGATCCACTGTGCAGTTTACACAAACATTTGTATCTCTCCATTCAAAATCATGTATCAGATCTGCCAATGTCCAAATCTTAAAAGCAACCCAAAGACTGACAATCCTTTTAAGAGTTCTAAAATGACTGAATATACATGAAAAACAGTAAAATAGACAATGAAATTCCTACTTTTTAATTAATGGTTTCCAAGACGGATTGTGCATACAGATGTCTAGAGCAACACTGTTCGGAAAAGCAGTTTTTTCAAGAATCTGAGGAGGGGAAAAAGAAAGGTTTAGCAATAAAGTGTGGGTTTTATGTTTTCTTTAAGGTGTTTGGGGGAAAGACTGAAATTTTAGCTTAATGTCAAACAGATACTTCAAACTACATATTCAAAGCTTTCCAGGTAGCCAAGTGTCTCATCTGCTAAAAATGCTACAATCTTCCTTGGTCACTCAAACAGTGCAACTATACGCTGGGCTAGGCGTAGCGCATTTTAAGTATCCAACTGTACTGAACAAGAAGTGATTTTCTAGATCTCTGCTATTTTTTTGTTAAATCTTCCTTCTTACAGATTCCATTACAGAATTTTCAGACAGCTGCAAGCCTCAAAGACCTTGCCGTGAAATTTAGACTGCTTGCTATTAAGCACAAAAAACCTTGAATGTTTTCATCTCATACCTTATGTCTTGGGTCAAAATTCTACCATGCTGCTGAACGAGCTTAATAACCACTTCCAATGATGAATCTCATCTTTACAACCCCAAATAAGAATGAGCAAAACAAGAACATCTGAATTCTCAGTGTCCTACATTACTTACAATGCTGTGTATACAACAGGGGGAAAGAAGAACCTGAACTTTTTCAGTGCTAAGTCTTACCACTCACATAACATTATGTCCACCTTGCTTAGGTAATATGGAAATCTGGCAGCCACGTTTCTACCCAAAGTTTCCTTCCTTTTTGCAGGCCATCTTTTTCACATCCAAATCAAGGAATAACCACCTTCACATTTTGGAAAAGCCAAATTTAAAGCCAGATTTCCAAGACACACAAACCTTCTATTCTTGCTCACATAAAAAAAATTATTTAGGTCAAGGCAGCTCAGGTGATGATGCTCCACCTCTAGGCCAAAAACAGCAAAGCTAAACTGATTTTAAAATATATTCTTTTTCTCCAGATGGACTGGCATAATTTGTTTGCCTAACCTGGCATATAAATCAGGCATGGACTCTACCATGTGTTGGAAATAAAAATAAAAGACAATACCTTCTTTGGAATGAGGTTGTTCAGAAATGCTGAGTTAACCTCATCAGAGAGGCACAGGGGTGACATTAGCAACCCACTCCCTTCGTTGTATGAGTTTTCCATAAACAAGTCGCTTTCATCACTGCTGGAGAGTTCTTCCCATTCATCATCAGAGGGATCTGAGAACAGAAGACAGAAATGTAACAGCACTCACGCAGTAGGTATCCTACTTCTCAATTATACTTGACTCCAGGTCTTGATTTAGAAGTTTTTAAGTTCTTGGGCTCTAACAAAGGCCACACAAACCAAGTGTCATTAAGCTGTAGTTCTAAATATTATACTAGTTTTGTTTAAATCAGTTTATTAAAAAAAAATAAATAAATATTTACTTGATATTCACTCAGACAACAAGTACTCTTTTGAGGGGAGCTTCCTTCATACACAGGTATTTCACTCTGCTTCACTTAAAAATATCAAAAAAGGTATGAAAGAAACATTTCATAAAATATTTTCTAAGATTTTAACCTGGACTGTACCATTTTCCTTTTTCAGGTAGATTCAAGAATACAAATACACCAGTTTAACTTAAAATGACTGCAATTAGTAAACAAGTTAAGGCAACTATTTCCTCTGGCAACACTGAAGCCACAGACAGATGTCCTCTCACTGGACTGGATGAATATGTTACCGTCTCTCAGCAAGGTCAGTTGAATTGAACTGATGGCAGCAAAGCAAGCCAGATCATCTCAGACTCTTCAGGCAGCACATTTTGACTAAATTAAGCTAGATTTATAGTTCAAAACCTAAACAGGGTTTATGACGAACTCTACTAGCAGTGCTGTAAGGGCAGGCATGGTGTGAGGGGCTGAGGTATCACCGATGGGCACAGCTACCGCAAAGGGAACCATCTGCCCATGGCTCAGGGCAGGCTTGGCCTATCAAGCACAAGCTAAGCCCGTCACTGATATTTGAACTGATAGATCTACGTCCACAGGGTTTACACCGATTTATCTGGAGTTATTTTAAACCTAGTTACATTTTAACCAGCATTACACAAGCCCTGAGATGACGGGCTGGACTGATCCCCCTCACTGGCAGGTGAGAGCTCTGCCAGCGGACATCGGTCAGGGTATTTAACTGTTAGGATAAAAAAAAAAAAAAAAATCACATTCACTCCAAGTAATTTTGTCTGCCAACACAGATTCACCTGAGATCTAGGTAGTGTAGCAACTACTGTAACAGCCATACACTTTTCTTGTGCCAAAAGGTAAATTTATTTAATTAGAAAACAGCAAAAAAGGTCTATCTGAACACATTTCCCCTGCACTCAGCAGCTGGTTAAGAATGGACTTGAAGGTGATGACTACTGTTTATCTGATGCAAAGTTACTCATCAGGTTGTGGCAACTTAATCACATAGGCATCTTCTTTTGCTTATAGAATCATAGAATTGTCTAGGCTGGAAGGGGCACTTAAGATCATTTAGTGCAACCATCAACCTAACTCTGATAAAAACCATCACTAACCCATGCCACTGAGAACTGTGTTAACCCATCTTTTAAATACCTCCAGGGATGGTGCTTCAACCCCTTCCCCAAACAGTCCATTCCAAGGCTTAAGAAACCTTTCAGTGTAAAAAATTTTCCTGATATCCAATCTGAACCTCCCCTGGTGCAACTTGAGGCCATTCCCTCTTGTCCCATCGCTTTTTTCTTCGGAGAAGACACCTCCTTTCAGATAGCTGTACAGAGCACTATGGTCTCCCCTCAGCCTCTTTTTCTCCAACCTGAACACCCCCAGCTCCCTCAGCCTCTTATGATAATAGCCAATTAATTCTACAGCATAATATGCTAATGTTAGTAGCTTTTGCACGAGAAAACACTTCTTTTATGCTTCACCAACCCGCAGTAGCAACAAGCACAGAAACACAGCAGACATACCCCTTTCAGTCAGTCTCTTGCCTCTCCTAAAAAACTACAGAGCAAAGCAAACAAAAATCTCCTTTGAAAATTAAATGGTAACTATACGAGCTGCCCATGCACTTCAGCAACAACAAAGTGGTCCCATGTTCACAGTGACTGACCAGGGCAGAGCGGGAACCACTCGCTGGCACATCAGCCCATAACCAAGATCAGGTTTCTCGTGCTGTTCTTGGAAACACAGAAGCACTTCCAACAGCAATCCCACCTAGTGCTGGTACCCGACAAACTGCAGACTGGACAGCAGTGCTGGAGTCCTCGGGCTTCCTTCCTGTGTCCCCGTTAAGGGGAGAGCCCTCTCATTCCTCCAAACGCTGGCTGGCACTCAGTAAAACACATCCCTTGCCAACCCGGTTATTTCCCTCAGTTCTGTGGCAAGCTGAGCATTTCTATGAACCCAGCATAATGGCTACAGCTACTTAGTCCTCAAATAACTTCAAAAATTAAATGAACAGCTGCCTCTGGATTCCTTCTAATTTCTCCAGACTATGTTTCTGTCTGCATGTGAATGGGTAAAGTACTGTAGTGAAATACAACACAATCAGCCTTACATTACACTGAGTGAATGGCAGAATATGCAGCTTATCCACAAGAGATTTCCCAATTAAAGGGGAGAGCTTATGAATTACAGCTCATTAGATGAGAAATGCAGTTATGAAAGGAGCTTCTTATTACTAGGTGCAGAATTTCCTTGCACTGCAAGAGAAAAAAAAAAAAATCACTATTGGGAATATCTGGGTATGACTGTGGATCTTATAAGAACCTGAAAGATTTACTTATAAAGTTATCTCCTATACAATCACTTTTGCATCAGGCTCTTGAACTGTGCTAGCAATTACAATTTTCAGGTTTTGGAGGAGTTTTGTGGTGTTCGGGGAGTTTGCTTGCTTGTTTGAGCCAGAATTTGAGCATCATTTATTTGTCTTCCTGAAGATTTGGAGAAAAGCTACAGAAACTGATTACCAGAGTTCATGGAAGATACAGAAGATCTACTTCCCACTCCCCCCAGAGTAACAGCCTTTCTTTCTCCTTCAAAAAGGTGGAGAAAAAGCTCAGGCAGAACTCTGGGACAGCCGAAATCTGCATTATTGTCAGCTTTGCATGCCAAAGCTGTCACTCCTTTTGCCACACTCTTAGTATCAGAAGTAGAAGATTTATCTGCTATAAAACCACTAATCACTGATGTCCCAGTCCTGCACTAGGATTCACACCCATACTGTATCAGATGAACACTCAGACCACACTAACTGAACCAAAATTTGCTGTAATGTTTTATTAGGAAATACCCCTTCAGCAGAAGCATTTTTTTGTTTGTTCTTAAATGTTGGCACATGTAGCATCACGCAAAAAATATGTGATAGAAATTATTTAACAAGGAAAAAACCCACTAAACCAGAAATTACCGTCCAATCTGCCCCCCAGATGAGGGTGTCAGGGACAAGTCTATGTGCACTCACCCTTAAAAGCTAAGGTCACCGAACAGCAAACTAAACATGACCTACTCCAGAAACAAAATGCATCAGCAACACTTGCAATGGAAGAGGTTCCTACACACCTTCACTGCAGCACATATTTACAATGATTTCCAGAGCAGTCTGCTGAGCCATCAGTAAAGCCGTCACTTCTTTCAGTTCCCACTTATCAGACTGAAAGAGAAAAAATACGAACCAAATTTGATTTTGTATAACATTTCAGCGCTATTTAAAGTATCCAGGCTGTCAGTTAAAAATACAATCCAGCCACTTCTGCTCCTCATTCCTCCCCATAAAAATAAAGAAATAAAGAAAAGAGGGAAAGAAACCCTTATAATCTTTCAGCTGAATGCTAGAACAAATTCTACCTTTAAGAAACGCCACCTGCACTGAAATTGTAACAGGCGAAATTAGGTAATGCTAGCTAAAGCCCTACCGAAAATATTTCTGTTATTCATTTCACATACACACTGGTGAACGCATTCGTTAACCTCTGTGTCATCTCCACTCATGACTGAAGTGTTACAACTATTAGAAGTCTCACTTATCTTAGGCAGAGACAAGAACCTCCCACAGTAACTACAGGTAGAAGTGTCAGATAAACCCATACCTTCCGCTAGAGGAAAACAATGGAAACGTGTTTTCCTGACGTGTTGTGCAATATGACCCCACTGGAACAAGCTGTGCTAAAATTCTCTATGCTCATCTTTGAGGTTTCAGCTCAAACAGTTGAGCTATTTGGGAGCTGGGATTAGTAACACCCATAGGTGGTTTATTCTGGCTAACGCCGAGTCAAGACCAGTCAGACACTCAGCCAAACAAAGCGGTCAGCCAGCCACACTTACTGGAAGTAGATCCGAAATATCATTTTCTCTCCTGACTTTCCCTTTTGGTATTTCTTCCATGTCATCTTCACTCAAAATACAGTTGTCTACAACATCACTCATGTCCTCCTCTGTTTCTGCCTCTGCAGCAACTTTTAACCTGTTTTTTTCAGCTTCATTCATACGAATTATCGTTTCGCCAGCATCTATTGCTAACGATTCTGAAAATATCTTCAGGATTGCATTAACCATGCTTCCCAGGCTGCCTGGTGGGATGGTGTCCTTGATATTCCAGATAGTGCCTAAACATAAGATAGTTGAAATATAAAAATTATTAAAACATTCAATTTCCAGCTCTCTAATAGCCATATATTTTGTGAGGACACAGCCTTCATGACTTAAAATACTCAGTGCTGCTATTTCGGTATGAATGTGCAAGTTCTTTCTCTACAGACTTGGATTTTTATTTTTTTTTTTGTTCAGCATTTCATATACTCATTTGTAACAACTATGTCATGCCCACATATTAAGCTCAAGTAAGTTTCAGCATTTAAGTAGGCACAGAATATTTATTAGAGTGACCTTGGTGACACTTTACCTGTGATAACAAATCCACATGAAATAACCATTTTCTAAGGATTCTCAAAAATAATTTATTAAGCTCCAGTATCAAAAATCACCATGGTTAAGCATTGGAGGTAGAAACAAGAATGCAAGGTAGAGAACCTGAGGTAAAAAAATCTATGCTTATTAAGATGAAAATAATTCCTGTACTACTTATTGACTCATTTCACTGTTGAAAACCAAATGAACAGTTAAAATGGGTTCTCACGCTGAGCAGGTACTGAATTCAGAATCAAGCATTTAAGACAGTTATAAAATTAATTGCAGATATCTGGCCACTCCAAAACACAATCCCAAAAGCAGAAATAACCTCATGAACCATCTATACAGGCTTTGACAACCCGATGTCCAGACTACAACAGAGAAGCCACCTATCCTTCCCACCTTCCTTTACCTGCTGCACTGTCCATCACAAAGCAACAAACACGCTCAAGCATCGTACCTGCTATCAGTGTCCTCAGAAGAATATGCTTCATGGTGCTCTCTGGACACAACATCACCGTTTCCAATACTTGTTGTGCAGAAGCATTGAATGAAGAAAGAAGATCTGGATTATCTTCTGTCACCGCCTGCAAGCAGTTCGCTGCAGCAAACAAGAAGAAAGATAATTAATAAACCCAATAGTAGCTTTCACTCCCCTAAGGAGAAAGCATTATTTTCCCAAAAGCTGGAGTAAAGAAACATAAGACAGAGGAAGAAACATTTCACACAGCATCATGTTGTAGGTGGTATGACACTGTCCTTCACAGGCTGTGTTGTACATTAGAAGACATTTTATGGCAAACCTGTTCCTAAATCAGGCGAGGACAGTACCACATCCAACACAGAACTGGCTGTTAGTAATTTCAGCCACTCAATCCAATTCCTCCATCCTATACTAACTAGGGACAATGCCATAAAATACTGTTAGCACATACATCTGTAAGACCATTATAAGACTAGTATAATATTACTAACACAATACTAGTAATAAAACCATGTTGAAAATGATAGGAGTAGTTTGGGGTTTTTTTTGACTACGTTCTTTGCTCTACAAATTAAAACCTTCATCACCAAACCCAGCAAACAAAACAAAAAACACAGCCTCCGTCTAGAGCTTTCTTTCCACAAAATTTTTCCTGCCATGTAACCACCAATGAGCCGTTCTCCTTCAGACTGAAAACAAGCACAACAGATGCCAACTTCTGAACAACACACTTTTCTGAAAGGAATTCAAAGCCTTAAATTAGAATCCTAGAATGGTTAGAATTGGAAGGGACCTTAAAAGATTAAATGCCAATGGCCCTGTCATGGCCAGGGAGACCTCCCACCAGACCAGGGTGCTCCAAGCCCCATCCAGCCTGGCCTTGAACCCCTCCAGGGATGGGGCAGCCACAGCTTCTCTGGGCAACCTGTTCCAGTGTCTCACCACCCTCACAGCAAAGAAGTTCTTCCTGATATATAATCTAAATCTCCCCCCTTTCAATTTAAAACCGTTACACCCTGTCCTATCACTGCACTCCCTGGCAAAGAGTCCCTCTCTAGCTCTCCTGTAGCTCCCTTCAGATACTGGAAGGCTGCTCGAAGGTCTCCCCAGAGCCTTCTCTTCTCCAGGCTGAACAGCCCCAGCTCTCTAACCCCATCTTCATAGGAAGATTCAGTGTAAACTAAGTAATTCAGTGTAAAGTTGAAGTAATGCTAGAGTAGGCGAGTTATGTGGGGGATATAACATCAGTGGTACATTGATATAGTAATAAAATTTTTATCTTCTTTTTTTACTACTTACCTACTGAAATAGCCAGATCTACATTGGTGGAAAATTTCTTCATGTAATGTAACACGGCCTCCAGACATCCTTCTTTATTGAATATGTGTACTGCAGTACTGTTGCATTCACTAACAAATAAAAAAGATTAATAAAACACTTTTCCCTGGAAAAAATTGCCATAACAAGATTATAAGTAACATAGACTCACTATTACTCATATCTTAAAAACATACCTAAGAATTACACATTAGTCAAAGAGCTATCCCTCGTTATTGAGGTTACATCAACTTTAGCTAAAACGGAGAAAGAGAGGCTGCAATACCCTGGACACCTTTGAGGAAAGCTGCCTTTTTCCAGCTGGTTCCTCACACATGGTATCCGGGAGCTTATCTGGGAGCCTAAACGCAGTCTCAGAGCCAGCCAGAACAGGAAAGGCAGCTTAAAGCTGCGGGCTATAAGCCAGCCCAGGACTTTCAGCAGCCATGGAAGGCTTCATCCACAAACTCACTGATAATGGAGCAGGCTGTTGCCTCTCACATTAGTGTTCACTTACTCCAGAAACTGACTGCTCTTAACATACAGAAATGCACGCTAAATCAAAAATAACTACAATAAATGTCACATTTAGCAGTGGGATTTGTGTTTCTTCAAGTTCTCACAACCATTCCCATTTTAAACTAATGTATTGATACAAGAAAAATTCAAACAAAAAAAAAAAAGCACAGGTCCTAACTAGCTACAAGGGTCTTCAAAGTTTTACTTCTGAAGACGCTGTGTCTCAGCATCAATGCCAGCCCTGATTTTATCAGGGTCAAACTCAGCAATGAAGTCAGCAGTTCATGGTCATTGCCACAAAGTTCACAACACAGAAGTGATTTATAGCACACTTCACGATTACAGTTCCTGCTCCAAAGCACTTATGTCTACACAACCAATAAAATAAAATAAATAAATAAAAGAAACACCAAGAAAATGAGCACGAAACACTGAGTCAGAGTTAAAAAGGGTCATGTACTCTGTGTAAGGTGCTGAGCAAGCACTTTCTATACTGTTCGAGATTCCAATCCCCAAAGAACAAAACGACAATTTACAAGTGAGGCCTCAAGCCAGCAGCCAGCCAGAGGCAGNTGTACTCTGTGTAAGGTGCTGAGCAAGCACTTTCTATACTGTTCGAGATTCCAATCCCCAAAGAACAAAACGACAATTTACAAGTGAGGCCTCAAGCCAGCAGCCAGCCAGAGGCAGCTCCACTGAAATACGGTGCAGCACAAACCAAATTCTGTATGGCCCACAGTATATAATGACCTGGAACTGCTACAAAACAAACACCACCAAAAAAAAAAAAAAAAACACAAAAACAAACAAACAAAAATTAAAAAAACACCCTTTCAGAACAGGTTTGTATTACTTCAACATTTATAGCCATTTCTGTATTAATAGTGTTGCCATTTCTCCTTCACCTGGCGTTTCCAATTCCTACCAATTAAACAATTCACACTTTTTCTCCCACATTAAAGTAGATTTGTATCAGTGCCTCAGTCACTCAGGGATAGTTTGTCCAAACATTTAACATTAATTTTTGGGATGACCTGCAACACGAGGAAGAAGTACAAAAAACTCCTTACATTCCCAGAGTCCACTGACCAGAATTTTATTTTCTCCATTTCCCTTATGATAGGAATATATTCTTATAAACACATAAGACAGAACATGTTCAGAAAACAGTATCAGAACTTAGAATGAACAACCAATCAAAAAAAATTAAAATTAAAACCTGTCACTCTCCTAAAAGTAATGACCAACTTTGTGCACTTCTAGAATCCTCCACTTACAGAAGTAATTTACAGTAGGAGATAAACTCATATCTCAGATTGAATGAGAGTTTGCTATTTATTAAGCCAGGCACAACAGGAGCAACACAATCAGAATCCGCAAATGAATACATTTTCCCATGCAAGGACAGTAATTTCTCTTCCACCTCAATTATCACACTCTTTTTCAGGAACAATTTAATTTATCTCTTCTAAAAGGTCACTGTTTCCACAGCACTTACCACACATTCCACAGCAAATTGATAGCCTCGTTGGCTATGTCTTCGATATAGTTTTTGTTCATCTCTCTGCATTTCTTTGGAGAGAGCTGGTTAGCATCTAGTCCAGTGCTACACTACAACCAAACAAGAGAACTAGGGTTGGGAAACAAACAAGCCAAGAGAAAAGCAAAAACTTAAAATGTTAGCAGCAGAGCTAATGGAGAGACCTCTTGTGAAACATTTATTACCAGAAAACCTGACTACTGTCCTATTCTTTATGAAAGTCTTCCTATTCTTGAAGAAAACTGGGTCACAATGGAACCGAATCATAGATGATTTTTTCTCTGGTAGAAAGACTCTCACAGCACTTGCTTTGTATTCTATAGTTCTCAGAAGTGCTTTACTTAAATAAAGACACACTTAGCAATTTTAGAACCTGAAATGCTGTTTCTTGCTACTACAGTCTATATGCAATTTTTAACAGTTCTTTCTAATCACAAAGATTAATTCAGCTAGTGTCTTGCTGTGTTTTTACAATAATGCTATTATTGTAAATTTTAAAATGGGGGAGAAACATACAGAAAATTATGGTATTGCTCAAGGCTGCTCAAACAAAGACAGCAGGTGACAGAATTCAATGCAATTTCCAAACTGCACTGCAACACCTGGACCAAAAAACAGAATAGGTATTCAGTACAGGTTATTCTACAGGAGCAGTAACTACCCAAGTGTAACTCCAAGCTTTCATTTAGACAAAATTGGTTCCCCCCCAAAAAAAAACCTCACTAGAATAATGTTGCCACATAAATGCTGGATCTGGATCCTGACTGACAAAATAGACATTCCAGACCCCAAAATCTCCAGACTGTTTATGCAAAAATCACCCTAAGCAACAAAACTTACCACAGACTCAAGTTAGCAGGTCAGGAGGCAGAAGGCAACTGGTTTGAAATCTCTAGAACAGTTTTTGTACTGCTAAATCTACTGAAACATTCTTTTAAAAGATCTTTCAAGTATCTTATATTGATAATAGCTATAGAAACTGAGCTTCTTCTTTTTAAAGGATAATTCAATGGCTAGATCAGTTTTTAAATCAGAATAAAAATAAACATACCTCTTTCAGAAGTGCGACAAGGGGTGTCATGATGTCTTTTGTCACCATGTCATCACAGACTTCAAATCCTCCACAAGCACTCAGATTTCTAGGAAAAAGAGTAATAAATGTTTTGGATCAGATACAATATTTTCCAGGAATGTTTCAAAAAACCTTATGTATTCAGTATTCTTTTCTAAAAGTTATGGTATGTTTTAAAATCAACCTACTTAATCAGTAACTTTAGTCTTCTACCTTCCTAATATAAAAGAGTAACTTTGGTGATGGGAAAAACATGATATATATTTTCACTTACTTGTCTAGTGTAAGTAGAAATCTTATCTGTACTAAAACGTTACTTCTGTCAGGTATTCCTCAGTGTAACATGCAATACGAACGTTAACAAGTATTAGCATCACATTTTTGTAGAAATAAAGCAAGCTGTCAGTCTGATCACAGAATACCAACTCAAAAAGAAGCAGTTCAGTATTTACAGGAAAAAGACAGCAATGTGCGCTCTCTGACTAGACCACTACTCTTACAGTGTTATCAAAAACACAAACCACAGTACTAACAGCATTCAAGCTCTATTTCTTCAGGCTACTGTTGGATTTTTTGTCCCCCTAACATAAGGATGGAAAGCAGCAGATCGCAGTGGGAGCAGATAAAACGATAGTAACTAACTTAATCCCTGCTCTTGACATTAAAGTCTCACGGCAGACAACTGGAGCAAGAAAAGCCCACTCTCAGAGACTCTGATGGAGATATACTTATTTACTTAAAACACAGCCGAAGCAAGAGAGCTTGGCATTCAAGTTCGTGGCTTTTAACAGCAAAAATCCCACTCTTTTCTTTTACCATAACAGAAGTACTCTCATCCTAACCCTAAATATCAACAATTGCTTACCGGAGAGCACCTGCAGCTGTCTCACGAACAGCTAAACTGTGATCCATCAACAAGGGTCCTAAACATCGGACAACGTCTCTCTGCAGGAAGGCTGGGATTACGTGCTTCTGCTGGAGGAGCTTGGAAATGCTGGCACAGGCAAACTCTCTCACCTCAGCACTGGGATGCTGCAGCTGGGGACACGCAAACAGGACAGGTTAAGAGGGAGGGAAAAGGTAGCTGGAAGTTTTTCTTGAGTGAAAAGACTCATCTGCCTTCTGATCTGCAGGCCCAGCACTGTAGCTCCTGTTTGACGGCTCCTGAATGGAATCAAGAGCCTTTAGCTTCCATGGAAGTTTATAAATCCTTGCCTGGGTTATGTATGTTAACTATACGATTACGTAAATATTATTCTGCGTGTTTAACAAGAGAGCCATAGCTCAGGCACAGATTTAACACTAGCTGGCACTGGTGAGACCTCATATCCGCCTTTGATTACCACATTAAAAAAAAATTTAGAAAGACAAAACTTAGGGGGAAAAGTGTCCTAAAGGAAGCCTAACAGACATAGCATAAAGACATACTATAAAGATAAACCGAAGAACCACAAAATAGGAAAACACATGATAGCCTTTACACTAAACATATCTGATTAAATACAAGGAGCAAGTGTTCACTACATCCACAAGATGACACTGACTTGTGCTGTAACAGAGGTTTAGGTAATGAGATGTAAGAATCGAAAACCATAAAAATAATAAAAGAGAAGTGCCTATGCTGGAAGGTCATTGAAAACCTAACAGAAAAGATAAACTGCTGAAGAGCAGAGTGGGAGAGGTACATCAGATCCTGTCTCACTGGAACTGATAGAGGTCCTCTCAGTTCATCCTCACCCATGAATTATGGTTTTGTACTCTCTTTTTTCGGTCGTTTTTTGTTAAAGACTAAATAGGTTAGTCCCGAAGCTCAATCAAGCAGTGATTTGCTCCATGAGTGAACAAAGAGGATTTATTTACTTAAAGAAAAGCTGATTTTTCCTTCTGATCCCAAAGTAAGCAGCACAGAGGAGGTATAAACTACATTTTTCACCTGCAATACTTTAACCAGAACCGGGAACGCGGTCAACAAGTGGCCAAACCCAGTCTTTTTTTCCATCAGTTATTTGGTAGGCGTGGATCTCAGACTCTCCCCCAGCCGGGCACACCGAACCCCGNACCTTCTCCAGCAGCTCGGCGGCCGGCTCCTCCTCGGGGTCGCCCTCCTCGTCGCGGGGTTGCTGGGGCCCGGTGGGGGAGAAGGGGGCCCTGCGGAACCGCCGCGCCCGGCTCTTCCCCATGNTCAAGGCACCTCCGGGGTCGGGGATGCGGGGAGCAGCCCCGCCCCGGGAACCGCTCAGGAGAGCCCGGCGGGACAGGGAGGGCCGAGGGACGCCAACGCCCCCTCTCCCNGCGCCGGCGCGCACGGACACACGTGTGCGGCTCCGCGCAGGCGCAGGGCGCTCCCGGGCACCGGGGACTGACGCCCCCGGCACACGGGGCCCCAGACAACGCCCCTCCGGTAACACACAACACGACACAACCAACGGGGAGGTTGACTTACCCCGGCGGCATCCTCAGGGGACGGCTCCAAGTCGAGAAGCTTCCCCCAAAAAACCACCCGAACTGCCGAGCGGAGAAGCGTCCTCTGCCAGCGCTGGGAGTGGCGGGGGCGACCTGCGGGATGGGAAACTGGAAGGAATTTCTCTTCTCTTAAAAGGCTGAGAACCACATCCAATAGAGGAGACGCTGGTCCGGTGTGAAAAGTTACAGATTTCAGCTTCTGGCGTTCTTCTGCCTGTGCCCGAGATCTGCGCCCGCGCAGCACACAAGAAAGTGACGGCTGTTTATACAAAGAATTTATTGTATAGACATTTACCTACAAAATATACAGCAGTTAAAAATAACGGATGGGTGGGAGACTCGCTGGGAAACGGTGACAGGAGGCTGATCCTTCTCTCCCCTGACAAAAGCCACTCCAACAAGCTGCCTTGAGGAGCCAGCCTGCCTTCTAGTAGGAGTTCCCCAAGTTGCAACAGTTGTGCAGTTTTTAGTCAATTAAAAGAGTTTAAAACAATTTAAAAAAAAAAAAAAAGGCACCTTGAACAACTCTTAAAATCCTTTACAATTTCAGCTACTCCAAACTTAGACTTTATGCATATATAACATCCACACCTTGTTTTTAACACTCTGGATAACAGATTCTGTTACTTTATTGTGGCACTGTTATGTTTTCTTCACCTAATGCATACATTTGCAATACTATTTCCATATTCAAGACTATCACAGCATAAAAATCCACTGAGAATGGTCATGTGGATGCCAGATACAGTGCAACCCTTACCATCGGGAAGATACAAGCATATTTAAGACAATTTTTTTTTTTAAAACATTAAAATCTTAAAAGAGCAGTATCATGAACCAGATCAAGCAAGGAGCTACGTACGACCACAACAGAAGTGGCCGGTGCGCCGTATGTACAATTTGACAAAAGTGATTCCTTGGTATATTTGCAAAGTTCTTCAACAGTCAGCCCAGTTTCCTCCAGCACAGACACAGACAGTCTTTCTGCAAGCCGTTTAACCAGTTTTCCCAAAAAAGGAGAGTGACCAGGAGACGAGGACAGCTGAAATGAGTAAGTGTGCTGATAAAATATCGTGGGAATGGTAAGTGTTCCTTTCAATACTGTTCATAAGACCACCACCAACGAAAAAAATCTACAGAGCAAATATTACTTCTTTCCCTGAAGATTGGCATCGGTCTGCTATTTACAATAGCTTACAGAGACACGTAACACAAACAAGGATTCATTTTCAAGTTCAACTTCATAGCTGATTAACATACTTCACCTGTATGTTCTGTTCTAGCTGAAGTAAAAAAGTGACACTAATACTGAAAAAGAGGTAATCAGAAGTAGCAAAAGCACTGATAATAAGATAACAAAGAATTTGGATAAATAGTCAAGAAAGTAATATTGCACACTTTCACTGTCAACTGTGTAAGACTTTCACTCCCAGGCAGTGACAACCAGTCCTGTTCGGGTTTTTTGCTGTCATACTACCTTAAAAAAAGGTCATTTTTTTGGTTTCCATGGCAGTGGAAAAAACTGAAGGAAGACAGCCCTTATTGAACGTGAGGCCTAGGTTTCAAAATTAATTTTCCAGTCTGCAAGACAGAAAAACAGAAAAAAAAAAACAAAACAAAAAAACAACACAACAATTAGACCCTGAACATTGAGCCTAATAACCACACTTCAATTTTACAAGTTTAAAACAACACACAGAACAACACCAAGTGTTCTACATTCCAGTTCTACAGATACCAAATTTGTTAAGGTGTATAAGTACTGTTCAGAAAAAAAACCCAGCCAAAACTGTGTGTGCCTTTTCAAATTATTTGCATTAAAAAAAAAAAAAAAACCACAAAAAAACAACTCAACAAGTTGTTCTAGGCAACAAACCACTAAACACTTACATCGTCACAGGACATATTATATTCTGCCAAAACAGTTCGACATCTGGCTGCTATACTGTGAAGATTGCGTCAAGGAAAGCAGGTGAAAATTGTACACAGAGTAAGTAAAAACTGAGCTGGCAAGATCGGCAGAGGCTTCAATAACAGCAGTGACTACCGCATTTTGAACCTGACAAACACAATCAAAGGATACATTGATGGTGCCACTACTCTTTTATGTATTCCAGCAAAGAACAAGCCTATTAGGGTAATACAGCTAATTGTGAAAAAAGGGTGATTCCAAAGTGACGTGAAAAATGACACCTAGAAAAGAAATCAGATTAGTCCCACTGTATGCTTTTTAAAACAGAAACTTGCTGACTACTTAATTAACAAAACAGCAACAAAAAAGGCACCACTCCTAGCCATTTCTAAGTACTCATGAACAATTTTTCAGATAAGCATTCAAGGTATAGCATTTTGGTAGGCATTGTCCCACGACATATTCCGTAAGACTGCCAGGCACCAATATAGGTTAGGTAAAGCAAGAAGCACTGGGAAGCACTTCCAAGGAGAAGGATCTGCGGGTCCTGGTAGATAGTCAACTCTCCATGAGCCAGCAATGTGCCCTTATAGCCAAGAGGGCCAACAGAATCCTGGGCTGCAGAGGGAAGAGTGTGGCCACTAGGTCAAGGGAGGTCATGTTCACCCTATACTCTGCACTGGTGAGGCCACAACTGGAATACTGCCTCCAGTTTTGGGCTCCCCAGTTCAAGGAGACAGGAAACTACTGGGGAGAGTCCAGTGTAGAGCAACAAAGATGCTGGAGGGATTGGAGCGTCTACCTGATGAGGAAAGGCTGAGAGAGCTGGGACTCTAGCCTGGAGAAGAGGAGGGTGAGGGGAGATCTTATCAATGCTGACAAGTATCTGAAGGGTGGGTTGAAGGAGGATGGAGCTGGACTTTTCTCAGTGGTTCCCAGTGACAGGACAAGGGGCAACGGGCACAAGCTCCTACACAAGAAGTTCCATTCAAATATGAGAAAAAGCTGCTTTCTGGTAAGAGCCCTGGCAGAGGCTGCCCAGGGAGGGTGTGGAGTCCCCTTATCTGGGAACCTTCAAGCACCACCTGGATGCAGTCCCGAGTGCTGTGCTTTGGGCAATCCTGCTTTAGCAGGGGAGTTGGACTGGATGATCTCTAGAGGTCACTTCCAACTCTGACAGTTCTGCGATTCTACAACAATTCCAGACAGCTTGAAAGCTTAGCTAAAAATGGTCTCCCAGTTTCATGTGAGAACCACCTTCAGCTTTTTGGTTTTCAAGACACTACACTATAAGCACTTGACCACAACACCAAGCTACAAAACAGACTATGTTTGGGGTTACTGTGATCTTTACCTTTTGTGTTTCCGGGTCTATTAACCAGTTCCAAGCACCAGTTGCTGTGCAGACTGATACCACTATCAGAATCACTGATAAAGAACAGAACAAGAGTTATAAACAGTGTATCTCACTCCTATTAAAAAGCATTTAGTTTTTCAGAAGCAGCTCTGAAGCATTTATTTCTTCTCCCACTTCTGAGGGAGGAAACTCTTCTACATGGAAGGTAGCAATTAAGATAGGCAAAGAAACTTCTATTACGTGAAATTGTCAAGATTCTGTAAAAGTTTCCTGGACAGGACAAGTAGGTACCAAAGATCTAAATTTTGCCCAGTAAAAACATCCTGATGCTTTGAAGAAACAAAAGTTTCTAAAATAGCACGGTTAGCAAAAATACAAGCTGGAAGATTGGAGTAATAGTGGTACCAAATGTTGGGTATGCTTTTAGAGCTTATGCAGGCTGGGCAATAGAACTCCAGCACCATTAAATCGCAGAGCAGAACTAAAGCTTCTATCCAGCTAGTTCCTGTGCATTAGAAAAGCCTGACACGTGAGCACCAGCAATTTCAGGGGCACGTCTAAATTGTGTTATGCTCCCCACCCCAATCAGCACCATTACAGTTGCGGAAAGCTGACAGAGGAAAAAAAAAAAAAAACCCACAAAATTTAAAGAGGAGTTAGAAGGCATACTAGTGTTAGCACAAAAACCTCTACACGTCCAGAATGAATCATCAATTCACTGTGTAAATGGATAATGCTAGAAATGTAACAGGATAACACAAGATATTAGGCTGATTTTGAGAAACTTCAAAGGCTTGGGGAAAAGAGGTTGATGGAAAAAGAAAAGAGAACAAAAATGAGAAAGCTCATATTCTATTGCACACACATAAAGCCTTTCAGCTTTCATAGGACTTTTAATGTTCTGAGTGTTTTCTGAGGAGCATGAAGTTCTGGATGCAAATAAAGCCTTTTAGCAGTGGAGGGGGGGAAAAACAAAAACAACACACACAAAACAGAAGATGACCCAGGGTTACCAGCCTTTAGGATCATACGAAAGAACCTGAAAACAAAACCCAGATATTCATGAAATACTACTTTCAGGTTTGTAAGACTACTATCATTTAATATTGAGTTGCGTATTCCTTTGTGATATTACAAAATTATTTTTTTTAAAAATAGTAACTCTAACAAGTTATGTTTTCAAAATAAATTTGAAAAAAAAAAATCTATCAAAATCATAGAGATATTCTTTTTTTTTTTCCCCCCAAGATAAGAAAAGGAAAAGTTAATGTTGGGTTACATACCCCATTATAATTAAAGTAAAAAGTCACTCTTACAGGAATTACAAAACTAGAAAAACAAGCAGTTAAGAAAATAATTTAGCTCATGAACACAGTACTACTTATGCAAACCTCATTTAAATATGCTTAGAAGTTTCCAGTACCTTTTTTTTTTTAATTCTATCTGACAACCTTGGAAGCCAAATACATTTCCTACAGTAGGTGCGCACAAGTTTTGTCAACTTACTACAAATATCTGGCTTTGCCTCATGATTGCTCTGAAGAAGGGGATTTGGGTGGGGTTTTTCTATTATTCTTTTAAGTGTTGCTTTTTATGTAGCCATTCTTCCAGTTCCTTCATTCAAAATTAACCTCTCAGCCTCTCAGGAGAAAAGATGCTATTTCATATGTCCTAAAAAAATGTCTGTATTCTTTAAGGATGGAAGTTTTATGTATTCTTTGAGGATGGAAACTTCAGCAGAATCTTAGAACAAAAAAAGGCAGTCCATTTCCACTATAATTTTGAGACCATAATAACGATCCCAAAATTAACAGCATCTCTGTAGTATTTCTGCCTTGCCTCCTCCTTCAAACTTTCCTGTTAGAACAGAGATGGGGACATATTCTGCCCTTAAGGCACACTGCTGTAACTTTTTCACCTTCAATTTTATAAACGTATTAGATAGTACCTATATTTGTTCAAGTATATAGTTCAAGTAACTCTAGTGACTGTCTGGAAGTCTGGGCCTTCCACAAGAGAAAAAAAAAAAAAAACACACCAAGAAAACCCACACCAATAAAACAACCAAAACATAAATAGACACAACTTACTGCCCCAACTATTTCCAGAGTAATTCAGCCTTCAGCCAATTCAATCTTGACTTCATTTTTCTAACTCTGGCTAAAGTATTAATTTGGTATCTTGTATTATCTCGTTGCAGAGTGTTTGAGTGTATGCCACAGAAACTTCAAAGGGTTTAAGCACAGATTTTTGTTTAGGAAAACAGAAATCAAAGACACACACTAATAATTTTAAAAAGGCTCGAAAAAGAGAATCCTGTTTACCCCCCAAAACATCAAACTTACTTCTCCAACGTCCTGTAGCAGGTTGCAAACATGCAATATATTCAGTAAGTCTTCGTTCAAAAGCTTTGAGATCTGGGGAAGATGCATATCAAGCATAATTAGCTTTTCATCTACTTAGTCAAATTTTAATGTAAAAGATAAAAAGAATTTGCTTTTCCTCTCTGCAAACCCATTTCTTAGGCAGAGAAAACCAGTGCAACCATCACTTATGTTTAATAAAAGCACAATCAAGGTAGCTTTACATAACCATAACTAAAAATGCAATGATCAAGTTAAACTAAATGCAAGTAACACTTCTACTTACGGAAAAGAAGATTTGTATCAATTGAGAAAAATTGAGAAATTGGAGTATTTTAGACACATTTAAATATACTGAGAGTTAGATTTAGTATAGTTTAAATGGCTGATCCACACAGAAAATTAAGTACATCAGGAAACTATTGAGCTCTATTATCTATGTTATGATTAAAGAAAAGAAAAATTGACCATTAACCAGCTGTTCAAGAGATTATTTGTAACAGCGTGGCTCTGATGACTTTGTTTAGTAGAAACATTTAGTTGCACAATATAAATACACACACATAAAACCCCACAGCAAACGCTATCTCAATTATGTAATTTTTATCCTTTTTTCCCCCCATTAAATGCATGTTTCTTCTTATTGCCATAAGTCTCCCATCATCTTTCCATCAAAATTGCTGTTAAATGCCAAGCAGCATTTCATGTTCATACTCTTAATTTCTTTTAAAAAAAATCTTAGCCCACTACCTAATGTTGGTCTACAAGGAGTTGTTTTGTCTGAAGTCTGTGTTAGACTTAAGGTTCTGTTTAACAAGGTCAGTATTTGACAGCATTCCAGTCAAAAGCTATAATTCTACCTGAAGTTTTTGTTAGGGTACACTTAATTTTCAGATAAGGTGTGTCAGTTAGCATCACTGGAAATTTTTTCCTTCAACCTGCAACTCTTGCTGAATTATTTACCATAATGAAGCAATTAGAGAATAAGAGTCAAAGAAAATATACCTATTATGATCATTAGTTCTGCAGTTTTCCAAACTGTAAATTTACTCCTAAGTGGTTTGCAGGTGAATTCATGAGGGAAGATGACAGCATTTTGACTCAAGCTACAGAACAGCTAAATAGTCTTAATTAATGCCATCAGCCCGGTAGTTATGGCCTGTCCTCCACCTCCCTTCTGGGGAAGCTAAGCCACTGCCAGCAATTAAAGCTAATTAACTGTTCCCTGACTAGCACAAACCCCTACAACTAGTCACTGCAGTGAAAGGGGGAAATACAAGGCATCACAGTGAAAACCCGCTATTAAAGAAATCACACCCTGTAGGTATAAAATTAAGCTATTGATAACAAAGTTTTCAAGAAAGCACTTGTAGACAGCACCGAATGAAAAAATGTAAAAAAACCAAACCTCAACTTTCAGAAAATGGGAACGTAAAGCTTTACATTTATTTTTGGATATCCATATTCTAAGATCCTTTTCTGAGTTTTTCACCTTGGCACCTGGCAGTTGTTGACACGTCTACCTCTAGCCTGTGCTACAAAAGTCTGAGGCACTGATGCATTAAAAAAAAAATAAAAGAAATCTCAACCAGTTTTATTTTTGGACGTTAACAACTCCTTTCAGGGTTTTCATACCCTATAAGCTGTAACTTCAAGGAACCTGTAACCCAAGCCATCGGCGCTCTCAGACAAAGAGGGGCTGTTTAAGGTCGCCTTCCTCAAATGCAAGTGGAGCCCAGGGCGATGCCAGACGGGACCCACAGCCGCGGCAGCGGCATTGCAGGTCAAACCCCTGAGCCGAAAAGCAGTCACCGCCGCACAAACCGATTTTAATCTACTAAAAACCCAGAAACCTCACGGAAAAGCGGCACCGAAAGGGAAAGCCCGCTGGGCCGCTCCCTGCTCCACACCCTCAGCACAGGCCTGCCCCGCTCTCCGCCTCACCGGGCCGGGCGGGGAGCAGCCCCCCAGCCTCGGGACAGGGCGGCGGCCCCCGCCGGGCCGAGGAGGAGCGTCTGCCCCAGGAGCACAGCGAGGAGGCCGCCCCCGCTCCCGGGGACGGTCCGGCCGCAGAGCCGGCAGCTGCCGGCGCGCCCAGGGCTTGGGGCCGCCACACTCACCCTCAGCCTGGTCC
>VZRU01003029.1:5391-33775 GCA_013398155.1 Pedionomus torquatus
CCCCGCCCGGTGCCCCCGAGGGTCTCCGGCTCCTCAACCGGTCGTGGCCGGGGGGGGCCCTTTGTGCGGGGCGGGGGAGCGACCCTCGGCCGGGGCCGCTGGGCTGCAGCGGGGCGCGCTGGGGCTCCGGCCCGCTGGGTTTGAGCGCTGAACGCTCCTGGGGCGGGAGCAGAAAGCACCCGCTAGAAAAATCCACCGCTCGAAATCTGACGGCTTGGTTTTGTTTTAATTAGGTCCATGGTCAAAGGCTTTGAAGTAGCCATGGATAAAAGAGGAGGCGTAACAGAAACTGAAAATGGTGATGCTTTCCTGGAGTTGAACAGAATTCCACCCAAATACCCACACCGTTACACAAAGGTTAGTGCTCTCCCCTTTCCTCTGAAAGTTGTGCAGGGAGCGGAGCTGGAGGTGGAGGCCCTTGTCAGAGGGAAGCAGTGAGGTGAAGGCTGAAAAGCCTTTGCCTGGATTAGGATTTGCAAGGTGCTATACAATGAACAACTTGTTAAATGAGATGTAGCTGAGCAATCCTGTCCCTGATATACTCTTGATTCCCACCACGTTATTTTAATATCTGAGCACCTCACAGCATGTGATGGAGAGATTATGGTAGAGGTTCAAGTATGTCGTTTTACCAGCTTTCTCAAGCAATCATAGTTCTAGTTTCTAATTTCAGCAATGCTCCTTTAAGAAGTTGACCAAAATGTTTCCTTAGAGTAGATGCCACTTCCTTGGAACATATAGCACATCAGATCTTATCAGGAGCTTAATGTGTTTACTAAGATGCCTTTCCTAAACTTAGAATTGCTCATGTTTGACTGCTGGAAGCCTAAACACTCATTAGACTAGCCAATGCTTGGTGTTACAGCTTTAACACAGGTGCTCTTGTTTACCTGTGATAACTAATTATATGCAGGAGTGGAAGAACATTAAATAACTTGTGAATAAAGATTTTTTCAATATTGAGTTTGATATATTGTGGGGTTTAAGGTTCAAATCATGTTTGGGATTTTGGTATTACTGGTAAAATGTGCTTTTTGAAAGTCTTTAATGGTGGCTGATTTTTCCCATTGCTGAAAGCTGTGGGAACAGGTGGTCACTTTGTGGAAATCTATTAAGATACTTCGCAACAAATGGCCTGAAGTGTGGAACAGAGGAAGGCAGTGTGCTGTTGCTGACTCTGTTATCTTACTTGAGGAATTCTGAACTGTTAGCTTCTGAGTAGGTTGTTGTTTTTTTAAAAGGGAGAAAAAAAAAGATTATCATTGTGGCTCTGTTCTGTTGAGATAGTAGGACTGACTTATTTCAACTAGACATCAACAATAAGCTTAGTACTTTGGAACTGGCAAAACTCACATGGGAATAGCATGGCTTTCTAATTCTCTATCTTGGAAAAGATGTCCGCTCAACCTGTTAAGATGCAAAGTATGCTATTGTTCAGACCTTGTTATTCAATTACTATAAAGTGAAGGAGAGGAGCTGTCTCTGAACTTTCACTGCTGGAAAAGTGGTGTCTAAATTTGCTCAGTGTGGCCCAACTTCTCTCAAGAGTAGTAACTGAAATGCAACTTCAAATTCTGCTTGTTTTCTGGGCTAGTGTTCAGCTAGTGCTGGTGGTAGCTGGATGCTAGAAGTGGTGTGTTTGTAGCTTCAATTTTCTTAATTCACTATCTATAGTTTCTGATCAGGATAAAGCTGCAGAACTAGTGCCAGAAGGCATCTAGTTTATCTGTTGGTTTCCAAGGAATCTCAAGTCAAGAAACACCAGAAATAAATCTGTGTTAAAATACTCTTGCATCATATGTTTGGTGGTGTTAGGTTGATTTTGGTTTTGTTGTTTTTTTGAGTAGCATCCAAAATACAGCTGGTTTAAGGTGCTCATGTAATCAGTACTGTAAGCCATTTTCACATGATCCAATTTCCTACTAATTAGTGATGGGAGGAGCACTGTTTCAGGACATGTGTGGCTGATTGGGACAGGTGACTAGTTTCCTTTAACAGTTTATATTCATGTGCTACCAGTAGGAAGACAATTGGTTCATACTATGAATCCTTCTAAACTATTTGAATGAAACTGTTTAATAGCAACTAAACACACTTTCCCTCATCCACTGAAAAGTACTAGTGTGTGGATTAAAAAAAAAAATTATCCCAAACCAACCAAAACTCTAAAAAACCCTGGAAGAGCCAGTTTTAATCTCCCCTTTTAGGAGGGTGTTGCATATTCCAAGTTGTATTCTGTAGTTCATTGGAAGCTGTTGCTGCAAGGGTGCATGGCTAATGAGCGAAAGCCAAGAAACAATTCAAATTTTCCTCACTTCAGTGGAAGAATTGCAATAGGATCTGATTGAGGGTCTATGGACTCCCTCTCGTGGCCAAAAAACCAGCCAATTTCAAGTCTGGTGATGGATGGTGCTGTTAATACTTGTGATATCTGCATCAGGCTATGATAGTGTTACAGCACTGATGTTCCTCATAGATCAAGGTTTATTTTGGGAAGCTGTGGGCAAAGAGGCCAGTCTCCCTCCCTTTAATGGAACTCTTTTTGATGCTGGGATGTGTATGTGTGCATGTTAAGGTTTTGTCCAGCTACTGAGCTGCCATCTGGAAACTTTTGAGTATTGAGCTCACATAGCTAATGAATTGATTTTAATCACATGGGGATAATGCTGTAAAAGCTCTAGAAGGTATTGTGTTCTTGGGGGGGGGATAGGTAGAGATTTCCTTCTTCAGCTGGGCTGATGTCTTGTGTCTGCTCTTAAGTTTTCTTTATTCTTCCAGCTGCCTGCTGATTTCTGCACAGTTCTGAATCAGTTCAGTTGGGAGTGAGGCAGATTGAAGAAAGGTAATCTAGGGAGAATGATTAAGTTTAATTAGAAATGTGCATTTTATCTGTAGCCAGATTAAGGACGATTCAAAGCACTGATGATCACTCCATTACTAATGCTTTTTAAATGTAGCAAGCTGCAGTGAGAGGAGATTTATTACTAGTCTGCCTCAAATGAGTAACTACCCAGAGGTGTGCAATAGTGAACTAAAGACTGTGTTTCAAAGCTGGTAGGAAGTGGGAAAACTGAAGTAATCATTCAGCATTGATTGGATGTTGGGTAGGGTGGGTAATGGTATAATAGACTTCAGGTATCTTAGGGTTGGTGGTGGTCAGAAACGGCAAGCCTGTCTGGAATATCCAAATCTACATTAGTAACTGGTACTGTAGTAATGTTTTTCTTTAACCTGCTGAATCTTATATAGCATTAAACCTAGCTATTTTGACTCCACCTTGAACTTACTAGCTCCAGTGTCAATGAGCCCTGTCTTTACCTAAGAACAGCCCAGGGAAGGGAATAGGTAAATGTGTGATGTGAGCAGTCTTTCAAGTGTTAACGAGGATGGAACCTGACCTATTAAGGCTTAGTGCTTCAAAAAAGTGTTTGCTTCATGGCCACTGGTAGAAGAACTGAAAAATAAACTTGCTGTCCAATGTCAACTTCTCACTGCAGTATTTCACAGGAAATTAAACATGTTGGGAAACTTGGATTGCCAAATTAAAACATGAAATTGAACAGGCAGTCTGGAATACATATTTTGGGTCACTTGAATCTTGTCTCGGTGATGATTAGTATTAACTTCTTGCTTTTTCTAGGAGGAACTGCTGGATATTAAAGAGCGTCCCTACTCTAAGCAGAGACCTTCTTGTCTTTCTGAAAAATATGACAGGTATTTTCTTCATCTTACAAAATCTATATACGTTTCTTTGACAACAGAAGTTTAAATTGCAAAAAGTTTTTAGCTAAGAAGTGTGCTTATGTTGATGAAGGATATAAGTGCTCCAGAGTTCAGTGTATGACAGTATTTTCAGAAGTCCTAATCTACCAGGAAAGGCTTAGTAATCCAGCTAGGGATGCTGTGCTTTCAACAAAGATAACGTGAGATCCAGCAGAAAGTAACTTCACACAACATAAGTCTTGCAGGAAAAACTGCCAAGAAGTTCAGTGGCTGTAGAGCACAGGCTGACCAGGTCAGGATGCAACAAGCTGACTTGCTTGATGGATTACTCTCCCAAGCTGGCAGTGGACATCATTTCAAAATGAAGAGTGTTCTTGCTCATTTTTGTACATTTGCTAAACAGCACTACCTTTGATACTGAGATTAATTTGCTGTATAATGTGAGATTAGGGTAAAATCTTCTGAATGCTTAAGAACAGTGACATTTGAACTACCTGAACTTTTTTTCAGTGTACTGGGTAGACTTCGCTAATGTGAATTTTGACAGTGTGTTGTTGCACCAAAAGGGATCTGTCTGTATTTGTCCCTTTTATAAAATGATGCTGGGTATTATACTTCCTTACTCTTACAGAAGGAATGAAGAATATCCAGTATGAGGTAATGAAGTATAGCAAAGTGAAGATTTAGAAGTTGGGTATGAAAGATGTTTCACCTGTACAAATTGCTAGTCAGCAACTTCTAGGTTTTCAGCATCAGTACTATGAATTATTTATTAGACTACAAGTAGTAAACAGTCATGCAATTTTATTTTCATAGTGATGGTGTCTGGGACCCAGAGAAGTGGCATGCATCTTTATATCCAACTTCAGGAAGAACTTCACCAGTGGAAAGCTTTAAGAAAGATTTGGATTCAGATCGGACTTCTCTTATGCGTAGGATAGTAGGTAAGTACATCCTTGTAGTGCAAGACTCAAAACTGTATGCAGGGTGTTGGCAAAGCCTTTCCTTTGGGATGACACAAATGAGACTAAACAAAGTCTCTGAAAATTGTTTGACTGCATAAAATAAGCTACCAGAATATCAGAAACTAGTCTATAGTGGGAGCAACCAAGATTTCCTTGGCGCTTATCTAAGAACAAACTCAGATAGCAGTTGGTTGTTACATCCTCCTGCTCTTGTTATAGAGTAGTAAAGAGATATCCAGTAATGCAAGTGAAGGGGGGATGATTTCCCTGCAATTCAAGACTGAGTCCTTAGAAGGTCTGTAGTGGGAAAGCAAGTACTTCCTAGGAGACAGCCATGATTCCTCAGTATCCAACTCTGATTTTGGGTTTGGTTTTTGTTTTTTTTTCCCCTCTGTTTCCTGTGGTCCCAACTAGATTAACTTTGCAAAAGTAAATCATGAGTGTTTTCCTGCAAAAAGCTCTGGGATAGCAGCAAGGCTAAGGGACAGAAGACTACTATCCAGATAATTAGGTTGTTTATTAATATATCACATTCAGTACTTTTTGTGTGATCCTTGACTTGTAGATCCAAGAGAGCGAGTGAAAGAAGATGACTTGGATGTAGTCTTAAGTCCACAAAGGCGAAGTTTTGGAGGCGGCTGTCATGTAACTGCAGCTGTTAGCTCACGGCGAGCAGGGAGCCCACTAGAGAAGGAGAATGATGGTGTCCGTGTTATTGGTGGCCGTAGGATTGGCAGTGGAAGAATTATCTCTTCTCGTAACTTTGATAAGGACCACCGGGGTGGTGAAAAAGACATACGTGATTCCAGAGATGCAAGAGACCGAGATCGTGAGAGGGACTACAAAGACAAACGCTTCAGGGTTTGTTCTTTTCTTGATTTCATGTTAAATTGGAGATTTAATTTATGCAGGTTAACTGCATACAGCAGTTGAGTGTTCTGAGCAAGTAGGCTACTTCTCAGAAGCACCTTTGATTTAAAGAGCAAGCTGTCGGTGCTTCAAAAACTTCAGAAGTTTTCAGTCCTTCTGACAGATCAACTGAGGTGCATCTAGTACTGTCAGTCTTATAAACCTCTCCTGTGCTAGACTTAATAGCAATGCATTCAAAAGTCTAATAGTTTGTTCATAGTTCTTGACCTAGCAGCTGTCAGCAAGTGTTGTCTTTAACCTCAGCAGGTGGAAACTTTCTGTGCTTTCAGGCCTTAAAAAAAAAAAAAAAGAGGAACCAGTAGCCTATGTCGCAGGATGCAAAACTGTGTTTGTGCAGGCACTTGGAAACCAATAGCCTTTGGTGCAAAAAAGCAGGAGATCAGCTGTGAAGTTTTTAAATGGTGAAAGCTTACTGGGCATGCTGAGTATGCATTTAAAGCTTAAATCTGGAACTGATGTGGAAAGATCTTAATTTCCTTTGGAAGTCAGGGAGGAATCTTATAAAAGTGTTTAATAGTTAATGTTCTTAATGTCCCACATCAGAGGGAATTTGGTGACAGCAAGCGTGTCTTTGGGGAGCGAAGAAGGAATGACTCTTACACTGAAGAGGAACCTGAGTGGTTTTCTGCTGGTCCTACAAGTCAGTCTGAAACCATTGAGCTCACAGGCTTTGATGATAAAATTTTGGAGGAAGATCACAAAGGGAGAAAACGTACAAGACGACGTACAGCCTCACTAAAAGAAGGTAATGGCAAATTTGACAGACTTTCCTTGTCTGCCAGTATGGCATATTGCTGGATATGGAGGTGCTTTTTCTAGATCCAGCCAAGTTTAAAGAATAATGTAGTCTTTAGCCTTAAACTTGCACAAATTTTGGTCATCCTGAAGCACAAGACATAACGCCTATGGCTGATCTTTCAGACTCTGCAAATATATTTAAGTGTTAGGATACTGTTTTTCCAAAAGAAAGGCAGGACTGAGAGGCTGGAAAAAACTTGTATGGATGTTGAGTGGTGTTGGGGATGTGTGGGCTATTAAAAGGGGCTTGTCTGCTTCTATATCCTGCTATTGCTGAAGACTTGGTTGTAGCTAAACTAATGCTTTAGGGTACTTTTAAATACTTTCTCTTTTGTAGCAATACAAGTGTTAGGAATACTGATTTGGACACAGAGCTGTCAGTATAATACAGCTTCAAGCTGAATTTGGAGACTGTCTGAATTTGTCTGCAGCCATTGGACTTGAAGTCTACCATTATGACCACTGCAAAAGCTGCAGTATAAACCTCTGTGAGGCACGAGAGAAGGTTTCTTAATGCTAGAAATTCTTCTGGTGGACAGCATAACCCTGAAGAGTTCAGGTTTAGTTATGTATGCACTTAACTGAAATGTAGTACAATTTCAGTGATGTGAGGCTTGTAGTCATGTCAGATTTTTTTTGCAGCACCTGTGCAAGCTCGGTAAGTCTGTGTACTTTGCTCCTGGTGGAGGGGTAGGAGCAGTGTCGGTCCTATCTTGACATGAGTTTTCTTAATATTGTCAAGTACCAGCTTTCAGGCAGTCTGCTCTCTGAGACATCTAGGAGAAAAAGCAGGAGCTGCCAGAGGATTCCTGATAGAAAAAGCAGCAGCAGCTGCTTGCTTATTGTAACAGCTCTGTCTGCTTGTTGTGACATCTTGTCTGACCTGTTGTGTACTTCCTGGACTGATCAGTTGTTTATGCACAGTTTGATGGCAGTTCTTACTTCCTTGAAGTAGATGGTCTTAATCACAGACTAGAAGCTCTGTGCTGGAGTTCCAGTGGGTCCTAGTTTCTGTTGTGGCAGGCTGCAACTGTCAAGACATAACTAACAGAATAAACAGACGGATGGCTTGGCTTCTTTGGTCTTGTGCTTCTTATTCCTAGGTAAATGTACTGACTGTTCAGCACTGTTCCTACAGGAAATAGTCAAGTTCAGTGACTCAGCAAGCACTTGATTTTCTTTTTAAGGGATAGAATGCAATGGTGGAGTAGCAGAAGAAGATGAAGTGCAAACTGTCCTTGCCAATGAGACTCCAGCAGATCAAGAAGTTCCTAGGGAAGCTGTCTTACAAGAACCAGCTCCAGGAGAGTTTGACTTCAATGAGTTCTTCAACTTGGATAAAAGTGTTCCTGGCCTGGCTTCGGTGAGGTTTTTTTCTTTTTTAAGATTAGCTATATTCAGGAGAAGCATTTTGGTTGCTGGATTCAGTGAAAGCTAAAACACCTTGCTCTGGGAAGGTTGCTTTATGCAGTGTGTAAGTCTGAGTTTGCAGAGATTTAACTTGGGAGTGTTAGGATGCTGTTTCTAAAGTATTATCCCTGGGTCTGGTTCCATCTCCAAAGAAAGCACGTGAGACAAACCGGCTGACTTTCTCTGTTCTTTTGATCATTATTGAAGATTCAAAATCAGCATCTTGGATGGATCCTCTTTGGAAGTATTACAGAAGTCTTCAGAGAAGAGTCACTGAAAAAACAGAAACTATTGCTGAAAACAAATAAGCTAAGTTGCAGCTAAGTCTGGGAGATGCAGCAAGTGGGTGTTTTCTGGAAGCTTCCTGGAAGGGCAGTAAGCCTGGGGATGACTGAAGATACAGTTGTTACCAATACCTGTAATGTGGCTGAAAGGATATGTCTGAGAGGGTTTGAATCTTTATTACTTAAAGCTCCGTACCGTGTTTAATTCATTTTTTTTTTATTGTTACCGAGTTAAAAAAACAAAGGTAGCCTGTTAACATTCAGTTAAAAGCATGTTTGAATGATGTTACTGATGTGACTTGGAGATACTCTGTGTAGCCCAATGACACATGGGTGCTGCTGTAACTTAGGAGACAGTAACAAGGCCTTGAAGAAAAAGACTGATGCTTGCACAACAAATTTCTTCCAATAATGGGGTTTTCTTCCAGCTGTGATTTGATGGGGATCAAATCACAATCACAGGATTCCTGAGATTATGATACTTCTGTGTACCAGAACTACTGTGGGCAGCTCTGGAACATCAGATCTCTAGAGTTGGTTGGTGTCCACTGTTTTTGTTCTGAAAGCTCCAACTGCTCTGGATCTCTGCTTTTTCCTCTTCACTGCAAAAAAAGGGTGAGCGGGTCCAGCAAGTACAGACTAAGCCGTGGCCTGATGCATGAAGTGCTGATGGTTCTGTTCTGACCTCTATTCCTAGGAAGAAAAGCTCTTCTTGACTATTCTAGATAGTGTAACCGATCAGTAGATAGGATTTGAGCAAAATGGATTAGTGTGCTGAAAAGGTAAATATGTTTTTAGATAAATCGTATTCTGACAGCAAAGAAACAAACCTGATACAGTTTAGAAATGCTAGAATTTTAAAAAATAGAACTGTCACCTAGTCTTTAATTTGAAAAACCTGCTTGCATAAAAAAGGGTTTCATGGTGGGCAGTAATTTGACAAATACATAGTGGGGAGTTTGTTCTCCCTATAGAAGAGGCAAATAATGAGTCTTTAAACTTGACAGTCCGATTCTGCAAGATGGTGACTGCCTTCAGAAGCAGGGAATTCACAAATGACAAAACATCTGCTGATGAAACTTTAGTGGGCAGATGTTTTGTCACAAAAGCGGGTTTCAGACTAGGCAGAGCATGTGGTGGTATCTCTGTTGTTGCTATGTCTGTGACAAGTGTTAGGGTAGAGCTGTGTGTTTCCTGATAGGACTGTCTTAATTTTTTTAATGTTAAATTCAAACATTCAAAACCAAATGGCTCAATACTATCTTGTTTTTGCTGTTGTAAATAGTGTTGAGTGCTCCTTGTTTCAGGTAAAATAGTTCTGGCAGAATGAAGCAGCTGTTATTTAGTCTAAAAGTAAATGTGCTGTGTGGTGAAACGGTATCTGTGTCTATTGAGCAGGCTTTACACTTGCAAGATAGAGCTGTGGTCTGAGTTAAATCTTACATGCATTTCAAAAACAGTGTGTTATAATGATGAGCGAAGAAGTAAACATTTGCTATAAGCTGCAGTGACTTCTGAAAGGCAGACTCTGAGGCACTGCTTGGTGCCCTTGGCTCTGGCTGGGTGAGAAGGTGGCAGCTGCCAGTACTCTGCTGGTGATGCAGACAGTTGACTTGAATATATCCCTTGTCTTGGTCCCAGAATGGGTCAGCGTGTGAGGTGCAAGCAGCCCTTAGCTGCTACTCCTCCCCGGCTCCTGTGGGATGCTCACAAGTCAGAGTGTTGTCCCTGCACTTCATTCCACGCTGTTGTTGGCTGCTGCTGGGACTGAATGATTGCAGAAAATAAAACTGATCCGAGTATTCCCCCTGCAGTGATAGGGACAGCTTGAGCTGTCCAGCTGACAAAATTGCTAGTTATAATTTATTTTAATTCCTGTGGTAAATGCTTCTCACCTTTTTTTGGCACATACACTTTAAAAATGACATAGTTAACAGTCCTTAGATGTTCCAATTATGCTTTTTCAGTTATGGTTTTACTCTGAACAAATATTTGTATAATAAGATGTGTGCTGGGTTATGCTAGCTGACTAGGCAAGTGCTGCCATGTTGGAAGGAAAAAAAAAGCTGTTCAAAGCTTCTAAACTCTGAGTATCATCTAGTTATTTGTAGCAGAAGTCTTGGTTGCCCAGTAAATTTATCAGAGATGTTGCTGATCTTGCTTCTGTTAAGATTTTGATTAATTTTTTTTTTTTTCACTTTTTTCCCCCATAATCTAGATGATAGAAGATGTGCTGGGGGAAGGTTCAGTGTCTGCCAGCAGGTTCAGCAGGTGGTTTTCTAATCCTAGTCATTCTGGAAGTCGATCAAGCAGCTTGAGATCTACACCACATGAGGAACTGGAGAGGCTAGCAGGTAAGAAGACTACAGGACAATGCAGTGTCAGCCTCCTTCCATATCCCTTCCTGCTCATTTAGTAAGAATAAAGCAGATAAGGCTTTAGGGTAGTGAATTCTTCCACAGTTTAAGCACTTCACGTTCTTTTGGAAGCTCTTGGAGTAAGCAGCTCTAAGTTCTTTCTCTGTAAATGTTCATGTCGTGGTTCTAATGACTCTCCAGCTGATCTTGGGCAAGGGGTGTGAGGTGTAACTTTTCAGTGACATATTGCAGTTGGTTACTGATGTATGTTCATCTGGAGACATTGGCTTGGTAAACTGATGTCGCAGTGCTCCTGGTTTTGCTGTTTCAGGTCTAGAGCAAGCCATTCTCTCCCCTGGCCAGAACTCTGGAAACTACTTTGCTCCCATTCCATTGGAAGACCACTCTGAAAACAAAGTGGACATCCTAGAAATGCTACAGAAAGCCAAAGTGGACTTAAAACCTCTTCTCTCAAGTCTTTCAGCCAACAAGGAAAAGCTTAGAGAGAGCAGTAAGTGCCTCTTCAGATATTGTTCAGTTCTTGTGATGCAGTATCTCAAGGCAAGAGGCTTGGTATTCTGGAAACCTTAACTGCTAAGTCCAGGAGTAGGAAGTATTATAGGTTTATTTACACCACAGAAAACCCAATATTCAACAAATCTCAGCTGTGTCAATATCATCACTGATTCTTTTCATCCTAGTCACAGGATGACATCAGGACTCTGTCAGACTGCTTGACTGGCCAGTAATAATCAGAAGTTGAGATGATGCAAGTCTTGACCACAGTTTCCAGCTTTGTTACTTAAGGTTTTCATAGAGGAGACTGGTAATGTCAGCTCTGAAACTGTGGCATTTAAACTCTGCCTTTAGCAAAAGTTTAACATAAGTCATTCTTGCAAGTATCTATCATGGATCACATTGATCCATTCAGTATCTGAAAAGATGGAGAGGCTTGAGGATGTCAGGTTTTTTGCAAATACACACTGTATGCTTGAAGCATAGAGTTCTGTGCTTGCTGTCCAGTGCATTAATTCACACAGAGCTAATAAGACATAAGAACAGATTTGTCTTAGATGGCTATGATCACAGGATTCCAAGGAACTTACTCTAGAAGAATTCACTTTAGCTAGTACCAGCTGCTCTAAACAGTTCAGAGCTGACTTTAAACTTAATGTGAATTGCCAAGTTAGGGCTCTGCATGTCTGGGCCCTTAGCATGCACGGAGGGTTTGAAATGCATGTGTTTGTTGAAGTCTCAATGTCTAATTCCAAACTGGCTTCCCCTTGGCAAGCAGCATGTATTGCCATATAAACTGGACTGAACAAAAAGTAGTGCTACCCTGTGACTCGTGTGAAGCAGCTGAGGAAGGAAAGCGTCCAAGCACTGCCAGTCTTCTGAAGCATCCAGACTGGGAGCAGGAGTGTTGGCTAACGTGGAGAACCTTCTCTTCTTAACTTGGCTTAAATAGAGCTACAAGTCTTTTCTGTGTTCTGCTTAGTCTGACTTTCCTACTAAAACCTTTTTAAACCTTGATCCTCACAAACCAAGGATGAAGGAAAAAAAAAATTGTGGGGAAGCTTCCATTCTCTCAGAAGGACCTGATGTGGGTTTTGCGTTCCCATAAAATGCTGTACAGTTCAAGTGTTGTGGACTTCTTGGGTCAATTCCTCTTCAACATCATCCTCTTCCTCATGTTTCATACTGCATGTCTGCATCAGTGTTTCTTTTTTTCCACCTTCTTGCCCAAATATCCAATAAGTCTTATTTCTCTGGACCAACATCTGCTACAGCAACCCATGGCATGCTCCTGTCTCCTTTTTCTCTTAAGGTGTCATACCTTGTGCTGTGTGTTAGCTGTCCATAAAGCATGTCTAGCCTTGATGTTGGGTGCTGATAGATACTTATTTATGCATACACAGGAAAAAAGTACTGCTTGGTTACATTTGCACCTTATTCTGGTTATACCAGGGAAATATTTCTATAGTGGCTCTAATTTCTGAGCAAAAAAAATGTACTTCAAGCTCTATACACACCAAAGTGTGTAACTGAGTCTCCAAATTATCTAAGTTTTCCAGGTATGTATTCTCTGTATGTATGATAGCTTCAGACAGTTTGACATTCACACTGTGTCTGTGAGACCATCTGGTCTCCTGGAGTAGAAGATAAATGAAAGCTTCCTAATGAAAAAAGAGCAAACTCAGTGTAACAATGTGTCTTGTGAGATGAGGGAAAGCTACTGAGAACTCACCAGTTGAAACCTTAACAGGTTTCATGCCTTACATGCTTGTATTTGCACATGGTGATATTCCTGATTTGAGTATTAGAATATCAGTCTAAATGCAGGTCAGACATAGTTTGACAGTGTGAATATCAGAAGATAAGCTTTTGGCTGTTCCTCGTTTTTCAAACAACTCGTATTCAATACCTGCACAAGAACTACTAGCTTGCTTATAAATGGAGAGCCACAGTTCATGGCTATGTCTCCTGTCTTTCTCAGCACATTCAGGAGTTGTACTTTCAGTGGAAGAAGTTGAAGCTGGGCTAAAGGGCCTGAAAGTGGATCAGGAGGGAAAAATAGCTACTCCATTTATGGCTGAGCAAATGGAGGAAGCATTGAATGTTGCTGGCTCCAGACAGATCAAGAAAGATGGAGATATGACTGCCTTTAACAAACTAGTCAGCAGTATGAAGGCAAGTGGGACACTACCTTCACAGCCCAAAGTCAACGTAAGTAGCAGAAACCTGGCTGTTGTGAACTGCCAAGCTGTGGGTTATGATCTGGAAACCCCTGACATGACCCTTCTGATAATGTGGGAGCCATGACTGGATACAGCAGCCTGTTACTAAATATAGAATTGTTTAGAATACTGTTGTTTGGAGGGGGGAAGTAAGGGGAGGTGCTCTGGTCAATTTCCCCTAGCTAAAGTAATGGAAAGTGGGGCTTCTTTCAGTTCAGAGTACATGGAGTTGATTTCATGTGAACTTTTGCTGAGTCTCAGAACTCTAATAATACCAAAGAAGTCTAATTACCACCTTGAAGGTGGGCCTCTGTGGATATCTTGTCCGATTGTTTAATCCCTGGACTTGAAGACTATAAATACTTGCCCTGAAAAAGATCTGTAAGATGAACAGGCCGAATCCTCTGCTGTAGAGGGAGTCATGGTTACTAAGGTTCTCATCCTGTCTGAAACTTAACAAATGCATCTGTAGAAAAGGTATTGTATCTATATAATAGATATCATCTGTTCAGTCTTTATGGAAAACATGCTGGTGTTAGTTTAATGGCTGCCTTAGCGCTGCTAAAATGCCATCTCTGTTAAAATGCTTGTGGTGTGTGTACAGCTGACACCTGAGCTTCAGCTGCCTTGCTTTAGTGTCTTTTTCTAAATAGAGGTATTTCTGTGCACTACCTAAATATTTTAAACTTGGATTTTAAAATTACTTGTACTAAGATAAAACTGAACTGAATATTTGTTAGCTGGAAGGTCAGTATTAAACAACTGATGATACTGAGCTATAAACCAGAAGAGATTGTATTATGAAATTGTCCTGCCGTTAACTGCCTAAATAGTATGATTGACTCGGAAGCCATCAAGAACTACTCCTGGCACTGTAAAATACTTCTAACTAAAGCCTCTATTTTTCCTGCCAAACTATAACCCAAGGATTCTTAGCCTCATCCCACTTCATTAAAAGATAGTGAAGAATATAAATTTCCCCAGTGAAGAACTTGCTGATTTCACACTTAAATAGAAACTTTCATTTTTGCTGTCCCTTTGCATTGACTTGTAATTCTGACGCATAGGAGAATCTTTAATTCTGCTGATACACAAACACTCTTCAGTTTGTGCATAGTTTCAGTTGACCATTTGGCCTAAAGTTCCATTGTTTCTAACAGAACAGGTGGAATTGTTTGTCCTGGAGACAGTTGTGGCTTGTCTCTTAGTGAGCCTGATGCTTGTTGTATCTCTAGCTAATTTATGATGTATTCCTTCTCTTAGCAGAGCCTCGAGAGCCACTTAATGTCACCTCCAGAGATGCCAGGCCAGCCTCTGTCAAAGAATATTCTGCAGGTACTCCTTATCAGGGGGGAGGAGGTACTTAAAAGGGCATCCCCAATAGGAGAATTTTTTTGACAACAAGGCATTCAGGGGAGTTGAGATGAGTAGTCAGATGTGACTTCCTATGGAGGAAAGAGAACTACTTGCTGATTCAGTTCACTTGGAAACCTGTTTTGTGGTCATAGCAAATAACTTGAAAATGAAAAGGGTGGCCAAGTGCCTAATTCCAGGGGCAATCCAGAACTGATGTATCTAGCTGCACAAGTCCACCTTGTCTCTCTAACTTGCTGTAAATAGTGTAGCCTGTAGTGTAGTAAAACGAGTTAACTTGTATAAATTGATCATATTCTGAATGTTCTTTCATTACTTATTCCTAGGAACTTCTTGGTCCGCCCATTACCAGACCTGCTTCATCAAATGTCTTGAGTGGCCTGATCAGTGGTTTGGAACCTGCAGCCTCTTTGCTGACCCAAAGAGCACCTTCTCCCCCAATTCCATCTGTGTTTCCAACTCGAGCAGCTTCTGCAGACTACCTGCGCCATAGAATATCTTCACCCATTGGTGAGACAAGCTGCAAATCATTTTTTTTTCCTTTTTATTAATTGAGTTTGTTTTAAATAATGTCTTAAAGAACAATAAAAGCTTCTTGGCAGTTGGTGGGCAGCTAGGTTGGCATTTGTCTCTTGAATGCAGCATGTCTTTTTAATTACTACTCTCAAAGTTAGTCTCAAAAAAATGTAGATGTGTGTACACAGATCACAGCAAATTTTGTTGTGGAGTCATGTGCTCAGATACTGTATTAAAAAAGCCAGTTTTCAGGGACTACATGGCCATTTGGGTAGCAAACTACTACCAGTAGCCTCCTTGTAGCTCTCAAGGAAGAGATGTAGCTCTGTGTAGACTTAAGGGTTGAGCTGAGAGTCTTCCCAAGGAATCCTTAATCTCATGTAGTATTCTTTAACTTGGAGATGTGTATTGTAAATATTGAAAGAACTGGCTAGTTCTTTGAAGTACAACTGTTGAATGTTCTTTAGGTTTTGGACAAGGCTCTCAGCAATTGCTTGGTGATCCGTTTCCAGGTGTAAGGAAGCCCATGAGTCCAGTTGCTGCACAGGTTAGACTTAAGTGCTTTTTGCTTAATGTGTATCCCTCTTTGTATATTGTGTGGTCTAGAAGTAACCTGTGGAAATGCACACCTATTTGCTACATTCAGATGTTTATACTTAAGTTCAGTGTGAGCGTGAGGATGCAAAGTCTAATGATGTGCAGTCGCAACCCCTCACTGCAACTGTACCTGCCTTACAGTATCTCAAGTACAAGATTATTTTATTGTTTTCAACTTCTGTTGCCTGGTGAAAAATCAGATGGTGTGCAGATGCTTTGTGAAGACTAGCTATAGCAGTAAATCTTTAGTACCTTAAAAAAACCTCAACCAAATACAAGGCTTGATTTGTGTCTTTTATACAACCCTACCTCAGATGAGTCCCTTGGAAATACAGCAAGCTGCGTTGGAGGGACTGGCATTACCACATGACTTGGCCATACAGGCTGCAAACTTCTATCAACATGGCTTTGGTAAACCACAGATGGACAAAAGCAGAGATGGCTACAGAAACAGGCGAGTGTCTGACTGCAAAATTTAAGGGGTACACTGTCAACTGATGTATTTTCCTTCACTCGATATTGGTACCAGTGCCTGAAGGTTGTACTGATTCTTGTCAGTGCTGCCTGCTGTGCCAAGAGCTGCCTCTGACTGACTTCCTGTCCCTTAACAGGCAGCAGCGAGTGACTAAATCGCCTGCACCAGGACACAGAGGGAATGCACCATCTCCAGCCCCAACAGCATCCATTACTAGCATGGTTGGTACCTAGTGTAAAACAATTGTAGGAAAAGCTGTAAAAGTGTCTGCAGTAACTAGATTGACAGCAACTATAACGAGCCAGAGAAAGGGAGGCTGTAGAGGAGCCATAGTCATGTTGCATCAGTGGCCACAAGATACAAAAAGGAAAACATTTGGTTAAGTATAATTCGGAAAACAGCCTTTTCTGACCACTGTCATACCTAAAACTGAAGAAGCACTATTAATATTATCTTGACCTGGTCTTCTGACTCCTAAGGAAGGTAACTGGAAACTCAGGCCCTCATATTTTGGTACTTAAGTTTTCAGAAGTGCTGAAAGCCATTAGCCACCTCAGAGAACACTGGTCCATAGGTATGAAGTGACTGTCCTGTCTAGAAGTTGGCATGTTACCTATGGAGCTTCAGGGTTGCTTCCAGTATAACTAAAAATTTCAAAGCTGGGCTGTTGCCTCTCTGCATTTCAGCACTATGCAGAACATTGCTTTGATCTAAATTTTCCAATTAATCAGGCAAGTACTTGCAGCTCAGGACTAACATGGGCTGTCAGCTGCTAAATCAATGAGTACTGTTGTGAACCAAATGAGTGGCTTCCACAGGGGCTGGGTAACTTTGAGTGGGAGAAAAATACAAATGAGGCAATAGCTTTCTGCAAATCTGTCAGCCCTGAAATAACACACATAAGGTAGCTCTGTAGAAACTCCCATTGAGCTGCTGTTCTGAACCAATAGTGAAGAGGAGGCAGCTGTAATGCAAAATATGAGTCGTCTATTCTGTTTGAAGCCTACTAAGATACATTCAACTTGGAGAACATCTGCTTCTTTTAATAAAGGTATTTGACTTGTGCTTAAGCAATATAATGAAGTTATGAAATGGAAGTACAATTGTGGGTGCACAGTGGCCAATTAAAAAGAGCTTTAAATGGAAAGGATGTGCTAGAACTGTCCACTCACAACTAAGGCAGTGTGGCCAAGATAATCTGCACTGAGTAAGTCGTTGCTTCTTACTGTGTTCTTTGCAGCTGTCTCCTTCCTTTACACCTACCTCGGTGATTCGCAAGATGTATGAGAGCAAAGAAAAAAGCAAAGAGGAGCCAGTTTCTGGAAAAATGAAAGTTGGTGATGGTAAAGATGAAAATCAGAGGCCAAATGAAGGTATTGTAATGGCTTTAAAATAACACACACAAGAGATTTGGAATAGAATCAAAGAGCTTCACATAATATGTCAGGCTAACTTTAGACATTCCTGATTGGAGATGAGGAGGGGTGCAGAAATGAGCCTATGATAGGAGGAAGGATTAGAGCTCTGGAGGGGATACACTCCCAGGTGCAGTCTTCCTGTGGTGCTTGGTTTTAAATCCTTTTTTTTCCTTATTTGTCAGTTTGTGAGCAACAGTGCCATTGACATGTGAACCAAAACTCTTTCTTCGCAACTGGTCTTGATGAGCAAGCATATTAACAATGCTTCCTTATTGCTCTACACCAGTAACTGAATACAAGCAGCTTATAGCCCTCTTGAGACACCTTAGCTGAACAATCAAAGCTGAGACCAGTTAAGCTCTTCTAAATGTAGCAGATTCAAAGAAGCGTTTTGTCACCCTCACTGATAAGTGGCTAGCAAAAGGAAATGCTCGGTACCAACTAATTCCCTGACACAGTAGGACTGACATGCCTAATTGTTGTGGCACTGTACTTCAGTACTGGCAATTACAGAAGTTGCTCATAGTTCCTGTGTAGCAGAAACTGTGACCGTTTTTCCTTTCAGCACTCCAGCTATTACTGCTACCTCATCTGGCAGCAGATGACCCTAAGATATTTTAGGCCTTGTCTAACTCATCTAAATGGTCTGTGGAAGTAGGTTCTTGAGGTGCTTTGGTGTTCCAAATATCACTAAGCAGATGTGAGACACAAAAGGTGGCTGCTAACCCCCAGACACACCTAAGATGGAAAAACTCACTTCAGGCTAGGTTTCAGGCACAACTCCAGCTCCCAATTATCTTGCCCTAGGGAGTATCCCTTGTCCCTCCTGTCTCTTTTTGGACTGACTCATCTGTACTGCCAGCTCAAAACTTCTAAGAAAAAGGAAAAGTAAGAATTAAAGGTGGCATTACTGCTAATTCTGACTTAACTTAAGCTTGCTGCCAAGGGGCTTGTGGAACATATTCCCTCTCATCATTGTTTTGAAATAATTTGGCCAAAAAGTGTCCAGGAAAGATGGATGCTTACTATTAAACACATACGACTAAAGCTCAGCTAGTCCTGGAATCTAGCTGTCCAGTCCAGTTATTTTTCATTAGATGTGATCTCTAGCTGTGGACTATAATAGCTGTATTCAATTTTAGCTACAGATAACCTACTGTCTAGTTCTGTGGAGAATGCAGATCAAGAAACTTTGCCCACCTTAGGTACCAAACTACCTGCACTGCAACGCTCTGCATGTTCCACACCTCTTACCCAAGCAAACCGTTGCACCAAAGAGCAAGACTACAGGCCTAAGTCAACTGGTAGAAAGACTCCTACAATGGCCTCCCCAGTACCAGGAGGCCCTTTTCTTCGTCCTGTTCATCAAGTACCCCTTGTTCCCCATGTACCGATTGTACGACCTGCTCATCAACTGCATCCAGGACTGGTCCAGAGAATGCTGGCACAGGGGGTTCACCCACAACATCTTCCTCTACTGCAAGCAGGTAATCCATACTATTTTTCCTGTAATTTATTGCAGCACAAATTGATACTGTTTATTGGTAGAGTTTATTACATCAAAACTTACCTTTAAATCCAGGCAATGAATCCCAACCTATATAAATGCTTTTTTCTCTCTAAATTCCATATGGTTATTAAGAAGCTGGTTTGTCACTCTCTTGTTCAACAGGTATGCTTCCTCCTGGAGTGGACCTGTCTCACCTGCAGGGAATATCTGCTCCCATCCTTGGGCAACCTTTTTACCCACTACCAACAGCCAGCCATCACATCTTAAATCCACGCTCTGGGACACCTTTGCAGCTAGCGATGATGCAACAGCAACTACAGCGATCAGGTAGGCTAAAAATTAAAACAGGAGCGTGAATTTTGGAACATTGACCTCCAGGAACTGTACTTGTTGGCCTGTGTAGTATCCTGGGCCAACAGGAAGCTATTTTGGTAATACTCAAAATCACTAACCTGGTGTGGGTGTCAGAGCAGTTTTGGCCACTGCAGTTTCTTATGCTGGAAGAATCATAGAACGGTTAGAGTTGGAAGGGACCATGAAGATAATCCAGTTCCAACCCCCTTGCCCCAGGCAGGGACACCTCTCACCAGACCAGGCTGCTTAAAGCCCTATCCAGCCTGGCCATGAGCTTCTCCAGGAATGGGGCATCCACAGCTTCTCTGGGCAACTTGGGCCCAGGATCTTGCCACCCTCACTGAAAATTTCTTCCTGATACCTAAATCTGTCCTTTTTCAAACTCATCCCCTCATTTTATCACTGCACCATAAAAGATCCAAGTGAAGCATTTGGTTTAAAGATATATATTGCTGTTGACAGATCTGCCTTTTTGCAGAGTGTGTGTGTGGTCTTTTCTTCCTCACTGGGTGGGAGAGGCCACCCACCTATTTCAAATAAAATGCAATTTGATGCTGGGCTTCCAGTTAAAACCTGCTTGGTGCTGTGTCCAGAACTGGCGGTGTCAGGCGGTTTATGGGAATACTAATGAGAGAATAAATGTGGGATGTGGATTTCCCAGGGCTAGTGGAATGAGTAAAAGCCACGGTTGGCTCGAGTGCCATATCAGGTGATTGCTCCAGGCAAATCTCAAGGTTGGGTGAACATTTTACTCCACCTCTAATAGCTTTACATTTCACAGGCAGCGGAGCGCAGGGATCGCCCGCTGGTTCGCAGACAACCCCTCAGAATGTGCTGTCTCGGACTGGATTATCTCATGGGCACACACAGCTTGACCATCGCCCCAGCCAGAGGAGTGGCTCTCCCATTGGCCTTGCCAAGTGGTTCGGTTCGGATGTCTTGCAGCAGCCTCTCCCCTCCATGCCATCCAAAGTCATCAGTGTAGATGAACTGGAATACCGGCAGTGAACAGTGACCACTGGGTGGGACACTCGTGATTCTTTAGACTGGATTAAAAAAAGAAAATATGTCCATAGTCAGGACTTCACCTCTGTTTGTTTTTTGGGGCTTTTATTTTTAGCACTCTGCAAAATTTTCTTTTTGAGAGACTTAAAGCACATGGCACCTGTCCTGGTCTCATGTCTGCATCAAGACTAAAGGATCCATTATGGCTTGAATAGTGAAGCCTGAAGAAATTTAGATGCCAGACAAAGCCAGTTTAATCCTGGAAGTGTCTATTTTTTGTTTTTGTAAGATATGTGAATGAAGTGCTGATATTCTCTAGTGTAGAGGTAGCAGCTATGGATTCCTCCTGCAGAAAACTAAATGTATAGACCCTCATGTACAGACTTGTGTATAAACAATCTTTTGTATATATACACATAGAATAGCCTTTTTGGAATCTATACAGCTGTACATAAGAGTAGCTGATAACAGTTGAGCTTTAGTTGTGCCTATGGTTTGGATCTTTCTCCATTGTATGTGTGGGACTCTAAGATTAAAAGTTGCATATCCCAAGTGTGAGTGAACAGGATAAAGTTGCTTTGCCTTTTCTTGCTGCTCATCTGCTCTAGGTCTCCCTCTCACATCCTTCTGTCGAGTACTGTGCACTCAGTGTAGCTAAAGTGTCCAGGTAAAAAGCCCACATCTTGCTGTCTGTGTAACAAAGGTCTGAGTCCTCGTGTGTATGACTCTTGCCATCAACTGAGAGAATTGTTTAGTCTTCAAACAGCCTTGAGGATAGTGACAATAAAGCCACATCTCCAGTCTGCCATAAGCAAAGAGACTGTAGGTACCTACTGGTCATAGCCCTTTCAAGAGGGCTGGTGCTGGCCCTTGCTGCAGTATTTTCCCTTGTTTTAGTCTTTCAAACCAGTTTCTAAAGGTCAGCAAAATGGAACCTTTGAATCCTCACCCTTCAACTCCTCAGTTGCAGCTGTGGTGTGTTCTGTGCTGCCTTCTGTGCTGTTTACAGAAGGGAGGCCCAAGAACTGTCCTTGATCTGGTGTGGATCTACCGATGCAACTACTGTGAAACTTGCCTTCGGAGTCTTGTTCTGTGGCTTGAAAGGGGGAGGATGGGGTAGTTTTGTGATCTTACTGTGTATATTTGGTTTTAAAGTACTATGTTCCTTTTAAGCCTGTTTCACTTTCCCCAAACAATTAAGTGTTCTCTTCCATCCTTCTGCATGGTTCTGCACCTCACTTTCTCACTTGTGTTGAGTCTAGTACTGCTGTCATGTCCTCTATCTAGCTTAGGCCATTGTGCTCTTTTTTAAAAGGTGAAAGCAAAACCAGAATTCTCACAGACTTGCTCTTTCTTCAGTCTCACTGAATGCAAAAACCAGCAGCAGAAAAAAAAAAAAAAATCACTTGACCATATGATCCCAATTGCCAGCGTGCTGTGGTGGATTTGTTTCAGTCCAGCAGAGACAGTGCTGTACAGAAATAGCAAGCTGCAATCTCCCATGTGGAGTCGGGGGGGGCGGTCACCCGTACTTCTAGTGGTTGTTCCTAAAACAATCTGTGTAAAACATGCAATCACCAGCTTGTCCTTGTAAGATTGTTTTCATACTTTTTTAACTTGACACTTTCCCAGTAACATTCTGTAAATAAAGTTGATTCTACCAGCTGTCCGTATCAACTGCTCTTCAACTCAGCTCTGTCAATGTATGAGTTCTAGCGTTGTTCTTGTGTGTAAATCAGAACCAATGTTTGAGTTTAATCTGGGGAAAGTTTCAACTTTTGTTTCCTCCCCTATGGAAGACAAACTAGCCTGCTCTGAAGGGATATGCCTCACTGGAGTCATGCACCAGAATAGCTGCACTCTCAGCTGATGCTGTAGCAGCAGCAGCCTTATTAATTAAAAAAGTTTGGACAGCCATGGTTAAATGTAAGGGATGAGAGTCCAGTGTACTAGAAGAGCTCATAAAACAAACCAGCTCTTACAAAAGGGATGTTCCCTGCTCATAGCTTCGACTCCGCCCCTTCCACTTGAGGCTGATCAGCCCAGCCCAGCTGCAACACTTCAGCTCCTTTACACAGGCATCTTCTGAGCTTAGAAAAACTGAGGGGAAAATGCTCTGAGTAGAATCAAAGCTGGAATGGTTCCTCACCAGGCTGAGCAGTAACTGCTGCTGCAAGGGTTTAGCATTGGAATAGGTGCCTGAAATCACTGTATTTCTCTCTCTAGATTTAGTAACATGAGGGAACATTTTTGACACCTCTAAATAAGCACCTCACCTTCCTTTTTGTAGGACAGCAGTTGTATTTGATAAGCTTTTTCCTCACATTAGAGCTCTAACTTTATTTCTATTAAAAAGCAGTGGAACCACTGCTTTTAGAGCAGCCTGCTACTCTTATGCAACTTACTTGACTTTCTTAAACCAAGCAGGAAATTCTTTTACAAAAAAGCTTGCAGTCACCGACAGAGTAGAACATGAGCATCTAGTTTACTTCCACTTATATAAACAACCAAAAAAGTGACTGCTCACGAGCAGAACTCACCAGCTTTTCCACAACAGCAGGACTATTAATAGCCTTGAAGTATTCAAACAAGAACATTTCAGATTAAGGCAGCCAGAGCTGGAACTCTGTGTCCTCTAGCATAGCTTCAGGTTTTCAACCTCTGCTTTTCATGTTTTGTTCTCATTGAGAACAAAATAATTCCCCATGTGTGAACTTTTTTTCCAATTTGGAAAACACATATGTGTACCAAAGCCTTCTTGTGAGATTTTGCCCTTGTAAAAGTCACTTAACATGAGTTTCTCATCTGTAAGTTCTGCCAGAATGGGACACGTCCCTACGAGCTGGCCAGAACATCAGTTTTCCCATGCAGTAAGATACAACCATGAAAACCCAATGCCCATTTGCTACAATTTTGGTAGAAATGACCTGTTCTTTGCCACTTACAACTAATGACAAATTTCAGGCGTAGCAGCAAACCATGTGAGAACAACTTTTATTTCTTCACAATCTGAATAACATCTTCATCTTCGAGGGTATGGTCTTTACCAACTTTTTGAGGGTTGTGTTTAACAGATGAACCCCAGACCAGTGCACTGAAAGAAGAAAAATCAGATTTCAAAGGCTTACAAATAAAACACGCAAACAGCAGAACACCAGCTATTTCTGTCACAAAGCTAATACAGAAAGCAATGCTTAACAGCTATTTTTATTCTCCTGCAAGTACCTGGATGAGTGGTCTGTATGAACCAGAGCACAAGCGGATTAAAACAAAGTATGAACTCATCCAAAATATTTGTGTGTATGGGGCAATGGCCTGTAATGCTGCACCCAGTGCCACTTTCATAAAGAAAAACGTTTTCCCCCATAGAGGAAATTTATCCAGGAAAGAGCATAGGAACATCAAATATAGTAATTTAAGTATTAGGTTGAATTGTCATAGCGAGATCTATTCCACTCAGTATGAGAAAAACTCAAATCATCTTTTCCCTTCTAGTTTACAAGAGAAGGAAAGAACACACCAGGAGGCAGATTACTTTCTATTCTATTATTATTCTATTACGGTAATACTTACTACTTAAAGTCTTTGATGAGATTTTTGTGGATCTTCATGCAAAAATCCTCCACTGTGGTCTTGCAGTAAGGTAGTACCACAGGAGAGGTGTAGTCTGGGAGCTGCCCTTTAGGTTTGGTGTAGCTGTAAGGCAGATGGAAGAGTCAGTCAATACCAAAACCTCATCTCTTTCAACCCATCATGAAATTTCACAGGTCATTCACACTGTCCTCCCAGATGTTGTGCCAACTTCCACTTTCAGTGACAACAACAGATACCCTGGTGTTCTTAAGCTGAAAGTGCATCTGGGTAGCCAATGGCTGCAGCAGGTTTTCCCTTGGAAATGTTTATCACTGCTGAGCTTTCTGTCATTGCTTAAAAAAAGATGAAACAGGAATAGTTGATGGAAAAGAATGTCTACAGTATTATGGTTCAGACTTGTGATGTTCTTTTCCTGTGAAAAAACCTGACAAAGTTTATAGCCCAGATACCTAGACATACTAAATGCCTTGTTTACATTACATTTTATACTGTCAGAAGAAGACAGATGCAAGTTTAAAGGACTACAGTTACTGTACTATGAGTATTAGTACATTCATTCGTAAATTCATCCAAAGAAATGCATTAGTAGTATGAAGTAACCCCACAATAATTTATAGTAAAAATATCTGAAAAGCTAAACGAAGAACCTGGGACTTACATTCGTACGAGCTTCAAGTAGTCCCAAATTTTCTCCAGCAGATCATCAAAGTTCCAGCGATGATGAGCAGATATTGGTACACAGTGGGGGACTTTGTAAATAATATCTAGTTCCTCAATGGAAATCTGGTCAATTTTATTTAAGACGTAAATGCATGGGATGTAAACCCTGCAGAGAGAAGGAAATACCACTACAATACACTGCTACCTTCGGAAAAGCTTCATTTTTTTAAAAGGACAGTAAGGTGCTAAACAGCACTTGTTGACACCACAGAGCTATCTTAGCTTCCATGGCAAGTAAACGTCAGAGAGGATTCTTTTCTTTGGAATATAAATTGTGATTATGCCAAACCCAGGGTCCCAACAGTACCTGTTCCCTTCAACAACGTCAATGAGGTCATCAGCAGTGGCGTCGCTGCGCAGCGTGACATCAGCGTTGTGAATTTTATATTCTGCTAAGATGCTCTTCACCGTTTCAGTATCAAGCTCGCTCTGAGGACACTGAACATAGATGTGGTATTAATGAATGAGTTTACCATCAAATCAAGTATTCCAATAATGTTATCATCTAGTAATTGCTACCCATAGGTTACTGAAAATAATAGTTGCCTTGTTAAGTTATTGAACTTGACCATGATTTTACCATAGTTAGTCTCAGGAGAGGGGAAAAAAAGATTTAAACAATGACAGCTTTATTTATATTAATGCCCCACTAATAGCTGTAATTAGACATTTCAGAAGTACTGTTTTCTGTCAGTCTGAGACCAGTTGCAATACAAACCCACATCATCTCCAGTTCAGCACCCAGACAACAACGTGTTAGGTCTCTAGATTCCAGAGCAGAGTTCTGATTTTTGGCATCTCTGGCTGTTTCCACATTTTTAGAGATTCAGTGGTAAATGGAAAATGAGTTGTAGTCCAGGTTGCAAGGCCTGGAACTCTGAGCTCCGTTCTCTAGAAGTGTCACCAAGTGAGAGGCGTTTTTGCACACTCTCCTCTGGGCCTTGGAGCTTGTAATTGTTAGAAAGTGACCAAGCCTCTGATTTGGGAGCGAGGAGGTGGTCAGGTTCCTGGAACAGGTATGGATGGCCTCCAAGACTGACTGTAGCACAGTACAGCAGTTCAGCTTCTGAAGAAGTCATAGCATAGGAATGGCTCCAGGCATACTATTAATTGCAAAAGCCTCTTCCTTCAAGCTTTTGTTTTGCTTAAAGAAAACTTTCAACTTACTGTAGCTGTAAGGTTAATGCCTCCTTTATCCTTTTTCTTAAAACCGATATTGGGGGGCTTACTATTCAGACGAATTCCAAACCCCTCCAGTTCATTCTCAATTATTTTCTTGTGACCAAGTGGTTTCAGTACATCCAGAACAATAAGAATGAGATTGCAGGTTCGAGCAACTAAAAATCAGAAAAAGAAAGCAACACAAAACAAGGCTCAGTGGACTGATTAAACCCCTGGAGGCCAGTACATTGCTTGTTTTTAAATTCCAGTATAAGACTGAAGTTTGTGGTGCTGACCAGAGCATCACTGACAGACAGATCCTTATATGTTCTAAGAATCACAGTGGCTGGAAAAATCTTCCTTCCTACCTACATTCAGGTATTGTCACCCCAGAATGGTGACAATGAGCCAGGTAAAGAAATGAAGGCAGCAGCCTCGTTTAATATGGGATCACACCTGCCTTCAAAATTGGTAATATACTTCAGTGCAGTGTTAACGCAGGGCACAAACTCAGCAAATGCATGAAGCTGGAACTGAAAACAGAATGAAACAAAAACAGCTACTGCTTCACAGCAGGCAGCTCAATTCCAGCACACAATTCAGCTTTTGAAAGAGATCAGAAACAGTGATACAACCCTTCACTCTCATAAGCTGTACTAACTGAATCAGTAATGGGATGCTGCCTCCACCTCTAACACACTCACCTGCAATGACTTGCCGTCCTCTGCCTTTGCCATCCTTGGCACCTTCAATAATTCCTGGGAGATCAAGTAGCTATTTGTTCAGAGGAAGGAAAGAAACTCATGAGAAAAATATTTTTCTTTCTAGGGAAAATAAATCCTGCTTTTACCTTTATCCAAAACCAGCTGACTCTGCTCCAAATTTAAACAGAATATGGCAAAATTGTTTGCCCTTTGATTCTGATATATTCTATTATCCCACATGCCCTACTGGTATAAGGGAACAGATCAGCTCACAGAGAATATGAGAACTACCACAGGAACCTCCCAGAACAAAGTGAAAAGCAGGGTAAAACGGCTACCTCATGGAAACACTTCCAATGTATTCTCAAGCACTTCTGCATTTCATTGCTAATGTGCTATTATCAGGCTGGACCATCCAGCCATAACACCATTATAACTATATATATATATATGTATGTACCATCTTGTCCACACAGGCACAAAAAGATCTCACCTGGATCTTTGCTCCTTTGTATCTAATGACTCCAGGCACAGTAGTCAGTGTAGTGAATTCATACGCTGCCACTTCAGAGTATACACCAGCAAGATTACTTAGAAGGGTAGATTTCCCCACTGAAGGAAAACCTACAAACCCAATTCGGGCATCACCTGTCTTTGCAACATCAAAGCCTGCAAATAAGAAGCAAAAATATTAATTCAAAGACGATTATTTTTTTATCTTCTAAGGTTCCAGACAGCAGTCCCACTATTAGTTTTAACGTTGCCTGAGTGAAAGCCATGTAAGCTTCCCTACAAAGACTATGAAACTGAGAGTTCACAACCTACATTGCCCTGCACCACTTCATCTATATAAAGCTCCATGGCATGTACTTGTCAATACGGTATAGGTTGCAAGGCTTCACAGTGGGCTATACCTGCCTTGGGTGGAGCATTCCATTAAAGTATTGCAGCTTACACAATTCACAACTTTATAGATAAAACCAGATGCCTGCTGCAAGATGCTACTGCATGTGAAACCCCTAAGACTTCTGCAAATACCAGATTATATTATATTTGCCAAAACACAGAAGTCCTTCGCTTCCAACTCAACAAGGGCTCCATCCCAAAGCCCAAGGAAGTGCCACAAACCACGGCTAAGGTCCTGCACTGGGAAGGACAAGAGGGAAGAAAAAAGGCTGTCCCGATTTCTTTGACACACTATTATTATTATGACACGATTCAAGGGACCAAGAGCCACCACCATTAGACCGATCTCCGCCCCACGCCCCACACTTGGGCAGGAGGAGCGGCGACTTCTGCAGAGGCCGCCGCAGAGACCGGAGCCTTCCCACCGACCAACGCACCTTCCCCGGGGCCGCCGCCGCCGCCTCCCTTGGGCGTGATGAGCTCCCGGCGCAGCTTGGCCAGGCGGGCCTTCAGCAGCCCCAGGTGGTGCGCCGTGGCCTTGTTCTTCTGCGTCCGGGCCATCTGCAAGAGCACGGAACCGAGGGTCCGTCACCGGGAGAGGCTCTGCTGGGTTGTACCACCCCTCGGCTCCCGCCCGCACCGGCACCAACCGGGCCCTGTCAGCCCCTCACGGGGCAGCACCGCGGCCCACCCCGGTGGGAGAAGGCCGACGCGTTACCTCAGCTTCGATCTCCGCGATCTTGGCCAGCGTGCCGCTCATTCTGGCGACAGGTCTTGCTGTTGGCCTCGCTGTGGGACTCTATCTCGGCGGCGACCCCGGCCCCGTCCGTCCGTCCGTCCGTCCG
>VZRU01003032.1:9387-28123 GCA_013398155.1 Pedionomus torquatus
TTATTTTTTTTTTTTTTTTTTTTCCTGATTCCAGAATTCTTGGCACTCCTTAGGCAGTTGACCATTTGTGGGCTTTTAGAAAAACATTCAATTCCCATGAGAGAACAAATAGCTTTCCTTAACACATCCTACCACAGGATTCAATTCTTCCCTTTTCTGTCCTTTTTTCTCGATTATTTCATTGTTTCACTTAACTTTTTTCTGGCATTCCCAGTGTAGTTGTTCATTTTGTCTCCTTTTATTAATTTTGCATTTTATTGTTTGTATCTCACAGTTGGCCTGATACTAGATGCCTTTTCTAAATAATTATAATTCTGTGTTACTTTAATGAGATACTAAAACTACGTATTAGTGGAAAACATTTTGCTCCCTATGTGAAACAATATATACTATTGTACAATACACAATTAAAAGATATTTACTATAGTTTACTGAGGGTGTGAGAAATGCTAGCTCACATGTACAATGCAAGAGAGGACAAAGTCATTGAAGCAAAGGTTAAAAACAAACTATAAAGGGGTTTACTAAAAATTTATGAAACAGCCCTGAATTGGGTGCATCTCCAGGCTAGATGTACAAATTCTCTTTTCATTTTTAGGTTTGTACACATTTTAGCCCGGCTGCTTACACTTCTCTCTCCTGTCTCACTGGTTGAGAAGTAAGAGCTCACATCCTTCCCAGCTGCTTAACCTACTGGAGATTAAATTTACACCTTTTTTTACCTTGTAAAGTCTTAACACCGCTACTCCAAGAAGTCATTATCCTAAACACGCATTTGATTAGTTGATTAGACAACAAGTTGTCCCGCAGTCTTTTGCCCCCCCTCTCCTGTCCATTGTTAGTAATTACAAGCACTCAAGCACTCTGGTTGTTGCTTATTTCATCAGGTGGTCGTATCTTCCCCTTCATCAGTTGTCCTCTAGATGGACCTAGCTCGCTTAGTACTCTTCACAGCCCCCTTGACAATGTTATGTCCAATCCTGGTTGTCTTCAGCCTTGGTGATACTCCCCTATTCTTTAAGTTCCTGTTTTGAAGTTTGCTTTCCCCCCCTTTGTTTCCTTTGCTCAGGTAACATTCTGCTGAACAAACATAGTATTCAATAACACAAGGATATTGATGATTTATCAAGAAAGGCCAGTCTATGAGACTCTACCATCTCTAGGCCTCCTTCATGATTCATGTATATGAATGGGCAGAACCACAGCATACACTAGTCTGGATTTCCTGATAGGGCAGCTGTTCAACCAACTCTGGAGAGAAGCCTGGATATGACCCATCATGTATGACATGAGTAAAGAACTGAGGCTCCAGCTGTGAACAGGATGAAAAGATCTTCATGTTGACACTAGTGGTGCAATATGCTTCTGTCCGTCATCTATACAAATGTTTTGAGATTCCCCCAGATAAGGAATACTGTACACAGGGAAAGCACAAAGGCTGCCCAAAAAAATGATAATTCACCTCCACCTAATTGCAGATTTGGTTAACTGTAGAAAGGATGTCTCCCTCACTGACTTGTAGGTTGAACTACACAAAAATAAATTTCAACGGAAAAGGATTTTATGTGAAAAAGCAATTTCATTGAAATATGAAGATTTTTAATTCTAACAATCTTCATCGAAAAAGCCTTCAAGTGCTTTGCTGTTTTTTGATAACGTTTAAATCTCTTCTATTTCCTTTTCCTGTCAAAAACTAAGAACACACAAAATGTTCTGACAGTTTTGGAAGAAAATGCTCTGATTCTTTTTTGAAATTGTTTTTTGAGAGGACATAAGGTATTTACATCTCCCATAGATCTCTAAATTTAAACTTTTGCATTCAGAGCTGGGGCAAACACAAAGGCTAAACTATCACAATTCTACACATGGTAGTAATTCTTTCTCCCCCGTTACCTTACCTAGACTGTTTTTCTGTTAAAAAAAAATATAAATTTAGACTGTCTTAACAGAGATTTGCCACTCTTTTTATTGATTTTTCCTATGTGCTGCAGAAACCTTCAGCTGTGCTGACCAAGAGACTGAAGTCTTACGTTTGATGTTAAGGAGTGCTTAAGGCAGGTTCATGCAAACACCTCTCAAATAAGGGTGATTTTATGTGTCTATCTTAAAGAACAGTTCAGATGGCTTAATTTGCCCTTTGGGAGCCAATTTAAACATCCCCAATTTGAACTACAAAGTTCGGTAAGCCTCTTGTGTATATGGAATCGTCCTTTCCTGGAAATATTCATGGAGTTGTTAGGGTTCCTTGTACTTCAGATAAATATTCTTGGTTAGGCAGCATTTCGTAACCCTTTTTACTTTTAATTTTTAACTTTGCTTTCTTATTACTCGTATGAAAAAAAAAAAGACAATCATATGCTAAGGAGGAAGTAAAAGTATTTTAGAGTTTTACTCCTCTTTGACATGCAGAAATAAGAAATATTACCTCTCACTAGATATCTATCCTTCCTTGTTCTTGTATGTGTAAACTACTCATTATAAACTCATTATAAACAACTCAGGAACTTGTACTGGTTTCTAACAATGCTTCAGCACTAAACTTTGGAAGAATTTTCTTTGAATAGGAACATAAATTAAAAGAAATGAAAATGAATAAAAATATTAATATTTTCCCTTCCTCCCCCGTTGTAAATGAGCCAGACTAGCGACTTTGCCTCCAGAGGGGTCCTGTAGTTTAGGTAATTATTTCTGTCTCTGAACAGCTATTTCCAACTCATCATTTCCCTGCTTGAAGCAGAACATAAAATTACAGAAGCTATGTGATTCAAAGACATTTCTCTCAAGGATGGATCTTGAGGTCTCTGATGCTGAGCAACAGATTTCTGTTCTCAGTACGTTGGGCTGTAAATTCTCTGAGAGTGACGTGGAAAATATCTTCTCGTACATGTTGTCCTGGAGTGTCTGCATGAGGTGTTTTGTATTCCTTCCTCTCAGCATGTTGCCAGTAACTTCTGAGAAAGCAGTATAGAAATAAACACATATAACGAGGCACCTGTGAGTCAAAACTGCACAATAGTAATTGATTGAAGTGGCTAGGAAATTCAGAGTCTCCTAGCAATGGAGACTTTCTTTTCTTTTTTTTTCTTTTTTTTTTCTTCCCTCCGCCTCCCATAAACCCAGGGTTGATAGCTTTGTTTCATACTGTAGTGTGTATTGACAGCTGAAAACTGTTTTGTTAGCTGTAAAAAATTGCCTGCTGCATGGATGAGTGTAATGTGCAAATAAAAAGGATACCTGAAAAGAGAGCTGTCTGATGTGAGCATCTGTGTAGACATAGCCATAACATCTTTCCTGATCTTACCTGACTTTAAAGACAACGCACTGTAGAGTGCATGTAGTTCCCACACAGAGACAGGTGAAGATCCAGCTTATAGTCTTTTCCATGTAGAATGTGTAGTGTGACTCAGATTAAAAATGTTCCTATACTTTAGTCTTTTCCTTTTTTACTATATCAACTCCATGGATACAGGAGTGTCAGTACATTTAGCAGCTTTAATAATTCAGTCAGTAAAGGTAAAGAAAGAATGGAGGAGGCTGGGGAAGGCTAAAAAGTAGTCCTTAAGGTTTGATGCATTTCTTATTTTACTTGATTGATTTTGTGACAATGTGAACGAGTCTTTTAATGAAAGACAGCAGGGCGCATTTCTTTGAAGGCTTATTTCGTCTTATTGAATAATTTGGAATGCCTGTTTTGAATTTCATAGGAAAGTCATATAACTACACATTAATCATGTAGCTAGATTAAATAGGTTCTGTGTTATTGTGCATTAATCAATTCTGGCTAAATCTCAAATAATGTGATTGAGAAATTATATTAAAAGAAGATTTAGGCAGGTTTCAGTAATATGTCTTTATCTCTAAGAGCTTTCTGAACTCATGAGAATTGAAGAAATCTGTACCAGGAATCTGCTCTGGAAAATAGGTAGAGACGGGTATTTAAAGGGACATCTACTTTTCTGCATTAATGGAGGACACTCCATGAAATTCAGGTTCCACATATGAGATTCAGGTTTTCCAGCTTGACTTGAAAATAAGAATAGATATTGGCATGCCTTTTTTTTTTATTACACCCAAGTAGCTTCAAACATTAGCTGTCATCAGCATTGATAAGAGACTATTTGGTTTGTGACAACCTGACATGCTGGTCTGAACATACATAAGTCTATGGCACAGGATAAGGTGCATCCCAGAGACCTGAGGGAATTGGGTGATGTAGACACTCTACATGAGATCTGAAAAGGCATGGCAATCAGGGGAATTTTCATTGATTGGAAAAGGCGAAACTTTGCACTCATTTTTAAGAAGAAAAAGCTAGCAGGGCCCTGGGAGGTCAGCATCGCTCTGAGCCTGAGAATGTGATGGAATAGATCCTCCTAGAAGCTATACTAGGGCACACAGAGGTGTGTGGGAGGTGATTTGAGACAGTCAACATGGCTTCACCAAGGGCAAGTCCCACCTGACCAACCCAGTAGCCTTCTATGATGGAGTGACTACATTAGAGAACGAAGGAAGAGCTGCAGATCAACAGAGAACCCCCTGCCTCAATAAAAGGTGGAGGGTGAAGGGGTCGAGAGCAATCCTGCTGAGAAGGACTTTGCGGTTCTGGTGGAAGAAAAATGTTTTTTTTTTCCGGGCATGCTAGAGAATGTAATCAGAATCAGAGATGATTTCAGAGTCACTGACAAGATTTCTCCTCTCAGCTGGGAATGGTCAACTTGCATTTCAAATAAATCTTTAATCTTTTTTACTCATTCCACTCTGTCTTTGTAATCTTACATCCTTTATTTATCAGTGTAGTTAGCAGTAAATTAAGAGGACATACTGTGGTTTTCTACTATTAAAAAAGAAACAAAGATAAAGGAGAAATCCACAGCGTGGGTAGTTCCATGATTTTTGAAGGAAAACTTACATTGGATTTCACTTGCAAGGGGAAAAATATAGGACAAAAATCAAGTTTTATGGAAGTGGTTTGTTTCACACATAACAGAATCTACAACAAAAGTTCAGAAATGCATAATAAAGAGTTTCTTCTGAGTTTTTAACTCTCTTCCTTCATATAGAAAAGACCTTTATACTCTATAAACTTTAAAGAACAATATAAATGTCAAAAAAATGGAGTCAGGAAAAAAGGGTGTAGAAAAACAGTCCCAAGAATGTATTTATGAATACAAAAAAATGGTAAAAATGAATCTGTAATTTACTACAGCTCAATTAGAAATTTGCCCATTTTATACATCTATTTTGCTTGTTTTACTACTCTGCTGTTCATTTATTTCAGCAACTGTCACTTCACTTGGCATTTATGTGACCTAGTGAGCTATATGAGAAAATGCTCATTTTTGTTTCCAGTTCCAAATTTTATTGAAAAAGATATTTATTTTACAAATTGATATCAAGGTGATTTGTTTTCCTGCTTTACTAGTTTTATTCTTCTACTTTTACTATGATCATTCTTATCACTTGAGAATCAAAGTCACATTTCATTTGGGTTTGTTTTTCATATACTTTATGTGCATTTCATCCTCTGTGTGCTGCTGCCTTAATCTGACCTAGCTATTACTTGAAAGATTAAAAAAACATGTTTTTCTGTTGTTACACAGTTTTTTACTCTCACACTGCATTTATCAAGTACTTTGGATTGTCCACTGTATTATGCTTGAAGCCGTGTCTTTTTACAATTTACTCCATTGTTTCTGTTTGCTATTGCTATTATCTCTCTACTGTGTACTGCAGACCTCCACCCACAGGTGAGAGGTGCTCTGTGACTGGCACCACTCACAACAACAGAGACCTCATCTGTCCCATACAACTGCCAGTGTCTATTGTGAGATGAGAGACATCTAATACATGCAAGAACTAGTCAGCGTAAATCCAAAGTAATCACTTCCTGACTTAAGCACTCTCTGAGCTAATGTCCCGGCTGGCTGTTCTGGCTGAGATGTGCTATGATGCTATGTTTCTCACTGAAATATCGCAGGTCTGGAGATCTCTGGCAATTACCAGTAGAGAGCGAAGATTATTAGGTAATCTCCGTAGAGCCTCACTGCAGTTTCCAGGAGGCATTTTGTTCCTAGTTCCACCTCCAAAGATGACAACAGAAAGGCATCTAGAAGATTAATTCACCACACCAAACATTTAAAATATGATTTAAAGGTAGCTGAAGAAATAGTCTGAGCTGAGCTGCAGTCTTCTTTCAACAAACCTGGCTTTCTAGGAAATAAATCCGCATACATTTAATCAACTACTAAATGAACGACCAGGTCAAATTGTTTATCTGCTCTTTTCTTGTTGCAGTCAGCATAAATGGCCTTGCTTTTCTAAGAAGACTGGCATAAAATGCAGGCTCTTTATTTCTAGTTGCAAATTTTACTTGTGACAAGGCCAAGACTTTTTCTTGGTAGAAAAATTATCACAGAATAAGTGTTTGCTCAATGGTTATTGATGGGGAAATCTGCTTTGGCAGTTTAGGTATACTTAGAAGCTGAGAACACATATATGAGTTTGTATTGTGCTTGTTTATGACTAACACAATACATAGGGCCACTCAGTCCTGTTCAACGTTTTTCCCTTGCTTGAGATAATTTAGCTGCAGTGTCTTTTCTGGGCTCTAACATTTTGTCCTGACACTCTGTAGTGGAATGAAATCTATTTTTGTGAAAATGAATAAGAATTGCTATCTCCTGAGCATCAGTCATGAGAAAAAAAAAGATACGAGGCTACCTCACTGAGAGAAGGCCACCTGTGGACAGGTATTTCTACAACTGCATTACTATTGCCGTGGAAAAGCATTTTACCTTTATTTGCAATATTGTGGCAGATGTCTGCAAACCAAAAGTCTGCATTACTTTCTGTGCTATAAGGACAGCCTTATCACTTACCTATAAAATAATAACTGAAATCTGAGAGCAAATCCTCGGAGAAGATCTGCTCATTTGAGAACATTCATAAAAGCTGTGTTTCTATTTACACACAGCAGACCCTCTCATCCTGAAGAAGATCCCATAAATAGATAAGATCCCCAGATAAACATTCATGGTTTTTTATAGAGGTAATACCATTTTTGCTACATCTGCTTTCAGACATACTTTTACAAACAGTGCTTCCAATTAGTATTTCTCCCTTGCCCCAGAATTTAGAGGGAAAAACAGAGTCCTTCTGACAAAAACATAAAAGCACAGCCCTTGCTAGTTCTGAACATTGCTTTATTAAGCCTGGTATTCTGCATCCAGCAGTAGCTAGTGCCTTATGCTTCAGGATTTCTCCTGAAATGGAGAATGCCTGTTAGGCAAACCTAACAATTTGTGCAAAGACAGGAAATAGGAGGAGTATTCCTTGCAGAACCTGCAGATATCAGCTTATTTCCTGAAGCTTGAAATTTGATTGTATGATTATTTCTTGAGGAGATGATCTGTAAGCATTAAAGCTTTTCAGGCTGGAGATCATATATTAGATAAATCTGGAGGAATCAGAGGCGCATGTGGAACAGATTGTGGAATTCCCTTGGCAGAAATGAACAAAGCATCCTGTACTAACATGCTGCCATATTGCTAACTGGAGTCGAATGACAAATTCATAGGAAAATTTGTTTCTATTTCTGCTCTTGAACTGTCAGTGATAAGCTTGTGATTTATTCTGGGTAGCAATGTTACTTCCCACATAGTTTCTAAGTTTATGTTGTGTTTGCTAAAAGTGTAATCTGTTATGAGTACCTGCTGGGACTAAAGAACTGGGTCACATAGCCCTGTTTGCATCTCTACCTGTGGACAGCATGCAAGGGATGGAAAGCTGGAAAGATTTGTCTCTGTTCACTCTTTTCTACCTGCCTGAAGCTAATCTTCCTTTTTTTTCCATTCTAAGCAGTACAAGGGAATCTATTTGAGCGTCACAAGTTTTGAGTTGGACTTTGATTTTCTGAGTCACCGTAGCACTGAAGAGTTAACTAATTAGGGTAATGCTACTACCAGGGTACACAGTTTCTCACTTAACACGTTCTCTGTTTAAATGTAAGCAAGCTTGTACTACTGATTACTACTTGGGGTAAGAATTTTCTGTAAAAATTTCTGTAGCTTACCATATTAGAATAAATTATTGCACTGATGAGGGTTTTTCTTAAAGCAAAGAACTTTAAAATATTGTAGCACAACTGCTCCTACATGAATACCATTGAGCCTGCAACCACCAGAGGGAAGGTATAAGCCAGTCCATTACCTATTCATAAACCATCCTCTGCTCATACATCACAAGCGTTCTGCACTGATTCTTTTGAACTTCATACCATACCGACTGGTGCATGACAGCTAGATTTGCAGACTTTGAAATACACCAGACTGACGAGCAAAGATTACAAAAAAATGTCTCTATGTGGGGACAAGGAAAGCACTATATGAGGTGAATTATCTGGATCTTTCAAAGGATTTGAATGTGGATTTTGCAAAGGTGATTTAGCATAAGGTAATGGTAAATATATATTGTTTGTGAGGGAAGAAACAGTAGGAGCTGGACGACAAACCATAGAACACCAAATTTCCTAAACCAAGGTGTTAGAAAGGATAATTTGCATATTAATATCTCCATTTTCAGCTCAACAGTAGTGTGCTTTTCAAGAACAGTCAGTGTTGAGTCAAAGCCATTATGATTATATGGAATTAGCAGAAATTAAAAGAAGTTAAAATTTAAGGATAAAAAAACTACAGCAGTGCATCATCTGATGTAGTATGTTACCAATCAAAAAATGAAAAAAGATCAAGATATGATATAGGATTCAGAAACTGTGCTTTATAAAGTCCCAAACTTAGAAGTAATAGAGATAGCAGTCATAAATAAGATTTCATTTATTTTAGCTGGCAGCTAAGAAGCCACTCCACATACTGTATTTGCAGAGATTTATTGTGTTTCTGTACTATGTGACACATTTAATCAGTGGCCACTATTAAAATTTCCTATCTTGGTCACAATCTTCATATTAAATATGGTGCAAACACTAACTTGTTGTTCATGTATCATGAGAGGCTCTGGGTCACCCTTTTACAGGCTTCTAAGTGTTGTCTTTAAATTTATGCCTTTTACATTTCAGGTACCCAGCTTAAGCTTTGCCAAATAGTTAAGACCATTAATGAAAAAGAATCTCCACATCTGTTAAAACAATTCACTCTTCAAACAAGGATAAAAAGACATAGATAAATTGACCTATTGAAAATTACCTGGAGGCATCACAGTTTGAGGAATCTTTCTTGACCTCCTGCCATCTTTTTTCTTTATTATCACAAAGCAATTACCCAAAGACAAGATTGTAGCTGTCTACTCTGATTCTTCTTATTGTACAATTATTAAGACTGAATAATACAAACCATTTGCCAAGCTCAAACAGTGGTCTGGCAATGAAAACGCAAGTTCATGTCAGGAAAAAAAAAAACACTACAAAATGCTTGTCTGGTCATAAATGATTTATCAGACTGTAAAATACTGGCTTCACAATGTTTCTTGCCACAGGCAAGGCCAAAGAAGCCTTTCTGGGTCTCCTGGTTTGAGGTAAAATGAACCAATTTTCTGTTTTACAGTTTTACTTTCTTAGCTAGGCCTCTTCTAACTAGCTAAACTCTGAAATTAACAGCACATTGTTCAGAACTGTTTCGTCTCACAGTGATAAGATCTGATTATACCAAGGGATGGTATGCAGAGAGGCCCTTGTTTAGACTTATTGCTAGAAGAACCAAGGTCACATAAATTTCGGCATTTGCCCGTTGAAGGGTCCCACCTGCAAGGAGGAGCAGACAGGACAGGTGACCCAGNTACTCCCTTTTTTCCCTTTTTCCTATATTTCCTTTTTATTATATTACTTATATTTTCATTAAAGTAGTTTAGTTTGTTCTAAACTCTTGAATCTCTTTAATTCCTTCCTCTCCTCTCTTTGACCCAAAGGGGGGAGGGGGGACATCTGTCACTCAGGTTTTGGTAAATTTGGCTAAAACCACGACACTGGGCCATCCAAACTGGACTGAGCAGTCACTGGTAGTCAGAAGGAAGGATCCTATGATGAATATCTGAAGATTCTAGGTACATAGCCAGGAAATTCTCCTGGGATTTTTTGCTGCAAGTTTGCTGGTTCATTTCCATTACCTTTCTTCCAGTTCTCCCTTATCTTTCCATGCACTCTGGATGTTCAGTTCTGCAAAGAGGAGGCCATGACAAATGGCTGCTGCTTCTTGAAAGAGATTCACAACTGTCTTCCCTTCAGTGTGGTGCTCACACCGGTCTTCAGTTCCCCTGCCAACCTTCACACAGTGTGCAAAGTTCACTGTATTTACAGTCTCCACCTTAACTGAACACCAAAACTCTTTGAGAGGTTCAGAAGTTAATAAGCTCACTTGGCAAAGAGAAGGCCATTGTTTCCTCATGCAGATCCTGCTTTTCAAGCGCAGCAATTCTGGCCGTGCTTTTTTAACAGTTCCACTCTCCAATGGGTGGATTTGGGGAAGAATTAATACAAGAGGGTAAGGAGAGTTTAATTTGAGAGGTAAAGTACTGAGTAGCATGGAATTGCAGCTGCTTTGATCAAACCAAGAGGTCTTCTTAACTATATAAATGACTGTATAAGTCACTGTATAAGTGACTACAGGTTTCTAAGGAGAAATTTATTCTTTTATTAGATAAATACGTACAACAGACAAAAAACAAGCTGTTTGGGGAATAATTTTCTAGGTATGAAATATAGACAGCAGACTTCATAACTAAATAGAGGCTGAAAATGATTACTTGAAAGCCAAGGCAGTAGTTTCAGGATTCTGTTTCAATGCTAAAATAGACTGCAGAACGAATCAAGGATGTAGACCTACAGTTAATTTTCACGATACACTGGTCTGTCCAGGCAGAAGTAGCAGAGTACTTAGTGAGTATTAGCTGGTAACAATTACAGTTTTCTGACCATTCAGTGTCTCTCTCTATTCCTCATGTGTGATCTGACCCTGCTTTTATGTCTTGTATGCTTGCTTTTAATGTTTACCTTTAGTCAGGAGATCCTTGTTAAATTATGCAGGGCTCCTCCTTTTGTTACCTGATTTCTTGCTCATTGTTCCTGAGCCCGGAGGAGGCATCTTTGAGAATCAACCAGCTCTCTAGAATCCCTCTTCTTTCTGAAGTTGTTTATCAATGTGTTCCTCTAAGAAGATCCATGGTCTGCTCTCCTGAAGTCCAGAGCTGTGATTTAGTTTTTTGCCCTCTCTGCTTTTAGGGATTTTTAGTTTTCTGAACTCCACAATCTCATGATCACTTCAGCCAAGGCTTCACATCTCTGACCAGTTCCTTATTGTTTGTAAATATGAGGTTTAGCAGAGCATACCCCCTCACCAGTTTCTTAATCTGATATGTCAGGAAGTTACTCTTCCTGGATTGCCTGTACCCTGCTGTACTGTCCTTCCAGCTAAGATTGAAATGGTTAAAGTTCCCTGCAAGAACCAGGGCTTGTGAACAAGAAGCTTCCTCCAGCTGTCTGAAGAACACCTTATCTACTTATTTCTGATTAAGAAACCGGTAGCAGATGCCCACAACAATGGGATCACTCTTATTTAACTCATCACAAGTCCCAAAGCACATCTGTATGCAGCCCCTCTGCTCCATCACATAAAGGGCAGCTTATCTAGTTCACCATACCATCCCGTCCTTCCTAAAGATGCTATCCATCCATGGCATCACACTGGCTGTGTGAGCTATCCCACCGTGTCTCTGTGATCCCAATGAGATCACAGCCTTGTAATTGTGTGCAGACTTCGAAAATGCCCCGTATATTCCCTGTGCATCTTCTGCCAGAAGCCACAAGCTTCCAACCTTCAACACCAAAGAAGTCTCCCTATCACTGCTGAGCATGTACACCATCCTCTGCTCCTGGTCTTTGAGACATCCGACATGAGCTGTTGCATACCCTGGTTTGCTGGAGCTACAGCCATGAATGGGCAGCAGCAGAAGGGAAATCTGTGTCTAGCCTTTTGCAAGCCTGAGCGGAGCAGAGCCTGCATCCCAAGAGCAAGCAGATTACCAGCATCAGGCTGGAAGTGAAAAAAAAAAAGAGAGAAAGAAACATTGATGCATCTGTTATAATAGGATAGGAATTAGAATCTAATTACAGGAAGATTCTAATTTTAATTTTCATATTTTATGCATGGGCTAAAACCAGCAACCAAACTTGAAAAAAATACACTCAGAAGAAAAGCCAGGGTTGACTCAGACTCTGGGAAGGGAGTTTGTTTTAAAATAGGTCTAATGTACCATACGTACCGCTTCTTATCTTTCCATGAATTTAAATGCCTGCAATTGAAACTGGAGAAACTGCAGAGTTCTGCAAGTGCATTACCTGACCCAGAACTAAAATGCTACCAAAGAAAAACAATTAGTTCAGCCTAGTGAACTGTCCCAGTTCCACTTTGACAGCAATGCAGGGAAACTTAATGGGAGTGACTTTGAATCTGTTTAGAACACTTCCTTAGTACCTAGTGCAAGATAGTCTTTTTCAGCTAGAAGGAAGAATGTTTGAGAGCAGCCAAAATAGATGCTGGTCTAGTGAGTTTTTGCATAATAAAATAAAACAAACAAAAAAAAGTCCTTCAGGGAAAGGTGGTAATTAGAAAAATCTCCAAAGCTGGGTCATTAAGCCACTTGCTTGTCAAGTACAAATTCTGAACAGAGAAAAAGAAATTACAGTCTGTGTTTTAAATGCTTTAACTTTCATTACAACCAGATAAAGGAGCTAATGGTGTTAGAATTACAGCCTGCATCTCTATGGGGAAAGCAGATTTAAATGGGGCTCATTATACTGTATGTAGAATGGCCATTTCTTAGTTATCGATTGTGATTTCAACTATTTGGAGACTGCTGTACTGACAGATGCAACACAGATAGCTCTTTCTAACAGCTCTTGACAGTTATCACAAAAGCCATGCGGGATGTGGGAGAATGTCCTATTCTGTCTCACAGTACAAAATATATGAACATCAGTAAATGAAGCCGACAGCCCTATAGCTTTTGCTGATGGAGATGGCCATGGTGGAGGAAGAAATAGATGCCATCCTTAATAGGATTGCTGTAAGTATGCATGAGTGTATACACATAAATATTAACATATCTATAAATATTAATATTATAATGACACATATACACAAACATGTTTGTATACATATGTTTGTGCATAAGTATGTTGATATGTTGTGGACAAGATTGGTAGTGGGAATTTGATTTTCCTAATTTGAATGGAGAAAAGCATCTAAAGAAATTTTTCCTCTATTGCCTCATGATGCTGTCAAAACAGCTTCCTCTTATGGCTGCTTTTTCCAGTGTTGTAATTAAAATGCTATGGTCTTGAGAAACGTGTTCAGCAGTGCTGATAAATCATGTGGCTCCCTCTGCAGCATTCAGTGTTTTGGAATAAAAGTGGACAGAGAATTGGAGTCCCATGAATTTACAAGCAAAAGAAAAAAACCCAAACCTTTAGAAATAAATTTGAGAATAAAAAGAAAGGACTGAACCAGAGTTAAATGTCCTGGCTGCTGGTTCAAAACCAAAACCCGTTGTAGAGGTAGTGGTACAGAGTAGCCATGTTAGTTTTGGAGAGGTCTGTACCTGCTGTGTTGACTCACTATTGTAGGGCCTTTGTAGGACACAATGCTTTCCGTTGAAAATATGTGAAAAGAGTTTGGCAATGCTGGGAGTCAAAAGTCTGTGGGGCTCCTTTTCTGAAGCCAGCTTTCTCTCCCACCCCTGTCTACTCAAGGATTTTAGCCTGGATGTTTGTGATCCAGGATGGGGAATATGCTAGAAAATACATCAAGCAAAATTCATCTAGATAAAGCTTCCAATTGGAGGAGAAAAAGAAGGTGCGAGAAAATGATAAACCCCATGAAAATCATACAAATATTGAAACTTCAAATAAAATGTAACAATTTTTTTTAGCAAATAGTGAATAAATCTATTGCTGCCTAAGCTGAAATAGAAGCAAAATCACTATTTTTTATATTAATGTTGTATTAGAATCAGTAAGAAGCTGAAGGTCTGATTTTGTCCCTGAAACTGGGGTCTAAGAATATCAGCTGCAGCCTTGCCTGATTTTAGTGGAATAACTTCTGTGTTGTACACAGGGAGCTACTGGAAAGAAGCATTCTGTGCAGAATAAGCATTGCTGTTTCTGATATTAGCTTGATGAAGGCCTCTAGTCTATCTGCTGAACAGAAAAACCTTTTGACTTTAAAAGCCCTGAACAATTATTGTGCTTTGGACTTGTGGAAAACTTACTTTAAAAATGGAATGTGGGATGCTTTCAAGTTTTAATAGATTTTTACTGGGATAAGAATCCACTACACTGCTGCAGAATAATAAAATAGAATTTATATCTCTTTTTAAAGCCAAGTAGATGCCAAAGGTCTGTAGTCTTGTTGAGTTAATATCAGTACCATATCATATTTGGTTTGTTAGATAACATGGTTTTTTAAAATGATAATTATGATGCTGTGTTAGCAAAAATAAATTCAACAATGGCATTATTAATTTAGAACATTAACTCTGGTGATGAAGGCGTTCTAGTTTTGATCAGACAGCTGAAGGCAACAGACAGCTCTATCTGGGAACAGACTGACAATCCCATCAATTGTTTTAATTGTAGCATACTCATCTAATGCATCAACCATGTGCTTAATATACTTAGATGTCATAAGGAGAACCGAAATAGTGTATACATGAAAATAAATTGACAATTTCATGTTCATCAAGTGTATAGTGTCTATTCTATGCAGAGGACTCTACTTGCACACTGGTACTTTGTGTTAAATTGTACCATAGAAATAAAAGTTACATTACAACTTGGGTGCTTTCAGAAGTTTAACCTAACAGTAATCTTGTAGTTGCTTCATGTCAATTTTTGTCCGAGAATTTGGTGTATGGGTTGTTCTTCTTCCTGGAAATACACAAATAGGTGGAGTCCATTAAAAGAAGGAAGGAAAAAAGAGTTTAACTATCTAGTTACTAACTATCAAGTTAGTCTTGTTTTAGACTAAGCTATTACTTAATATTGCTTAATAAGTTATTGCTAGAGCTAAGCAGTAGTAGTTGTGTGTAGCAGTGGCAGTAAAGTTGGCAGTACTTTAATCAAAACAAGATTTTGGATCAATTATATCATATGGTTAAAAATTTCCTTTCAGTGACTTTGGACACTTTGGAGTACTTGCTTCCACTTCAATGTAATTCTTTTCTGGAGAGAGAGTGGACAATACTGAAAAAAAAAAAAAAAACCAAAATAAAAAGCAATGACTACGTGCACTCATTCTTTTGGCTCTTTCCACCACTTTTATTTGTTCTCCTGGAATGGTAAATGCTTGGATAACTTTTTATTGTGGCCTCTATGGTTTCTGGTCTAACTCTCCAATTAAACAAATTATTGTCAAGTTAAAGTTTTTTTATTTTTGTTGGGCAGAGATATTGCATGTTTTCTTGTAAAATATTGCTGTGTTATTGACACACCCTGTTACAGCTTTCTGTAGTTATGTTCCTATGAAATCCTTACTCAACGTTAGCTGTGCGTCAGTACCCATTCAGATTGTCTCTTGAGCGATTTTCTATCCTAGTATTCAAACACTGTCTCTGGTGTCTAAGTCTGACCATGTGTAAAGAAGTGCATGACATTAGTGTGGAATTGTTGTCACAGAGACTGTATACTCTTTACATTTTTAATTCACTTTTGAAGACTGACTTCAATCATTAATTACTTTGAGAGTTCTGAGATCGGAGAACTTTTGTTTTTTTCACTGGAATAGGTATAGAGCAAGCAGAGCATATGAATTTCTATGCACAGTATCTACCATATGCTTCAGCCTTGACTTTTTGTGGGGTCTCTGGACACAGAATGATAATTCAGTCTCCATGTCAATTAATACGGTGGCTTTTCTGCACCAGTTGTCCAAAGGAGTGCTGCTTCATGCCAGTCTTAATAAATATTCTGTGTAAAGGGCAGGGCATTACATTTACTGTGGCTGTCATACTAAACTACATTTGTTTGGAACCAGTCATAAAGAGAAATCAGCACATTCAGAAGGAAATGTCTGGTATTTGTCTTGTTTTGTTGACAGAAAAATAAATAGAAAAAAAACTTTTAGAGTTGGATCCAAAAAAATCTAAAAATTTGGATGATACATTGTGCTTACAATGTTGCAATTTAAATTCTGCACCTAAAGAGCAGAAATTTTATATTTTGCTGAAGATCATCAGTTCTCCACCAGCTGACGGAGAGAGTTGGGATGTTCAGCCTGGAGAAGAGATGGCTCCAGGGAGACCTTATTGAGGTATTTCAGTACCTGAAGGGAGCCTACAGAGACAGGGTGGGACTCTTTGTCAGTGAATGTAGTGACAGGACAAGGGTTAATGGTTTTGAACTGAAAAAGGGGAGATTTAGATTAGATACTAGGAAGAAATTCTTTATTGTGAGGGTGGTGAGACACTGTAACAGGTTGCCCAGAGAAGGCAACCCATCCCTGGAGGTGTTCAAGGGCAGCCTGGATGGAACTTTGAGAACCCTGGTCTGATGGGAGTTGTACCTGCCTATGGCAGGGGACTGGAACTCACTGATTTTTAGGGCCCCTTCTAACCCAAAGCATGCTATGATGCTATGATGTGTGTTTCTCCACTCTAAACTCATATTTAATAATACAAATCTCCGGTTGATCTTTCTTCCATCCAGGTAAATATATTTAAATAGTTCTAAGCAAAGAATTTCTTCACGCGCATATTCTTTCAATATCTGCATATTCCTCCAATCTTCATCAGTAGCAATAGAGCAGACTTCATAACAGTAGCAGAATAGCAGACTTCACTGCTCTAAGCAGAAGATTGGGGCAGATGATCTAGAGTGGTCCCTTCCTATCTGTATGATCCTAAGATGTTATGATTTTCTTTCAAGCGAACAGTTATTGAGGTTATCTCCTGCAACCTTCAAGTTTGGTAATAATTCACCATACTTTGAGACCAATTAATCAGTTTTTAATACATTTAAAGTCTGGCCTGTTGATTTTATGTTCCTCTAAGTTCTTGATAAAAACATTAATAAGGCACCATATCATGTGCCTAGGGAAACTACATAGCATTATTGTTCATTCTATGAGCCAAATTGATAATGTCATCAAAAGCGTTCAAGATGCACCAGCCTTTCTAACAGTGTGCTTTTAAATGGTCATAACTTACTAAAACTAATGTTTTAGTAGGGACATAAAGAACTCAAGAGACTTGTCTTGGTGTTATTGAGTGGGTAACAGTTCTTTCTCATTGCACTCTGTAACATGCCCAATTATGGTTTAAGTCATCTTGTCTGAACAGCAATTTGAAGGATGATGTTAAAATGACGAAGTTTTTTTCTCTGAAGTCTCACATTCTTGCTGCTATCTTGTGTTTAGGTTCATAAACAGCATAAAACTGTTGTTCCTTGTATTAATTTTTTTAAATTAAACATCATTAGTCCTATACTGAAATAGTGAACTCTGCTTGGAACAAAAGACTAGCTTTCACCTTGAAAAATGCTTCAGCGTTTGAGACGTGATGTATTTCAATTGTCTGACTTTCATATGAAATACTTTTGTGAAAGACAGTTATATAAATGCTTGAAACTGATTTTACATGGTACAGTGATATTTTTGATTAATATTTAACCTACAATTATATCCTAAATAGTTATCAGTTATCTTTATTACTTAGGTAGACTCACAAATTTTGTTTTACGCAGAATATTCAGTCTGCTAAATTGCACTGATAAGATAGACAGTTACAGTTCTTTAAGAAGGTAATGAAAAAACTCACAAATAATGAAAGAAAAAATGTGGGAAGAGAGCTGAAAAAGGATAGAAGAATTTACATCAGGGTAAGAAAGAAAATGGGTATAAAGTGATATTTAACTCTTACTCAAATACTGGATAAATGAAGATGAGTTTCAAAGGCATTTGTTACAGCAGAGGCAGCAGTCCAGAAGAGAATTCCATCTCATCAGCTGACAGTGAAGCAGAGGAATACAAGGAAAGGCTATGGGAATTACATACATCAGAAGAAAGGGAGATGTCAGAACTAAATTACTAATCCTCATGTGCTATATTCCTGACAAATGTCTGTCTATTAATAAGTCACCATGCAGGGAGTCTATCACCCTACAAATAGCTGTCTTAAAGAATGCTGTCTGCTGATACCTTCCCTTTGCACTCAGAAGGGAGATGGACAGGCAATTTAATTTCTACCCATTTTAGACAGTACTGGATGTGTCAGTCACCCTTTGCTATCAGGGGAGTCTAGACTTAGATTAGATGCTTAACATTTCTGACTTCAGGTAACCTATGGTGAGACTGGCTGTATTTGCAAGTGGGAATTAGAGCCAAGTAAGAAAATATTGCTAGAAGTCTATGACAATTATACCCATGTTTTTCTAACTGATACTATAGCCATGACATGTGTCGTGGTTTAGCCTCAGAAGGCAACAAAGAACCACGCGGCAGCCCAGTTGCCTAATGCCTTGTGGCAGTGTTAGAGCAGTTGGAAGAAAAAGGCAGCACTCGTGGGTTGGGACAAGAACTGTTTAAGGGGACAACAAGGTAGAACAGGGAAAAACAGTAACAGTAACTCGGATGGAGAAGGATACAAACGCTAGTACGATATGAACCACCACCTGCCCAACGGCAGCCCAGCACTTCTGTAACCCCGCCCCTTCCCGGCCAGCTCCCAGCGACCCCTG
>VZRU01003033.1:0-82545 GCA_013398155.1 Pedionomus torquatus
GCTTTCCAAACCTGGGGTAAACTGCAGGGCTGTTGGGAGCGTGCAGTTTAGAGCCCTTCATGGCAGACACACACCAGCAAGGGACTGGGATTCTCCTTTTGCGTGGAACACAAGGTCTGTTCTCACACTTACCCACAAGTGCCTTTCTTAATGTGCTCTGAACAACCACAAAGACCCCCCCTTTCCCCACCCAGCCAGCCTCTCCCTGAGAATTAGCCAAGAGTGAATAAACCGGGGCACAAACATGGCTAAACTGAACATCTGTACCGAGCCTGAACAAAAGCTTGAAAATGCTGTTTATGAAATACTGAGCCATCTCCTGCTCTGCCTGCCAATGGGGATGGCACTGAGCAAGGGAGAGTTGCAGATAGCTACTCAGACATCATTATTAATTATTAGTATTTACACTGTGATTAGCATCCGGCAGTCTTAGCCAGGGAACAGAGACTCCAGTGTGTCATCTCCAGCTACAGGTGTTTTTATACCAGTCACAACATACCTGGGGTAAGGCTGTGAAACACTGAAGTGGATCCACTCTCTTGCTGAATCTTGCTGATACCTGGTCTAGAAAGCAAAAAAAAAACAACAACCCATCAGTCTCATACACTAGTTTCCCATGGGGAAAAAAAAAAACACAAACCCAACAACAGAATCTCTATTAATAAATGCAGACCAGACTGGGGGTGACAGAACTGGGTGATCAGATAGTTCTTTTTCTGCTCTTGATTTGCAGAGATTCGAATCTACTCCTGAGAAGACGGTTCAGAAGAAGGTTCAGGTCAGCACCCAGATGGGGATGCAGCACAGAGCAGACTGGTGCTATTAATTATTTCTGTTTTGGAAGAGCCCAGAGGCCATAATCAGCACTAACGCAGTCGGGTCCTGACTTGGAGGAGCATAAATGTTTTGCAGCAGTGATGCGGCACAGCTGGCACCAGGTGTGGCACAAAGGGCTGACACTGGACCCGCAGTCCAGCTAAAATGCCAGTACTCATTCCACCTCTCTCCTCTCCTTTCCCGGTCTTCCCAGCCAGTTTCGCAGAGGCTTTGGACCACAGGCTCCAGTGCAATTGCGATGCCTCCACGCGCGGTCTGCAAACGTGACTTATCCCTCCCCGCCTCCTGTCAAGTTGCATCTACATAAACCTGCATTTGTCTCTGACAATAGCCCCGTTTTCTCTATTTATTTATCTACCTGTCGACTCATTTTACAATCTCTCTCTGGACGGCCACAGAGCAGGAGACAGAACCAGCTGCTGTGGCATGCGCTGAATGCCAACTAGCCTGGTGGAGTGTGCAAACATCCTCATGCAGTGGAAAGGTCCTTTTGTAAACATGCCTCCGATCAAAGGGCTGATGCTTGCTGATACTTTCAATATTAATAATCTCCCAGCTGCCTCACTCCATTCTGTGCCTCCCTGTTTACCTCTCCTTCCTAGTTTGCAGAGAGGCAGGGCTTAAAACAATAAGCTGGTTGTTTAAAAGAAGGATGCACGTGAAGAAAAAACCAGGTAGACCTTGCAGAGAAACACATCAAATATGTATAAAATCACTGCATTATCATATACTGCGCCTGGGACCCACTAAGAGGCATCTAAAGACATGGGCAGATAAAAATAATGTATATTCACATTCAGGTTCTTACAAAATCCATGGACTGCCTATGTTCACGGGCCACACCTCCTCCCCTCCACTATGCAGATATACATGGAAGTAGAGAATCAAAACATGAGTGTGTTTCATCAAACAGAAAAATTACTGCCAAAAATCAATGCGCATGCAAGTTACTCCCAGAAGAAGACATATAGCTGGCTATTTTTTGTGATGTTGGTGAAAGAGAAGCAAGAAGGCTAAGGAAACCAAGGGAGAAGGTAGGCAGTGGCAGAAATAGCAGAAGGGAGAACATTTGGGCCAAGTGCTGGCTTAGAGACACCCGAAGATAAAAGGAAAGGAGATATTTTCTGTCATTTGACTCCCGCTGTGCTCTCTGAAGCAGGACGTGGTACGTTCTGAGTCAATCAACAGGACGGCATCAAAGCCCCCTGATTCCATTGCCAGTCTCTCCTCGTAATAGACGTCCTTTTGCTCAAGGAGAAAGCTTTAATAAAAGCTGGTTATAAACTATGCATACACTAGGAAAATGTCATCTGTCACTGAAATAAAGCCAGTACTGGCATGGCAAGCAGCAGAGCTTTACAGCAGCACGCTGCCAGACAGCCAAGTGGTTCGGCAGAGACTGTAAAACATCCAACATCTGTCTGGAAAACGCAGGATTGATTTAAAAGCAGGATGAAGGAACCCAGGCAGGCCCCAGCAAGAGCGCGAAGGTGAGCCACGGCTCAGCACGGAGCACGCCGGGCTTTTTGCTGCCTGCAGGTTCCTTAACTCACCTGCAGGAGGATGCTTCCAGCAAGCACAGCATCTGCCAGGGGAAAACTGTAATGCTAATTCAGGTGTCCTTCCATGCAGGACTTGCTTGCTCTTGCTCTCCAAATGCCGTGGAGTCTATTTACAGGTACTCTCATTTAGGATGCTGCTGGCAATCTGGTGCAGTTTTGCAAAAGTACCATATTTCCAGCCTGTCATTTTTGTTCTCTCTTTGAAATGTATAAAATTAAATACATAAACACAACACGTAACGTCTCTAAAATTTTATATCATTTTATTACATTCTGGAGACAAAACGTGGCCTACTGCAGAGGTACCTGCTTGGAGAGTCAACATTATTGGAAACAAGGTCCATTTTTGATCCATTAGAGCCTGACAATGTCACAAAAATAGGAGTAATAGTGACTTGCAGCAAGGGTGAAAATTTATCACTACAAATGTTTTGCTTTCCTTCTTTGTGGTATTTAAGGGCTTTCTAAACTCAAAGGTCAGAGAGAAACTGCTGAGAGGAATTGCAAGCAGAGAAAATGTTTCCAAAGGGGGAAGAATCTTTCTGTAGGAAGCACATGCCCAGACTGACAAAAAATCACGCCCGTGGCTTTAGATCATCCCAGGACCGTGTGGAGCACTGGCTGGAAAAATGCACTCCATTTGCAGATCCTGTTTTAGTAGCTCCATTTCCTAGCGTAATCCACTGAGAATTTCAGGCTATCTAAATGCCTGATTTATCACAAGGTCCCTAATATATGCAAAGCACAGTGATTTTATCTATTGCTAGAATATTCGTTGCATTGCTAGCATGGCACTGTAGAAGCCTGCCTCTATAGGATTTCACTTCCTTCCTTCCCTGCACAAATAAATATCAGCATTTACAGACACAGCAGGTGTCCTGTCAAGATATTAGGGCCAGGATTTTAATTCCTGATAGATGAGGATGTGGGCATTTCAGAAAGAAAACCAAAAGCTTCTTCCTCTTGGCCTCTTAGATACAAGAAGACCACAGACAATCAGGCACCAGGACTGTGACTGACACCATCAGTCTTTCAGCATCAGAGGACACAGACTCACAGTCACCTGAAGTTTCAGAGAACTGGCAAAGCTCTGGGCAGTGGTCCTTGATCTATTCCATCTGCTAAAGGCAAGGCTGGAGGAACTCAGAATTGTCTTGCCCCGACATCTCCACCCCCTGGATTCACAGGACCCTTTTTCTGGCTTAGCAGAGGTTGTTTATTAAGAATCCCCATTGCACTCACTGGTGAAAAATCTTCTTCCAGGACTAGCAGATGGGGCGGGATGAGAGGTGCAGTGTGAAATCCAAACATCTGCTCGCTATTCTTCACCCGCGCTGCGCTCACAAGACCGAGCCCATGGAGGGAGGGAAGGAGAGGATGCTGTTGACAGCAGTTTACTCAAAGATGTTTAAAGCACAGAAAAGCAGGGGAGACTGCTTGGGAACGAATGTAGTGGGATTTTATTATTATTTTTTTCTTCAGACGAGCTTAGTCCTGATGAAAGGTCTCTGACTAACAGCCCGGGGTCCAAAATGTGATAAATCTGCAGAATTGTACAGAATAGGCAGAGCCGGCAACAACCTGGCCCTCACAGAGCTCCCTCTGCAGGTGAAAGAGGAGCCAAAAATGCCAATCGCATTTTTCACGTATGGAAAACGTTGCATAAATCCCCAGTGACCAAGTGCGCGCAGACGCCTTTACTGGAAGGGAAAAAAAAAACCAAAAAGGAGTTGCAGCCCTGTGTATTCTCATTTTTCAGCGTGGCGTGTGCTCGCTGTGCTGCACGCAGCAGGCACCAAAAAAACCCCCAATCCTCTTAACAGACCCACCTTGCAACGGCATCTCGTGATGAGGATGCGCGAAGTTGTGAATATATAAAATAGAGTAGCAGGGGAAGGGAGTGAGGAAAGGGCAGCGCAGTTACAATGAATACAGGTGAATTATTACCTTTTTTTTTCAACTGCATAGTTACACCGCTGACTTCACTACCAGCTAAAACAGAGACCAAGAGGATTTTTAAAAGAACTAATATAAACCCCGAGCTTGGCCACAGCTGCTAAAAAAGATAAAGAAAAGCATTAGAGGGAAGGTCCCTCTTTGCAGCTGAGAGCATGCCAGCCATTTAGACAGGACAGAGGATTAGCCAGACCCTTCCAATGGGTTTGGGAGCACTCCTTCTGCTTCTCTGTGCTGCTGTGCCCACTCCCTCCCTGGCTCCTTTGCTGGGTGATGTTAATAAGGAACCTGATTAGCATTCAAGGACCGGTCGTGCCAATTAGGCCCCGGCACACAGTGGAGCTGGGTCCAAGCGCTCACGCTGCTTCTCCGGCTGCCAAGTGCCTCGTGGTCATGCTACGGAGCACAGCCCCTGTGTCACCTTCCATTAAGAGGGAGCAGAGGAGGTGGTCCCGCAGCCAGCTAGGGTGGCGAGGCGGTGCAGAAGGGCTGGGGGACACAGCTCTGCCCCTTTTGGTGTCGGTTGGATCCCTGGCAAGCAGTGGGGGTTTGCCCCATGGATCACAGCATGGCTGGCCTCCGATGAGGCACCACGGGCATCTTCCCAGAACAAAAGAGGTGCTGGTAGATGCTCCTGTGCTGTTTTGTGGGTCTCTCGGGCACTGCTGGATGCTGCCTAGTCCTGGTCAGGCTCTGAGAGACAAAACCCCGCAGGAAGACAAAATCCCTTTGCAGTTCAGAGAGCAGGAGCATAACAGGAGTTAGAAAGGCAGCCTGGTAAGCATATTTTCTGGCCTGCCAGGCTGCTTGTGGCAGAGGCACAGACGACTCTTGACAATGAGGCAGCCACCGTCTGCTTAGGACCTGGACAGAACTTCCATCTTTGCAGCCAGCCAGAAATTAAAGCCTTCCTGGCTTGCCAGAGAGCACTGGTGAGACCAGGGCATGAAAGGAGGAGGGAGAGAAGATAAGAGAGTTCTCTAAATCAGCTACAAATGATAGCAGACACAAATCTTTGGTGATACAGAACAGAATTTATCATTTCCAAAGGAAGGAAAGAAGGAAGGGAGACTCCATCCTTCCCGAAGGAGGGGCACGGCTGCTGGCAGTCACACTCTTTTCTTCTCTGCCTTGGCACTCTGCAGTCACAGGGACGTGTCAGGGAGTGGAAAAGGAGAAGCGCAGCCTTCAAGAGGCAGGTGAGGATATTTTTATATGTGCCAAGAGCAGCAGACCTTGCTGGATGGGAACACCGCTATTTCCTCGCTCCTGAATATCAAACGGGGTGACTGTTGGACCACAAAGCAACAGAGAAGCTTTGTGATGGAGCAGAGAAATAGAATAAACACCAGAGCTACTTCCTTGGTATTTTGTCTTGATTGCAGAAAATTAATAGACAAAAATGTGTACTATGATGATTAGAGTATTTTTCTTTTCAGATCTTTCAGTCAGCAAGCAAACAATTAGGCCTTTGCACAGAACTAGTATCAGGAAATAATATATCCCTGTTGCGCTTGGGTGAATAAAATATGTCCTGAAATAACTAAAGTCTCATAGCTATGGCTCATAGCTATCAAGAATGCCGGTCAGGGTTAAATCTCTCTTTCTTTTCAATTATTTCTTCATAAATGAAAACCCAAATGACAATAAATCATGCTATAAAAATTAAAATGTCGTTTGCTTTTATCAGAACTAAAATTAAGCTATACACTCACTGAAGATATAACAAAGAAGGAGTGGGAAAGAGCAAGAAAAGGATGATAATTAATTTTTCTTGTATTTTGGTGCAGTTGAGATGAGTCATGAGGTCTGCACCTGGAACTGGGACACAGCACTTTTTCAGACTTAATGTTCTGGTCTAGACAATTAAAGAGAAGCCCACATAGAGACGCCTTAGCAGAGACAGAAGAGTCAGACTGTTCTCAAGGCCTTCTCTGAATCACCTTAGCACCCTGGAAGAAAGGCACTACAAAGCTGCCTCTGAAGTTCCACCTTCTCCTGCAAGGCTCTGGGAACTTTGCATACAGTTTTTCACAATCTGCTTGCATTCAGGCAATCGGTAAAATTTATGGCAACAATAAAAACGGAATTAAAAAGATGGAACTGTTTACTCCTTCCTTCCTCTCTTCATATTGAAGTGTGACGCCTGTCTCCGACCTTTTCACACCATCCCCACTCTGTCTTCAAGCAAAGCCGAAGCTGTCTGCACGCCTTTGGGTCCACGTGCAACATTGACAACCAAACTGCACCTTTTCTTCTACATAAAACTTTGATGAGTCAGACCATAAAGACCACGAACTTCTGGGCCCAGCCTGGCACTAAGCTGTACTTATGACAGTGTTATCAAACCTAAAAGAAAGCCTGGGCTTTAGACGAGGACTCCAGAGTTACAACAGCAGCAAGTCTGACATGGGAGGTTTTCTCCTTGCACTATAAATATCGGGTGATGTTCCTTTCCAAAAGCAAAAAAGACCACAATGCCAGACGATTTTAAGCAAGATTTAGGTTGGTCAGTGCTCCCCTTCAACTGTTTTATTTAATAATCTTCCCTCCTCCCACATTCTGAAGTCTACAGGAAAAAGAGCTGTTTCGACTTTAAAGAGAGCATGAAATAGTATTTACATTTTTCACAAGGCATTAACCGTGAATCACGGGACATCCCCTTGCCTGAAGGAGGAGGTGTATGCAGTGAGAAGAAAGAGGGAAAACAAATTGCATCTGCTGGCTCAAAGGCCAAGAGTGACCAGAGCTACTGCTGCTCATTGACTCCAACAAGAGCTAAGGCATCGAAACAGACCTCAGCCGCTCGAATTCTCTGCCGGTTCTGCTCTGTACAGTAATATTGGGAGGAAGAATTATGAAAACATAATGGGAAAGCAATGAAATATGACCAAAGTCTTGTAATGATGATATATAATGACTCGTAATGAAGAACAGGCAGAAGAAAAAAATAAATCAATTCTTGTGAAACAAAACTAAGAGAGGAGAAGAGCAGGAGAAGGGAGGGGGGGTAAAGGAGGAGAAAAAAGAAGCAGCAGCTGCAAATGACTTTTAACTTTTCCACTTAGTGTTTTAAAACCAAAAAGCAATTACTGCCAGGCTGGCATTGCCTTTCTGCCCATTAATTTCCTATTATGAATAAAATTAATGAGTTTAACAAACTCCTCATCCTCGTAAAGTTGTGCTCTTCGTTTTGGTGTTAATAATCCACCAGGGACTCTGACTCCAAAGCTCAGCACCATGTCCTGATTTCTTAAAGTTAATAAAAAATAGAGATAAAGTGGGGAAGGAGATTTCAAGAAATAGACAATGACAATGGGACTTGACCCAGGTTGTTGCCCCACAGAGTAAATGTAATTCTTTATTTAATGGCCTGTGTGGTACCACGGCAGTCTGACCCAGCGAGGAGGAGGAGACTTCTATTTTTGCCCCGATATGGGTAAAAGAACCGATCCCGAACCACTCCAAATGTTACATGGCAGATTTAGAGTACTTGAAAGGTAAGGCAGATCGGCAATATCTTGCTGTCTCATCTCTGCCTTTAAACAGAGATATCAGGGAGGTGACACATACATAATTTAAGTGGCATACAGGTGGCAGTGGAGAGAAACCTCCTCCAGCTACGGAAAAGCCTACAAGGCTTTGCAGAGTGGCAGATGGTGCCGATTGCTCACTAGTGCCATGCGGGATCTCGGGCTCACAATAAAAGACTCAGAGCTGCTTGGTTCGACAGCCTGAGACCCAAAAGCTCACCAGGCAGAATGCAGCATCCCATGTCCCAGCACTGGGACTGTGAGAAGCCGCAGGGGAAGGAATGCTGGTTACTGGGGATGTTGAACTAGAGCTGTGGCACTGTAAAATTGTGGGATTTCTTCCCAAAAGGCCAGATGGCTGGAATATGGAAATTTCTGCAGTGGCAAGTGAAGAACCCTCACCTATCTACCTGAATTCAAGTTTTGCAGGTCTTGCCATGAGATACTGATACTACACTGGGAGGGCCCTGCATCTGTGGAGGAAGCCCAAGCCAGCATCCCTGCCTGAACGCCTTTTCCAAAAGACAGCCCAAAAGACCAGCTGGAGAAGTTTAAGACATCGTCTCCCTACCTCACCGTGCTGTTATTGCCCTTCTGTCAGAAGTTACCATCCCTGGAGCTCAGCAGACAGATTGCTCTTTGAGAGCATTCCTTGATCCACTTCAGTAGTAATCAGGTCAGTTTAGCTCAGATGGCATAAATGATATGTTTGCCCCAACCTGGGTGAGTCTGATGGAAGCAGCTTACAGAGTGCTCCTGTGAAACATTCCTCTCTCGGACCCACAGACAGCGATCTCTGCTAGAGATACCGGTTACAGACAGCTGGGGCAGGGCTGCAGTGTTCAAACCTACACAGCTCTGCAAAATAAACATGCCCATGGGCTTACAGGCATGAGGCCCTGGGCAGCCCAGAAAGCCAACCGTATCCTGGGCTGCATCAAAAGCAGCGTGACCAGCAGGTCATGGGAGGAGATTATCCCCCTCTACTCTGCACTCGTGAGGCCCCACCTGGAGTCCTGTGTCCAGCTCTGGAGTCCTCAACATAGAAAGGACATAGAACTGTTGGAACGGGTCCAGAGGAAGGCCACGAAGATGATTAGAGGGCTGGAGCACCTCTGCTATGAGGACAGGCTGAGGGAGCTGAGTTCAGCCTGGAGAAGAGAAGGCTCCAGGGAGACCTTGGAGCAGCCTTCCAGGATCTGAAGGGAGCTACAGGAGAGCTGGAGAGGGACTCTTGGTCAGGGAGGGGAGGGACAGGATGAGAGGGAAGAGTTTTAAATTGGAAGAAGGGAGATTTAGATGAGATCTTAGGAAGAAATTCTTTGCTGTGAGGGTGGGCAGACCNCATTTGATAATTCTATGATCAGACATTTGAGGAACAACTAACGACTGTAGAGTCCTACAATACTTATGTTTTAACCTGCAGACTTCTTTCCAAAACTTAGGCAGGGTGCAGAACTGAACCACACCAGTATAGCTGCGTATATTGAACACACACTGGCTTTTCTAAATATCCTCAGCCAAATTTACAAGAGTTTTAAACCAGTTTTAATATAACCAGTATGGCATCGTCCTTAAATATTCTGTTCTCAACACCTAGGTGTTTACTTCTGTGAAGTGAACAAACACAGCACAGATCCTTCACGGATCAGAGCACAGAAACACATTTTCTTTTCAAGGCCTTTTGGCCAGAGGACTCCCTGTATAAAAAACCAGAGTTCACCAGGCAGTGGCAGGTTTAAATCACCTACTTTGTCCCCTCTGCACATTAGAATTTAAAACCTACAATAAAAAGGCTGAAAGGGGAACTTTAATAAAAACATTTTTAAATCTGTTGGAGATTTCAATTGATTCAGCCTCCTGCACTGCAGCTAATGTTTATACTGCACTTTCTGCACAAATTCAAGGCCATCAATGCCCCCAGATGCTTTTTTTTCTTTTAGACAAATTATCTCCTTTCCTCACCTCTGTTATTTCCTAACGGTGTAACATTTTCACAGCCTCTTTCTCTTACTAAATGACCTGGGCAAGGACTTGGATCTCCTGAAGCTGACAGTCTTTGCCAGAGGTTGAGTGCAAAAGAGATTAGAATTAAATTCAGATGCCAGATGCCCAACTGTGACCAGCTCCGAGCTAGAGAGAACCGGGTCCCAATCCTGTATAAAGCCAGGCTGGCACTGCCTGGTGGCAGTTGGGCAGCAGCATGAACCAAGTGTGGCGAGGCCGGGTCCCAGTGTGAGCAGACAGGTCTCTGTAATCCCCACCTCGGGTGGCACTGGTTCCACCCCACTGGCTTCTGCTGACCAGAAATGGGAGCCAGTTCTCAGCCAGAGGGGGAGGTTGGAGGCATCCGTGGCAGCACAAGGTGTGGAGCGAGAACGTGCTCATTTTATTCCCCTCCTGCAGAGGATTCCAACTGCTACAAATGCCACACTAGCACCTTTCATCAGCTCTGATCTATTTATGAAAGTGTTTAAAGGCTACACACAAAGACGAAATTTCCATTCGGCGCTGACGTCTGTGCTGGAAAATGTCCTTTTTCTCTTGGGTAAGGAGAGAGCTCAAGGAGCCATCAAAACAGAAGCAAGATGAGAGCTGGGGCTCATCTGCAGAAAATCACTATTCAAAATAAGAGGGATGAGGCTGCTGTACCCGGGCAAAACTTATTCGAGGCAAACGGACTCACGTGTCAGCTGCTGCGGACGGAGACTTGTGCCAGGGCTTAGGGCACCCCGTTGCGTTGCCTGCTCTCATTTACAGTCCCTCTCTACAAGTAACTGCGAGACAGCAAGTATTATCGATCAAAATGTGCCAGGTACCAAAGTATCCATTGAGAGGTTTGGCTGCACAGGAGAGGAAACATAAATGGGCTGTAATCCCACAGGCAAAGCACATGGGAAGAGGAATAAGGAAGCCTCGCACAAGCAGTAGGCTCTTGTTATTTTCCATTTCCAAAAGTCAAATGCTGCTTTTATTCTCAAAAAAGCCATAAACTGCCAACTACTAGGACACAATGAGCTTTTAGTAAATCCTGGGTTTCAGACGGGATACCAGAAATGGGCTTTTTTTTTTCTACTACACAGAGATCAGCAGTGCTAAAATTATAAGAACCTATCAGAGGGGGACAAAACAACCTGAAATACCACATTTAATGGTCAAATTCCAAGTTCCTGCATGCAATCCTTCAGCAATTTCAGAACCAAGCTTCCCCAGCCACGTTTAGCCCAGCTCTCTCTGCAGATGCATCACGATCAGTTTGCCCCTAGAATGTCCCCCCATCCTCATCCAAAGCTGACTCTATCCTCATCCAGTAGACACAGTGACCCACAACCGAGCAGCTACTCAGGGGCTTGTTTTACTTTCAAAACTTTTTTTTTTGTGGCCCTAAGCCTTATTTGCAGCTTGATTTTCAAGCCCTACTGTGCCTGCAGAACTGCTCGCTTCCTCCTGATCTCTTCTGAAGTGCTTATCTATACACATCTACACAAACTGAGCGGATTTGTATTTATAAAACTGAGATGGGAGTTCACGTTGAAGGTTACAATCTCTGTTTTACCCTGTTTTCAAAGGGGGAGGGAGGGCAAAGTTGAAATACAGATCACCTAACATTTAAATTCTCCTATAATTTTGTAGCTCGCTTTGGAAGGCACTCAGCACTTAGTCCTGTGCAGCAAAGGCCTGGCCTTAACGTGCTTGTGCCCTGTGATTCTGAAATGGATCTAATGGAAATATGAAACTCAATGAAATGTGCACGTTTGTCTTCCTGAGGTACAACTCCAGTCTCTAATGATGATAAATAGATACATAAGATTCTACTGTGTTCATCGGGAGAGTTATGAAACACTGCAAACCGAAGCAAAGCGTGATTCTGTCCTCTTGAAATCCTTTCCATCCTTGGTAGCTCCCATTTCACCCAGTCTAAGACAGAGAACTGGGGTTTGGAAAAAGGGGACTTGAATTAAAATGAAAATGTTGAAGGAGGCATAGTGCACAGGTACTGTCCCTGTGAACGGACCTGGTGCCTTGTCCTGTCTCTTTTGGGGACATGGTCAACCTGTTGACAAGGGTGTTGTAGCTGTCAGCCTCCTGCGGTGCCCAGTTTTTGGCAAACTTGCCAAAAAGAACCATAAACTACACAGCTTTCCGATGCTCCCATTTCTTTAGAGGTGTAATTCTCTTTTGCCCTGTAGCTTCTTCATACTTAAGAGGGCTGAGATATGGTCTAACTGTAATTTCCTGCGACTTTAAACCCTATTACCCCCTCAGCACGGTGCTGTATAAATGCAACGCAGGGCCTTTAATTTTCTAGACAAAGGTATTATTTGAGTTCCTTTCATAGCCTAATTATAACTTAGCAAATATCATGTTGTGGTGAGTATTTATGGATAATTCTCAGATAATACCTAATTATATGGTTAATACTTATAATGATGGGAAAGCCTCAAATATTCAGAGTCCAGATATTTTCCACTATTCCAGAACCCCAGATATTTCCAAGCACTTGTAAATGGGGCTGGGATTTATGGGTTGGTCATTATTTCTAGCATGTAAAACAGCTCCTGCCACAGCATCTCAGACTGCTCACTGGAACTTGGATTCACATGGAGCTATGGGCTGCTTTGAACTTCTGAGTGACCTGACCTAGCTCTAAACCTGATTAACTCACCAGATTGCCTGAGTCTGGGGATGATTTGTATGACTGAGCAGGCAGACCTTTCAGGGAATATACTCTTAGTGGACAACAGTCTGTTCTAAACAGAGAAAAAGGTTTGACTGAATTGAAATTTGTAATTTTCCAAAATGGGAACAGATAGGGCACCGAGAAGAGAAAGGGTTGTGGGGGGAGAAGTTAGTTGTGTTTGTCTCAGCCCTTTGTGAAATCGTGACTGATCTTTGCTGCAGATCACAGCCCCGCTGCCATGATCTGCAGCGTCCCGAGAGGCTGCACACAGAACAGGACCCATCGGATACACAAACTGTGCTTCCTCTGCACAGGCGCAGAGCGAAGCTCCGATCTTCATACTTCACCAAGCCAGTTCATTAAACTGCCCCTGACATCTCGGGCAGCCCCAAATGAAGTTTAGTCTTATCAGGTAACAAACAAGCTCTTGGCCTCCTGGACTGGAATCTATGAGTCAATACCTCTCCCTGCTGAGACCGTAGACATAATGATTAATTCACTGCTGGCTGCCTGGGTAAATGGCTACATAAATACAGAAGAAATGGTGCCTAGATGCTGCAATCTGGAAAGACGGAGAAATGCAGAGATACGCGGAGAAAGGGAGACCCACGGGTGTGAGGCTGTAAGAACTGGTTTGAATGGGTCAGAGCAAAAGCCTTGCTGGATCCCAGCCCTGACGAAGACCAGCAGGAAGAGTTTACGGAGGAAAAAAATGTGTTCAGACCAACACCATACCTCCCTTCAAATTCTGGCACTCTGACTGCGGTTAGATCGCTGTATTTTATGGTTATTAGTGAACAAGTATTTTGTGAACAACCATCTGGTGAAAACAAAGAAATGGACAAGGCCAACGCTTTGGGGACTGTTTTTATCACCTCTTGGTGTTGCCTCGTGTAAGGGTTGGAGGGGGGATGCCACAGTCCAGCTGGAGCATTGAGGGGAAGGTGGGAGAGCTTGAGAACCTCACTGCTGGGGTGGTTGGAACTGGCAATTTGCAGCTGGGAAGCCTGGATTCCACTGGCAGCACCACCTTCAACTCAAGCCAGTCACTTCATATCTCTTAGCCCTGATTTAGCCCTGTAAAATGAGTTTAACAGACTACTTCATGAAGTAGTTGCAATTAATTAGCATTTGTAAAACTGCTGCGAGATTCCCAGATGAAAGGCTGGCCTGGAATGGCAAATTGCTAATGATAATTAATAGTTATTCATGATCTCTTTACAGAATTCCAAATTATTTTCTGAGGGGAAGAAAGCAGGGATAGAGGCTCTCAAGACAGAGATCACTAAAAAACCCCACGACAGCTATACCTCCCCGCCTGCCCCGCCTCCTTCCCCAGAATTAATAGGAAGAACTGACACCTTTTATGAGCAAAGGAATCGGAAGGTAATAAAGACCCCAGGAGCTCGTGTATTCACTACACGTTCTTCCTCTGGCATGTAACGAAGCTGGGGAAGGGTAGGAAGGGGGAGGGAGACAGCAGGAGTGGATGAACAGGGGTGTTACATTTCTCTCTCAAATGGCTGCAAAGGCAGCCCTAATTAAACAGATGTTCTTAATAATACTCTGACAACTGTCCCTGCTTTAATTTGCTTCAGAGTAAAGATTAATATAACAATGCAACAATACTTTACAAGGGGAGAAAAGGGAGCTGAGCTAATAAAAGGCAGTAGCTTACATGGTATATTATTGCTTTTCTTTCTGCTTGTCTAGCGAATATTTACCTCCTCTGGGAGCAGTTTTCATATTTATTTGATCACTCCTCCAAGCTCAAGCTGACTTTGTGGTGCATTGCAAAAGGATTAATGCCGGGGCCAAGAGGTGTGCTGGGTGCACAGACACATCGGGGGTCTCCATGGTGATTCTCCAGCCGAAGGGAAGATCCCAGTGGCGCTGGAGTGGGCAGCACTATTAACCACAAGCCGTGGTAGCAGAGAATCATTCCAGGCTCATCTAACAGGAAGCCTCTGAAGCAACGGGAGGCGAACCACAGAAGACAGAAGATTGCTTTCGGGCTGATTGTCGGACCGAAGCAGCCTCAGCGTCACAGGCTGACACGAAAAGAGCAGAAACGGCAAGCCTGGGCAAACAGGGCACAGAGAAGACCATTCCCGAACTCTTGGGAAGGACTCAGGCCTCCTGTGCAGCAACTCTGATCTCACTTACCTGCACTGGGTTAGTTTAAAATAAGGATGGCTGTACTCTGCACCTACTCTGCTTTCTGCAGGAGGCCGACAGTCACAAGATAAAACTGTAGCATCGTCTCTTCTGATCATCCTGAGCATGAACGCCTGCCCCAGTGGATACGGAGTAACCCACTCCCAACATCACATCTTAGCCTCAAGACACAGGATGACATAATCCTGGAGCATGATATTAAACATATATCCTCTCAAGTTGCTCTTCACTTTGATTAAAACTCTGGGGAGGCTTGTTAAATAATATAGCAATCCTTGGCTGAGCAATATTCACTCTTGCCCAGTCTGAATTCCACAGAGCTTGGCAGCAAGAAAGAAACCAAGCTCTCTCAAGCGGGAGAGCGGTCTCTAGTACCCACAGGTGAGTCCGTATCTTTTCTTGGTTCAGGTCCTTCAAAAAGGGACCTTTCCACAAGCAGGAACAGACTACACATCTTCGTTTTTGAAAACAAATTAATGTCTGAATATGGTGTTTCATATCTAAGAATGCAGCATCTTCTAATATTATGTGTGGGCCAACAGCCGAGCCCTGAGAAAAGAGAGGGAGAGCACCTCTGGATGAATTATCCCCCATGTTCAGGCGCTCCTCAGCACCACAGGTTATTATGAGAGAGCGCGGTGTCGCTACCCTGTGCCTGAACTGAAATAGCCTGCAGAAATTATTTGGCACCTCTGCAAATGATGTCTGTCACTGCTGCGTGAGCTCTTCCACGTCAGCTGCTTTCTCAAACTGCTTTCCCCTCTCTGCAAGGCGCTCTGCTTGCAGATCTCTCCCTGGCAGCTTTATGCTGGGCATCGCCTGGGGTGGGGTTTAGCTGGAGTTTCGCTGTGACCCTGGGCTACAGCTCTGCCACCTCCCAAATCATCCACGAGCAAAAGTCCTCGCGTGTCGCAGACCTTGACTCTGACACTTCGTCCCTCAGTTTGCCAAGTGGATGTACAAATTACCTTGTTCCAGCAAGAAACAAACACGAATGGGAAACAGCTGGCTTATGGATCACCTCATTAAATTTTCCACCCCAAATCTCTTCCTTCCCAACAGCTAGGAGAATGGCTTTGCTAAACACCGGAGGCACTGGGAAGACAGGCGTGCTGTCTGGCAGAGAGAGAAGAGACAGACAGAGGGACAGAAACAGAGAGCAAGGAAGATATCAAGGGAACAGAGACATGAGATGAAGTGGGAGAAAGGGAAAAGGAGGGGTACATGGAAATGGAAAGAAGGAAGAAAAAGACTCACTTCATAGACCTACCATTCAACTGTTCTTTAAATATTTTAAAGCTCTATTTGTTATGCAATTTGTGGTGCTATTTACAACAACGAAGCCCTTAGACAATAAGGGGGAAAGCTAAAGAAAAGAGCAGAAGCTGGCGGCTACCTACACTGCCCTTTGTTGGAATTAATGAGGCTTGTTTACTTTCTGGCTTTTTACAGCTTTCTAAAATGTCAGATGCCACCCAGACTATTTTGGCAAAAGCATATCATCAACCTCCCCCCCGCCCCCATCCACCCCCTATACCTGCATGTCTTCATCCCTCTCCTGACTTTTCACTCCAACCCCTTTCCACTGATGGACCTTTAAATGGAGTCTCAAAACATTTTTCACACTGGGGACTGCAATTCCCACGAATGGGCTCATTATTAAGGGGTAACACATCATTACAGCTGCAGCATTCCTGGAGCTGCTACACTTAATGGAGTCAGCAGCACACAAACAATCACCACAGCTGAAACGACTGTGGAGAGGAGAGGAGAACACTCTTCAGACCTTTACAGCTAAGGGGTTCCCTTGGTTTCTGCTCTCAAGATAAAGTTGGGCATGTCTGATGGAATTACCATGGCTAAACTGATGGATGCTCCAGGCTTGGACTGACCGGGTCTTGTTCTTGGCAATTATCTTGCATTGCTCTGGGCTCCCCATTCATCCAAGAACTATTCCCAACACTTTCCACCAACAGAATCTTTCCGCTGCTACTCCAGTTGCCCCTTTCTTTCCTACCCTTCTGTCTCGGTTTGGCTCTAGTGTCCTGGGTACAACGAGGAAGAGGAGTTGGTCAAGCAGCCACCCTAAACCTGTACACCCCAGAGACACGGCAGCCCTGGTGACAGAACAAGAATTAACACAGCGTTGCAGGGATGGGCTGAATTATTTAGTTGCCCCATAAATCAGTTGGCTGGAGTGGTCTCTGCACAGCAACAACACCGGCTATTGCTCATCATTCTTCTCCTTGCTAAAGCTGGCAAAGAAGGTCTCAAAGGTTAACGACAAAGTCAGTGCCTCTTCCCATTCCGATCGTCCCTCTCTATTGCTGCAGTGAGGTGACTCAAAGCTTGAAGAAACGCAAGAATCACGGCTTCCCACACTCACCACTAGCCCAGATCTCCGAGTCAACACTGGGAAAGATCTCTGCTCTCCACACTGGTCCCAGCCTTTCAGCCCCATGTGCTTCCCACAGCCTCAGTCTGTAGCAGGGCCTGAGCTACCTCATCCCTTTTTTTAGTAACCATTTTGACACTTTAGCTCCTATTTGCCTCCAGATATTTGTCGTATTTCTCTCATTTAACACATCTGCTGCTTGTGTCTTATCAGAGGTACAGCGACCCTTAGTAAAAATGGGCTCTGCCTCAGGGGGACCCATCCTACCTTGCCCTGTCCTGAGTGATGCTCAGAGTGTCCCTGCAACACCCCGTCCCCGCAGCGCTGCAGCACATGATGCATGAAATGAGGTTTCACATTAACAGCTCGGGTTAGCATTCCAGCAGAGCAAAAAGCACACACAAACCTACTTCACGTCCCCTCCTTTTCAGGACACAGGTCATAAAGTCATGGAAAGCCCTAAAAATACACAACAAATTTGTCTCTGACTACGAGTGCCGACTGGTAACGAATAGTCACGTCTCTAGGTTATTCAAGGGTCTCAAAGAGTTTGATGGGGATAACTAAATCCTGTTCTTTTAACTCCGGAAAGATCTCCACACACACACACACAGAGTCACACCTTCTCTCACACTGTCCATGCAGTCCACGTGCAAGTCCCTTCCAGCATCTCCAGGTGGGTGATCACAATGGAGAATGTGAAATTCACTCAACAGCTTTAAATTACATTGAGTTACTGGTGGGGTCTGGCAGGGTTCTGCAAAGCGGTGGTTCTAACTCCACATTATTCAATTAGTCCATTTTGCTGATTACCATCTGTGTCACTGTTGTCAGGGTTACGGCTGGCTCCGTATTTACCCATAGATCATATTCTGAAAATACACCTGGGGATACGGGGATATTATAAAATAACAGATCTTCAACGCAACATGATTTCAAAACATTCTCAGAGCTGCTCTCCTGATCCTAGAGTGAAGTTCAGTTCATTAATTTTGCCTATCTTAAGTAAAGTAAAAATGAAACCACATTTTTGTGTGATTTCTGCACTCGGTGGATGTGTGGTACAGAGGAGGGTGGTCCAGATGACTTTATCTGTCGTACAGCGTGCGTATTATGCACTGGTGTTCACACACATCTAATGATGTCAAGGGATTGTGCCTGTTGTGCAAGACAGACGTTGTCTGAGGGCGGTGGGACTTTGTAGAAACAGGAGAACCAGAGCACATGCAAAAGCTGTTCGTGCTGTGCCTGTGTGCAAACACACACAAGGGAGAAAGGAAAGGGTCAATATTTGTATTGTGGATGTTCCTGCTTGTGAACTTGGGATTGTGTCTCTGGCTGCATCTACGAGCAAGAGAGCGTGTGCCCACAACAGCCTGCGTGTTGGGGTGATTCAACACGCCTGATTCCGTTTGTAAGACGGCAAAAATGCATCTAAGTGCAAAAAGATGGGACGAGAGAGAGAGAGCGAAAGGGCTGATGGACTGTGTGACCGCGTGCCCAGGTGTCACGGGGTGTGTGTGACCGTGCATTTGCTCAGCAGCAGCTAAGGGAGGTCAGTCTGGGACAAGCCAGTTGCAAAAATAGGATCATCAGGAGGCCAGAGCTTCAAGTGACAAGAGCACTGACCTCACTTGCAGTTCAAGCCCAAATAAGCCCATGTCAGAGAAGTATAAAAGGGTCTGCAGCTGAGCCCTAGCTTGCATTGCCCTCCAGCCTGTGGGCACAGGGAGCGCACACAGCAGTCATGTGGGCACTGATTGTGTTATACTCCAGGGGAAGAGTGAACTTCCAGACAAGTCATTTGTTTTCTAACAAGGCTAAATCCTTATTTCCACTGAGATGTACCACTGGCCTGAAGTTCCCAAGGTCTATGCAAAGCCATCAGTCACAGTCAACCGGGCCCAGACTGCAGGGAAGTGGCAGTCCGTATCTTTTAGAGACAAGTAGGTACATGGGGACAAACTGCTGACCTGGTAGAAAGGCATTCGCTCTAAACAAATGCATAATGGAAAGATATAAAGTGGCCCCTATTTCACTTTCAAGGAGAGGACAAGCCAGCTATTTACTGCCCTCAGAGAGAACCTCCTTCTTCCCTGTCTGTAGATGCATGAGCCAAAGACCGTAACTGGAGATACAGCAGGAATAATAAATGCAGTAGGTGGCATTTCCCCAAACATTCGGTGCTGTCTGACTGTGGTTTGGAACTGATTTACCCTTAACTACAACTGGACAAACACAAAGCGTGTGTGGACTAACCCATCAATTAATTGCTCTTCTATTATTCTTTTCTGGCAGTCGAGGAAAGCTTACACCCCAGATGAAACTGGTCCCACGGGTTTAACATAAAGGGTCAAGATAAAATGCCAGCTGATGTGAAAGTCCAACCTTTGAGCTGTGACTGGTGCTACAGGTACCAGCCCACGGTGTAAATGAAAACAACCCAGAGGTGCTCCAGCAATACCCCGTGGAGAAACCTCAAGGATGTGCCACTGCAGGGGCACAGATGGGGTGATAGAGGCAGCTACACCCGCTGCATGTGCTTCCAGGAACTGGTCTGCAAAGGGATATTCTTCCAACTGCTTTGTGCCACAGAAGTGGCATAAATTGCTATAGTATGGCCCAGAGCTTAGCCCATCCCTCTCCTAGACAAAAACTGCAGGCACTTTTTCCATCTTGGGTGGAATATGACAGCTATTTAGGGATGATGCTACACAGTCTGAGATAGGAAGTGAAAGGAACTGTAACTCATGCAAATCCAAGGGGAACAGAGATAGGAAGAATATTAGTCTGCAAATAGGAAAGCGTCCCAGATCACTAGTACTCAGACATTCAGTTTTATATCCAAGCAAACAGCAGTGACTGATACCACCCTCTGTGACCACACTCCTTTGCCAAGGACCAGATTAGAGGTTCTTAATACGCAGATGTTCTTGGTGAACAATACCCTTTCGAGCAGTACAGGAGCTTTTCCTGTACCACCCTAAATACTGATCAAACTCTCCCTGCTTAGCTCAATAACAGCAGCTCTCTCACAAATCTGTCTCGTGTACTGATTTTGCCTTTTTCTATCCCCCATCATGAGCTCATCAGAAAACAGCCAAGCAGAAACTTGATTAAAAATGCGCAAAGGGAAGATTTTCTCCTCTACAGGAAGATTTAATGCAGAGCTGTTTTAAGCCCCTTTCCAACAACAGGTTTTCACAACTTGTTGCTTGAAATCGCTCGCAGAAAGCTGTCTAAACCCAAGCTGTGCTGCCCAGGCAATTTCTGTTTCTTCCACTAACACATCAACTGATTTCAGCATTCCAGCATCTTTTCAATGGCTTTAATACCTGGCAAAGATTTATGCAGAGGTGACTCATGGTCAGATATCAACAAGCAATTTACAAGCAACGTTTCAAAAAAGATTCTTGAAGGAGGCAGAGACCTCAGTTTATGGTATGAGTGTCTGATTATCACTCTCTCAAGACAGCACCTTCAAACCAAAGGGCAATTACCCGTTCTAGAACTGGAAGTGGAATAGCTCAAGAGCGGTTGGAAGCGGCAAAAATCTACTGGTCACAAAAAGCTGAAATAACACAGAGTTAGAGAACTAATCCCTCTCTGTATGTGCACAGACAGCCTCAGACTAGGGCACCTAGTGCATTTATGTTGTTATTTTCCCTACTGCTGCCAAAGCTTCTTCACTCACTCGCTGTTCTGACCATGTATGACTAATGTACAGCATTTTGGGGAACCTTCAGGGCTCTCTCTATCAGATCCCTGTACCAAACATGCTCTATCTGACCACTGAATTTAATGAAACTTGCTGCAATAAAAGATTTTGGAGACCAGCATTCTAAGGGTTGACATTGTCTTGATAATGATAAAAGAAATCATGTACATATTGGGTTTTCTCTTCTCCTTTGAAATGTAATCCTGGGGCTGTGTGTAAAGTAGTAATTGTATTTGAAAAAGAGAAATGGGACCGTGTAAAGTCAAGCTTTGAGAAGCTCTGGGCACAGGCAGAGACGATTTGAATTGGAGTCTGAGGCACAGAAAAGAATTGACTGTGAGAAACAGAAGACAAAAAAAAGGTGGACTGGATAAAGATCCGCATGGGTCACCGGAATAGCATCAGAGACGGAGGGATGAAAGGACAGAATGAGGAAAAAAAAAAACCCACATTAGAGAGATGTTAGCATTCAGCTATGTACACATATTTGTATGTATTTACCTACCCAAGCTTTGGCTTGTTTTCATATGCCCATCTGTCCCTATGACCAAACTGCTTCCCTTTTCTTTCTCTTTTGGCCTCCTGCTTCTTTCTCTCTACACCATCCTCTCTTTCTAAACTTCCTCTTCCAGTGCGCCTCTGCTTCCAAGGGAAAGTATTTCTCCCACCTCTCATCCTTTCAACCCACCACAAGTAACATTTATAGCTATCTGGACACAAGGAAATTCCCGTTCCCTGGTACCTAAACAATCCCTTCTGTTCAGGTAATCTCAGAATTATTCATTTCAAAGTCAGGGAGGTAAATTTAAAGAATTTTTATAAATGCTGAGGTTTTAAAAATAAATGAAAGGGGTGCAACAGGACTTTATTAAAATACAAAGAGATTTGCAAGGTCTCATTCCCTTCAATTATTAACAATGTACTTGTTCTCCAGAAAAGTACCCATGAAAATTTAAAACAGATGAAAATGGTTGCTCACTTAAAACTGCTCAGTTAATCTGTGAGAAATGTTTTATTCAAAGCCTTTAAATGAATACTGCAAGGTTTGATATGCCACAATCCATCATTCATGTGGCACAAACATGGGAGATCAATAAAATGTTGTGTCAAGAGGAGAGGTGAACATGGCATCTTCGGAGGATTTCTGCAGAGAGGCTTGTTTCAATTCATGGGATGTCCAAGATCAATATTAAGTCTTAGATTTTACAAACTGGATGCCTTTTTGTTTTCTCATTTAGAACTCTGCTGTCTCAGCTCACATCCAGAGGCTGAAATGGCATGAGTTGAAAGGGGAAAACTGCATCTCAAAAGCTTCAGTATAAATTTTCACCAAAGGCAAGAAGATAATTTTTGACATTAAAAGATCTGGCCTAGGCTGAGGTAAGAGTGGAAATTCATCTGAGAAATACACATCTGGATCTGTTTGCTGCAGCTGAATGCAGACCTTTGGCTCAGGCGTTCCCTTGCAAGCTACAAGTAATATTAGCAGGACTGTGGACCTGCTTGGACCTTTTTGGTTTAGAGACTGAACTCCAACTTGAACAACTTTGTTTTTATCACTTTCGTGGCGTGCATTAGACTAGGGTCAAAAGACACCAAGGCCAGCTGAGCATATGGATGTTGCTTTTGTTCTGAGGAAAAAAACCCCATCCAAACAACAAAAAAAAGGCCAAAACAGGGAAAAGAGAGGAAATCTAGCATAAAAGGAAAGTGTTTTGCACATGGTGCTCATTGTACCAGTTAAGCTTTCAGTACAAGGGCTTCTTTTACCCCGCGGGATTGTTCCTGAGGCCATGCGAAAGCTTTATTTCTGTTTTTATTTGAACAAAAGAATTCTTGTAAAAGACTCTTTCCTTCTGATGCCCAGTATAAATGTACAATGCTCAGAAGAGATGTGGCTGGGAACCAGGGTGAGCCCACAGGCTCAGAGGGCAGAATGAGAGGGATACGTTCGCTGGGTTTCTTACCCCCTTACTCTCTACTCCCTTTCCGTGTTTCTGCAATTACTGTGCTTTCCAAGGTGAGATTAGGCAAGAACAAGGATGCTGATCTAAGCACACAGATTAGTTTTATCTCTTAGGGATAAAGCTACTCAGCCCATGATAGTCTGTTATCTGTATTCATAATGAGCAGAGATGTAATGGTGAGATGCTGCAGTGAGCAGCCAAAGTGAATTGTAAGCAGCGTCTGTGTCTCTTTGTTTAGCCTGCTCTATGCTCTGATAACACCAGACTGGGCAAAGAGACGCCAACTAACTCATTACAGCAAAGACACAAAGCCACACGACTGAGCCACTGCAGCCAGAGGCAGATGCAGTTGGCCTCGGCTAGTGCAAGCCCAGGAAAAGGAGAATGAAACGGCGAGGAGACAGTAATTCTTTATGTAAACAACAAAGAGTAGTGAAATAGGTACAATAGGAATCATAGAATGGTTGGAGTTGGAAGGAATCTCAGAGATCACCCAGTTCCAACCCCCCTGCCCTGGGCAGGGACACCTCCCACCACACCAGCTTGCTCCAAGCCCCATCCAGCCTGGCCTTGAACCCCTCCAGGGATGGGGCAGCCACAGCTTCTCTGGGCAACCTCTTCCAGTGCCTCACCACCCTCACAGCAAAGAATTTCTTCCTAAGATCCAATCTAAATCTCCCCTCTTCCAGTTTAAAACCATTACCCCTTGTCCTGTCACTACTCTTCCTGACCAAGAGTCCCTCTCCAGCTCTCCTGGAGCTCCCTTCAGACCCTGGAAGGCTGCTCTAAGGTCTCCCCGGAGCCTTCTCTTCTCCAGGCTGAACAGCCCCAGGAAGTGCAAGAAAAACCATATTTGCTCATATCTTTATGGAGCTAATGATGGAAACAGTAAGTGTTGTGTCAAACTGGCTTGAAGGCAGAGGGAATCAAGAAAGAAGGTAGGAATAAAAAATGTTTTGTTTCTTTCCAGGTTAGCCTGAACACCTCTGCATTGTTGTGGCTTGCTGGGGAGAGCAGAGGCCTTGGCAATCTGACCTTCCACACCTTGCTAAAGCATCACACAGCTCTTATAATGGAATAATTCCTCCCTGCTGCATGTCAGCCCACATACATGGTTTAAGTGGAAAAGTTAAGGAGTTATTTACAGGGAAGGAGCAGATTCTTCTGATCCAGTACAGAAACTGCTGCCACGGTGCAAAATGGCTCTGTGCTGGTGCGTAGAGACTGTCAACTGTCTCCTCTCCCACCAACCTGGGCAAAAGCAGCAATATGGAGAAAAGAACATCTAGAAGTGCACAAGACTTTTAAGTGTCTGTAACAGCATCTTTGCTTGATTAAAGAAGTGTTCACGTTAATCATATCTTGTGCTTAATGAACTAACACAAATTGCATCAAGCGGTGACTCTTTTATGTAATGTGCTTACCCATGACACAAACCTCTGCGAGAAAAATAGAGTGGAACAACCAGCTGAGGCTCCCCCTTCCTTCACTTGAATGACAGACCTTGGAAGGTTAAAATTAACACCGTATTTTAAAGCTACCAGTGAAATCTTTACTACAGAGCCCCTCACGCCACCAAGACACAAACATATAGATGAGGAAACCGGAGAAAAGCATAGACAAGAACAGTGTAAGCAATGTAAGGACACCTATTTTATCAGCTTTTCTTCATGCACACAGTGAATCCTCACTCTAGCGAGTGTCCTGTCTTGTGAAGAAGCAGCTTCATCTAACTAGTGAGTCCTGGGTTTTGTCCTGACCTTTCATCATTTCTGGTATGTTCATTGCAGGTCTATTCCTGGCTCTGTTTCTGACTCACAGCATGAATTTGGATACATTTATTTCATTTTTTTCCATGCCTCAGCTTCCTTCTGGGTAACATTTAACAAGCTGAAATCACTGATAAGTGTGGCGCACTTTGAAATTCTCAGATAAAAGTAAGAGACGAGCTTTTGCTATAAAAGAAAGCAAATTTGTGAATGAATAAACCTATGTTCAGACAACATATTGGAAAAATATTTGTAACAGATAATGGAGCATTTATTTATAGAGCTATCAGAAGCCCAGGCCTGGTCTTCTTGTAAATGGAAGCAACAGCCCATTTCTTTGGGCTCTGGGCCAGTTTATATAAAGGTTGACACATTATTAAAACCAGAAAAGGTCTGTTTTCCATTTCTCAAGACAGGCTTTTTCATTGCCATATGCTTCTGCTTCTCTATCTAGCTTTTTTCCCAATGATCTGATACGGTTCTGCAATCTATTACTATGTTCCTCAGCTAAAGAAACCGATCGGATCAGGGAGAATTTCTCATGCTTCTTGCCTTTACAGAGCCTCTTCTTGTCTATTTTTGCCCTGGCACCTTGGACACTGGTGGCACACAAGTTTTTTTTGCCTGTTTTTTTTTCCTGTGACAAGGATCTTCTTTGCATGGGGATGTGAGAAGTGGCAGGACGTTTTGAGATTTTGCTATTTTCCCTGGCTAAACCACTAGACTTTTGGAAGCAACTTGATGGCATGGAGAGTCCACAAAGCCCCCATAAACCCCAAAAAACCCCAAACTGAGAACCTCAGCATCTAGCCCCACAGCCAAAAGGCCTCAACTAACAAATAAAAGCGGACAAGGGGAAGATGAGTACTTCCATATTACGTAGGCACAGTGTGGAGCTGAAAGTACATTCAAGGTTAAGCTACAAAGAAGGCAGATGCACGAAACCTTGCAGAAGGGAATGGAACAGGCACTCACAAGCATCTTCCTCCTATAGCTTCTGCAGTTTTGCTGAAGTCCTCATAATTTTTCCAGGCACTTCTGCTGCAGTGCAGCTATTTCCGCCGGGTCAATGGCTAAAAACCAGTCTGACAGCAACATATTGAGGTCTTTTTGTTTGTTTCAGGGAGGATTTTTCCCCTGTTATATTCTTATTGAAGAAGAATGATACTGCACAATATTTCTAGATTTAGGGAATCCGTCTGCCAATTCAGTTCAGCCTAAGCCAATCCAATCTACCCATCCATATGCAGAGATATTCAGGAACCTCTTTGAGAGCTGGCAAGTGAGAAAGTAATAATTTTCTGACCTGCAAAGATGTTGCTGTGAACAAGGTTAACTGAAAGAATTCATCTTCACTAAGCAATGTTTTACTCATGGGGTTTTCAAGGCTGAAGACCCGGCTGCCTGGACGCTGTATCATTTTTATCATGGCACTTCTTCATTTCTCGTTTTATCGTAAACGCTTGCCTCTTCCCCCTCCCTCTCTTTTAATTTTCAACCTTTTTTTGTAAATGGTGCTGATCTATTTGGCCTCTCCATTCCTCTCTCCCTCCTCTCCATTTAACTCTCCATAGGAAGAATGAATTTAAAGTAGTGGAACTGCTCCTTGCCTGGACGGGAGGGTTGTGCAGTCAAAATTGGTAAGGGATGGGGAAGAGCTGAGATGCTGTGGTAACAGAGGCCACAGAGGCATTCAGACAGATATGATAGCTGTCATTTTCTTTTCACTCCCCGTTCCATACACCTCCCTTGCCCAGGGCTGCCTTTGAATTTTGATTTCAGGAACCCCCCATCTCAAGTGCACATGGTTTCATGTTACTGGAGGAGGTGTGTGTTATTAAAAGACTGTTATGTCCAAATTACCAGACATTGCAAACATTGTAGGGTTTAGTTTTCTTCTGAATGAGCAAAACTGACAATCTGATAAATTTCAATGTTTTTCATACAAACGAGTGTCCTTCAAAAAGAAATCTAATGGGTAAATGCCATGTATCCTGGGATTCTGCTGGGAGCTTACCGCACAGCTACTGTGGGCATGAATACCTTTCATCCTGTATAAAAAACACTCACAGAACTTAAATGCTTTTACTGCTTTTTATGTGCTAAGGAAGATTGTAAGAATGACTGTAAAGAAACCAAAACTTGACTAGAAAAGGAGAGCAGATCATACAGCAAACTACTTGTTCTGAACCCTTGGCTAATGAGAAGGTTTGGACATTTAACCCCTTCCAGTTTCATCACTTCTTCAACCAAAAGAGATTCTCTCCAGAGGGATGTAACGACTTCCAGCCTTGCCAATACTATTTTCTATTCCTAGTCCTCATGCGTCACAGAAGTCTTGCCTGTCTGATTGCTCCAAGAGCTCCACGAGCCTTCTGTTGAGCTATCTAATAACAAACTGAGTTTTAAAAGTTCAGTTACATTTCAAAGAGGTTGGCAAGTAGAAGAACATGTTTATTTGAAAAGAACTTACATTGAATTTCTCAAGAGAGAAATTAATCTGCCCACTCACCAAACTTTGCTGGGGACCTTCCCTCTATTTCCCTCAACCTTTACCTTTGCAAATCCTTTTCGTATCAGCTGTGACAACGTTCTCATCCTAGCTGTTACCTGAATCGCTCTGGAAGCTGGAAGCTTGATAACACCTGATCTGAAACCAAATGCCAGCCTCAAAATTCTCCCCAGCCTCTGCAACAGATCAACCAAACTCAGTATATATCCCCAGCACCCTGTGTTAAGCCCCCTTATATGTATTTTGGACAAGAGCGAGTTAAAAAACCAGAGCTGGAACTCCAGTCTTGCATGTCTGCCATTGGAGCAGATTCACTGCTTGGGATAATTCCTCAGAATTGAGCAGCACTAACCCGGGGATGAACCCAGCCTACAAGCCATATGATGCTACGCACTGTAAATCCCCCTTCTCATTTCTTGCACTGGCTCCACAATATTTATTGCCTGGGCCAGCCAAGCAAGGAGCAGCATCATGTGTGTGTGACACAAATACGCTGTCAGGGAGCCTTATGTCTGATGGCTTGGTTGGCTAGAACGGGGACTCAAATATTAGCAGCTTTTATCTAAAAGGGGAGGGAAAGTTCCATTTCCAGGGTAGAAAGCATAATACTGAAATGATCTATCTCAGCTGATGTACCCAGATGGCTTTATGAATGACAGAGAAGGGAAACGGATTGCCAAGTTCACCTCATTTAAAGCAACAAAGCAGAGAAGTAAATCCTCATCCTATTGCCTCCTGTACCCGCTGCTTAGAAACAAAGAAGTAAAATAAAAAGTGACTGCTCTACAAAAGATTTTCTCATATTACCTTAATCGTAGCACAGTACACCTCCCATGAACAAGACAGAGACTAAGCGGACAGAGGGCCAAAGAAAGAAAGAGTAGTTTATCTCCAACACCTAAACTAAAACAGAAGCTGAACTGACCTCCGCAGAGAGCAAGCACTGGCCAAGCACGCTGGCATCCAGGTTACATTTTGACACGTTCTCTTTTTCATCAAGTGAATCTAGACAGCTGATAACACGCTCTGGGACCCCTCTGGAAGAAAGTTCCTGCGGAACCCTGGCAAAACTGTCATTACTGCCTTGTTGCACTTTATGTGCTTTTTAAGTTAATTTCCCGCTAAGGCTCTGGTATTAAACAAAATCAAACCAAGCACCATCACAAGGTCACTCTATATATTAAACACGGCGCATTAAAATTCCTCATCTGCCACGTCTGTTGATTGGTTTGTCTGTTTAATTAGTTACAATGGCTGTATGAGTTGGGATTCTGTTGTCTGTCAGCATGACAAATTAGCATATCCATAATGCAAATGACAACCTCTCCTCTTTTAGGACACCCGTCACATACAAATGTTAAGTGACAGACCCTGTAATTACACGGCAATTGCTGTCTCCCTACTCCTGGGTTCCTGCTCTACATCCTTCTGTCTTGCACCATGTCAAAGCCATGTCGGCAAATTGATTTCGGATTTAAATCTACTCTACAACCACAGAAAATTTTCAACTACAGATCAGACTTCAATAAAGTTCAGCGCCTCACGGGTCATAACTGAGCTTTGAACGTGGGTGCTGCCGTACTCACTACAGCAAGCCTATCTCCCTCAAATCTTCTTACTGGCAACAGCCAGGATGCAGAAGCAAATACGAGAGAATAATAACAGGAAATTATGGAATAATCAGACCCCGGGATAAGCATCTTCCTCAGGGCTGCCATTTGGATGCTGGCTGATAACCTGAGGCGCAATCCCGATACGGTGACAATAGACTCCGTACAGAAAAGTCCTTTTCTCTCCACACGGAGCAATGAACTGTCTGCCAGGACTCCTGCGTGATAGGGCTGGAACTGTAGGCTACGCTGATAAGATCTGAAAATTGCTATTGGCTAACTCTCAGAAAAAGATGCTCTCTAGTGTAACTGGGATTTGTTAAGCTCAGTATTATTGTCATCATTGATCTAGCAAGGGAAAAGAATTACTCAGCTGTATGAAAGAGGCCTACCACGGTGTTCCCTTCTGGCTTTGAATCACACACATTTAATAGCTCTGCCTCCTTTTGGTTTGGCACCTCATGGTTAGGGCTTCAGATGGTGAGTTGGGAATTGTAAGATGCATTAAAGGAATCATGCTTTAACTCCACGTATCTCTGTGTAAAGAGAGGGCAATGCTTATCGTGGTCACGGGACATTGAGGAAGATCCTTTATTGAGTTAAGTAATTAGGACCTTTATTGAGTTAAGTAATTAGGACTAGGACTGTCCCTCATGTAGTAGAGAGTTACACAGACGGGTAAGTCTTAGGTTATTATTTCCATCACTTGAGATCATAAGCACTTTGGGACAAAACCTCTTGTACTAATTGCAGTAAGGTCAGTGGAGTTAGGGTGCTGGGGTCTGGCCCTGTGCTCAGCCTGATGCTAAGCAGCCCCAGGTCTCTACGTGCTCTGCCTGCAAACCACCCTCCTCCTGGTGCCGTGAGGTCCCATGTAGAGCGTTTCTCCCCCCTCCCCTGCATTAGCCTTCAGCTTCCTCCTCGCTTGGCTCACCCTCCCGGCTGGCTGCTCCCTGAGCCTTTGCTACTCCACCACAGAGCAAGTGTTACTGGAAAGAAAGAGGCGTTTGCAAATCTTCCACGTTTTCCAAGTTGCCTGAATTCCCCCAGCACTGAGGTGTATGTGTGCAAGATGCCTGTGTTTCCCCGGCGGTCCCTTCAGTGAGTACGCGTGGCTCTTTTCTAGCACAGAGCCAAGGATTATTCTAGTGGAATTACAAGAGACGAGGCAACTCCATCTCTGCAGAGAAAACAATTTCACAGAAGACTACACTAGGTTAGGACGGGAAGCAGGGACACAAAGGCAGTGAAAAAGAAGCTGATCTCTCTGTGGCTTGCCAGAATGAAGAGCCAATTAGGGTAAACCGGCATCCAGAGTAATTTTTATTTTTTTTTTTAAAGGACAGAAAGGCATGGAAGCATGAGGTGATTTGATTCCACATAACTTTCTTTGCCAGCTTAATTACCATTGTATCTCCATCCATCCCCTTCCTGGGCACTTTATTCTCAATGTTGCTTTTCACTGGTCCCACAGAAAGCTTATTCTGCTTAGATGATGAATGGGACATGATTCAAAGAACACAGTACACAGGCACCTGGGGAATCAGGAGCTGGGAAGCCTGTGCACCTTAGCTGCTAATTCCACAGCTGAGTTTGGACAAAATAAACATTCTTCGTCCTTAAGAAGCCTAATGACAGAAGGGATGGGCTTTGCTGTGGTTTTGAGATCAGCAAGAATACAGACTAACACAGCTGGGAAACAAACAGCTGGATAAGAAGTGTCAAGTATTTGACCAATGCAAGAAACAAAAAAGCCTTATGAAATACCTTGCTTTTTAGTTGCTCTTAAGGCTGCTCAAAGCGCAAGTTTGGAAAAGACTGATAAATCCCTTTTTGACAGATTTCCAGCTCAAGACGTGTGATACACGTAACTTAAATAGGTAGGTCTGCATACAAACCATTCATATTGACCTAACGCAGCGTCTGTGACACAGAGGGACAAAGAAAGAAGCCTGTAACTCTATCTCATCCTCCAAAGCCTGTATTCCAGCCCCGACTCATCTGCCATCTATGCTTTGCAAATACGGGCAGCTGGTTAACTGCAGGCTTCGTTCAGTCTCCAGAAAGTTCCTGAAGCAAAACTCAAAACCTAACACAACATCCATTATCGCTCCGTGCAAACAGGTTGCATCAGCCTGGTCAGAGGCATTTGCAGACCGCAGCATGGTGATGCAGTGGATGGTAAACGTGGGCTTCAGAATTCTCAGCCTCCTTAAACCTGACAGGGAGCCGCATCTCAGTTGGCTGTGCAGCCTGAGCCTGATTTCCTCAAAGCAGACAACTAGAAACACTCGGAGATTAAATTCTCAGGATCTAAGAATGGCTTAAAGAAACCTCAAGTGAATAAACTCCTTCAATGCTGGAAGGGCAATCAACAGTGTTACAGGGCAGAAGGAACCTCACCCCGTTCTCTGTCTGCCTTGCAGACGTTACAGAGGTGACTTACATACACTTTGTATGAACGGGTGGGAAACTAGACCAGGAGACCAAGCCTTACCTTTCTGGGTAAATTAAGAAAAACTCAAGTGAAATCACTGAAGTGTCAAACCTACATACAAAAGAAATCACTTTTTTTGCTGCTTTTTTTTTTTTCCTTTTTCTTCTTTTCTTAACCTTATGAAGTGAAATACATTTGAAGAAGCACCTCACTTCTCTGGGGCTCCCCCTGGTTCCCACTGCAATGGTGTGAAGCTGGAACACATTTCTCTTGTGTGTACACAAAGCACAAAATAAAGCTTTGAAGTGGAAAACCACATAACAACTGATGACCTACAACGATAGAGAGAGCTCAGGAAATGGAAAGAATGCAAGCACCACTGGGAAATGTGTTTTCTTCCTGTATTGCTTGTACCATACTCTGCCCAGCAAGACCCTGATCTCAGATTCCCCCTCTGCTACAAAGGGAAGGCAGTGCAAGACAAAGGGAAGACAGAGTGCTATTCTACAGCTCGAGAAAACTAAGCTCTTTTCTTGCCTCCGCCTGGGGCCTGCTTGCCTTGTGCAAGTTAAACTTCCTTCAGTTCCTCCATTTGGAAAATGAAGGTAACAATCTTGACCTTTATAAATGTGTTTATAGCAGGTGGACAAGAGCATGTGAGCTAAGAGCTCGGTGGTACCACTACAGTACAAATAATGGCAGTAACAACAAGACGTTTTGTTTTCCTCCCTTCCTGACTTTCCTCCTACACACCATTCATGCCAGACTCCGTCCGTGCTCTCAGCTCCTGCAGCTTATCAGTTTCTAGCTGGAGACACTGACAACAAAAATAAAACACTTTAACACATGGGATCTCTCTGTCCTCTCCCCTCCCACCATCTTTTCACTGCAGGAGAGAGTGATCGATATTTGAAATGCACGTCTCCACCTCCCTCTCCGAGCTGTGACGCTTGCTAGCACGGGAAAGGTTGCGATGAGGCTCTAGTGCTGTTGCTCACAGATATGATTGATGATGACTGTGCTGGAGACCGGGAGAAGATTGGTTTCCGAGGCTGATTGATAAAGTCTATCATGCAGCATGAAACAGTTGGGAAGGAAAAATAACGGGCCGTCTGATTCTTTTTAACAGTGAATACTTGGTGCGAAAAGCTTACTAAGGGTTTTTCCTAATTAATTTGTAATTATAGAAACTTTTTTTAGATACGAATATCACTAGGTCTTCCATTTGTTAAGCAAGATTATCTGACCAGTTGATTAAGGCAAAGGTATGTTTTATGGGGTATCACTTGAATATTTGTGGCTTCCTTTCTGAGCTGGATGGCTCAAGTGCTCTCCCTTAGCAAAGGGAAGACCCAGTCAAAGAACCCATTTAAGGAATTCACTTTCCAAAAACATGAATTAATGATCGGATGGGAGACAGATAATGCTGGGATTGAGGTTTTAGTGTGTTTTCATGTATATTTCATAGACCTGTTTGCTTTTTGATGTTTAAAGCTCCTTGATTATTCTTTTTAATCCTTTTTTTCTAGAGTTTCTTAAGTGCCAGTTCAGCCCTGCTTTCAACTGGTAGGCTGGAGCATGTCAGCTGCTAACAAAGACCCACTATGCAGGAGACAACAGATGATCTTTACACATTGTTTAAATTTGCCACTGTAGCACCTGAGATTCTCCAGTCTCACAGCGGAGTCACCTCAACCAACTGCTACTGGAAAGGACTGGTCACTCAGTGTAGCTGAGAAATGAAAACCATCACAGAGGAAAAAACGCAAATGCTGTTGTCTCTTTTAAATTCACTTTCATCATGTAAAATTCTGCAGAAAGATCCTAGCAGCACACACATACAAACAACTAATACCACCAAACAATGCCACCTAAAAAATTATCTTCAGTTTCTTTACTGGTACCCAGTCGTGGAAGCTGCTTACTCCTCGGACGTGAACTTGGTGATTACAAATGGAAACCAAATTTCCTTTCTGCCCCCAGCCAGGGTAAACTCTGAACAAGTAAGAACTCAGTAGGAGTATTCTACTCGGCCTCACAAACACAAAAGCAGGAGGAATTACCAAAATCAACAAGAAACTAATCTCTTTAATCCTGGAAATTTTTTAAATTAGTTTAAATAATTGATACACTGTCAGAAACAGCCTGAATCCATGGAGGGATGATTAATATTAAATGAGAATGCTTCTCCCTCCTGCATGGGAAAGGATGGCAAAGTCATAAAATAAGTCCTTTGCACACTATAATTGGCACAAGGTAAGTAAAATGCTGGTGAAATTGCTCTGATTTCCAGACTTCACTCCAGACTTCAGACCTGATCTGACCAGTGGTGTGTTGCAGAGAGAGGAGCTCTAGCAACTTTGTTCTTGCAGGAGAGGGGAACCAGGAAATACTGGAAACGAAAGAGGAAATAAACTATCTGAAAATCTCTAGTATAGTCTCCCTCTGTGACCCTGAGCTGTACAGGTATTAAGGGTTGGCAGCATCCCACTTGCCCTCTCTCCTGCGCTCCCCCACTTCCAGCTGACAGTTTTTGGCTTCCCTGCTCCACTCAGCCTTTTGCCATGTGTTGGGCTGAGAACTGACTGCGACACCCGCCACGCTGGCATCACCGTGTGGCAAATCTGTTGATGGTGGCATTGGGCCAACCACAGAGAGACAATGAAAGCCGATGGCTCCAGATTGCTGTGCGATAGTTTCCCGGTGATGATCCTTCAACAAGATACAGTTGGGCTCTCTAGAAGCCAGGCAGACCACAGGAATCACAATTCATTAACCTTGCCTGGGGCAAGACTGGCAACATGTGCAATCCATAATACAGAATGGCAGTTACAGTGGGAAGTGGAGAGACAACTGCAGACAGAGCACGCTCCACTGTGCTAACGCTTCATTTTTCAGTCCTGTTAATTCACATTTAAACAAGGCATTTATGTCCATACCTACAAAGGTATTTAGGTGCTCAAGCGCTGCTGAGTTCAGCATCACTTTGACACCTTTGGGAGTTTGGGTCTTAAGCCTTATTCCTGCACCACAACGCAACACGCTTAACACTGAGAAGGTCACTGTTCGTATCAAAGTTGCTACGTTGCTCACTCTCTTACCAGTGATGGCACCGCTCTGTCTTCATATATGGTCCTCATCGCTGTACTATCTGAAGCTTTTCATGTGATTTAAAAGCCGGCAGCTCTGTCTCTGTCTCACTCTTATCTCCCATTCAGAAGCAGGATCATTATCTTCAATATACCTATAAAAATAAGTACTATGAGATTACTCAGGAAAAAAAACAGCCTGTATCTATGATAGGTAGCAAAGCCAGGTCAGACGAGCAGATACAAAATGCAGCAGAAGAAAAAGAAAGGACTCATATATCACTGCAGAATCCCAGCCTGACATTCCGGAGACGTGCTGGAACGGTGCCTTGGAGCCTTGTGCCAAACCGATGGGTTCTGCTAGGACAGTGAGTGGGATTCTACAAAGGGTAACGCTTCCCTTAGTTTTTAATGTAAATAGACAGAGTTTTATTAACCTGCCCCCCAAGGTACCTAATAAGGATCATGTCAGAGAGGAGAAGCACTAAGAAAATTAATAACAGCTTACTGTATTTTATATGCATGATGATAATCAATACCACTTTGCACTAAAATAGCAGTTGGCATCTAAAAATCTTAAAAAAAAAAAGGCGTAAAAATTCATTCAAAGACAACCTAGTCTTTAGAGGCACTTTAGTATTATTACATGCTTTGTTCAGCTGGGGGACTTTCTGGACCACAGGGAAAAGACAAGACTTGCCCAAAGACGCATAGCTCGCAGTTGAGAGGGTTGCAAAAAATAGCCCGAGCTCCTGTGTTCAAAGTCTCATAGTGATTAATGCCTAGTGGAGGCCATTATGTTCGTACCACTTAACAAAGACCATCAGCTTTAAGTCTGTGATTCCTAGATCAAGTCCAGTAATTGTGCTTTCTTTAGTGCCGGTCTCTTGAAGAACTAAAGATGAATGAGATGGCAGAACAAGCCATGTGTTGGGTCTAATGGCCGTGACCAATCATGCTGAAAAGTGTCCCTCAAAATGGGATTTCTCTTGGGTTGGGAGGCAATATCATACATCGCCTTCAAATCCACAGAAGGCACAGAGCACAGATGTGCAATAAGGGCAGTACGGAGCCAGGCTGTTAGCGAGCGGTCTGGCAAACCGTAATTGGTACCCAGTGGCAATTCACAAGCCCAGGCAGCCACTCTGGTGTATTTGACTTAACATAACACTGCTGCTGCTGACTGCTGATTGACAGCCTCTCCATCACGCATGGCAATTACTGGAAGACTCTGACACCATGTGGTTCTTGCTGCTGGCCATCAATCTCTACCCTTGGAGGCTCACAAGCTACCCTTGTGCCAACAGGAAAATCAGCTCCCAAGTCAGAGAGGAAACAACCACAGGTAACAGAGACTGACGTCACTGGGAACGTCACCAAACCGGCACTCAAAAATCGGTAAGAGTCTTAAATTCTCCAGCAACAGTTAGCAACCATGCTTTTGGTGCAGCTCTGTGCTTCCCTGAGGGTTCCTAAGAGACCATCTCACACACATCCATTAAACGGGCCGTTACTACAGATGGCAGGGAGACGGAGGATACTTGGCCCTGGGTTGAGAGCATTATTATTTCCTGATCATTAATACATTGAGTGGCTTCTTACAAGCTGAAATATTGCAGAAAAATGTGAAATGCATCAGGAACAGGGCACAAGTTCACTGTAAGAAATTTTTCACCCAGGGACTGATTCCAGGCCACGTGGTTGATGGGATGTCTTTAAAGATACAAGGGCCTGTTCTGTAGACACACGTTATCTGCCCAAGACTCTCCCCTCTACACCAATACCAGTACATTCTTCATACTGGAGATGAGCCGAAAGTGCTGAAATAGCTCTTCTGGGACATACTTTTTGACTGCAGAGTTTCCAGTACAGATGTACTGTCTCTGGCAATATTTGGCACTTTTTCTAAAAAGCCTTAGCTTCCAGAATCATTAGATTACCTGAGAAGTTCAGCTTTCAGGCAGAACAGCTTACAGACACAAACACCAGAGATTTAAAGCTCTGCAGGTAAACACTGAGACCCTGGCTGCTTCTTCATCTCCCTTTTTTAATTTTAGGATTAGTGGGATCACATAAAAAGCCTGATTCATGATTTTCAGTGCTGCAGGTTCACAGCTCCAAAGGTCCTTCTCACATAGATGGGCACGGGCTTCTTAAATGCATTGGTTAATTGCGGCTCATGAGTGTCAGGCAGGGAAAGACATGGGCTTTAAAGCAATCACAGCTCTACTTGTTTTCAGCCAAAAACAGATGCCCAACTGTCCTGAAGTAGCACTGAAGTCATACACACTGAAAACTCTGCGACTCTGATAGGCAAATAATTGCCTGCTCTCTCAGTGCTAATATATTTTTGGTTTCTGGTTGGCTGCATTTGCATCTGGCTTTGCAGACTGCCTTCCCCTAAAGCATCTTTATCGGATTTGCTTGGTCTCATGACTTAGAGCATTTTTTTTAAATGAAGTTCTAAATAACTAAAATAAGCCCCAGGATGGCTCAGTTTGCTGGAGCAAAACCAAAGTACAGACAGGAGGATGGGGCAGATCCAGGCAGCCCAGGAGTGACATGAAGAACCTGGAATATACTCCAGGCTGAAGGAGACGTCACTGAAAAATTTTGAGCTGCTCTTCCCTTCCTTGCAGACCAGCAACAGGGACTTGAGCACAACAAAAGCCCACGGCACAAACGCTATAAATAACGTTAGTGGGGCCGCTGCTGGTGACATCAGAGTAGGAATTAGTGGGACTGGCAACTAGAAAGCAGTAGCAAAATGAAATATTTTCACCCTGAGCGCTTTCTGGCACTGGTCTTTTATCTCAGAGGCTGAGTCAGAGGCAAGTAGGGGGGCAGATGACTCGCCCCCACTCAGCTGGCTATTGTGGGCCTGTCATTTCTGTCTCGCAGCAGGACAGAAGGAATTTCTGGGAGCCACATCCAACCTCCCCCCCTCAGACTACAGCGATTTTCATTCTCTGACAATGTAGATATTCAGACAGCACAGGAAAGGCGGTTTCTGTGGGCATTTTTCACTACACCGTGATTCACACCGCGCGGTGCGTGGAGAGGAAATGGTGCCAGGTGTCTCATAAACACAGCGTCATGATATTCCCTGCAGCGGCTTCTCCTCAACACGGTAGGCACTGCAATGCTGCCACCAGAGGCCCATTTCTCTATTTCCCACAGCTTCTCCTCGGAAGGGACCAGCCTCACTGTTGCTCTGCACTGCTCCAAAATAAGGACACCCTGTTCTGCATCTTCTTGTGTCAAAATGGAGCTGGAGAAGCCTGTTCAGGATTTTTCTTCCTTTCTCAGCAAACACCTCCAACAAAATCTTAGTAGGAAAACTGTTTTACTGCCAAGGTGCCATTCCGTTGGGATTAAAACTGCTCCCAGCCTTAGGATGGGTCCTCCTGAATAATAAAGCTTGTGTAATAAAACAGTCTGCTAATTTTACAGCTAGAGTGTGAGTATGAATTGTGTAAAAAAGCTCTTGGAAACAAGCACTTAAGTGGCCATGAGTGCCTTCAGCATAGTCAGAAAGCAAAGAAAATGCAAATTGGGCAAGGAACGCCCCAATGCAGAGTGTGTTTCAGCAGTGCCATACGAAGACAGGGACACAGGCTAGCTTAATCTAGGTAAATTGAAGGGCACAAGAGCCAAGGATGATTGCACTTCAGATAGCAGATAATTTTCCAGGGTCTCAGACATGCTTGTGCTGACTGTAGTGAGGGCTGTGCCACTGTAGTTTTGATTTTCTGGTGCCCGAGCTCTCTAGCATAAAGATAGCTCGAGTACATCCAGATGTGCCGCATACACAGACCCCAACTGCAATATCAGCATGGCTTTTAATAGCCCGCTGTGGGAGACAGAAGTGCTGACATGTAACTCCTTCAATCATCTGAGCTTCTCTAGGTGAGGGTGACTTGCGTTTCCAGAGCCTGATGCTGGTTCCTATGCCAGGCTACCAGTACAATCCAAGAACTGTTGCTCCCACTCCCACCACACTAGGGTCAACATACGTGCGCAGCCATGGCACTGAAAACCCTTATTACCAGTCATGTACTGGATGCCCAAAAAGGATATAGGCCTCGGGAGACGGCAACCAAACTTCCACAAAGATGGCAGAAGCCACATTTATGCCTTGTGTTCCCAAAGCTGTCCTGTAATGCCTCTAAAAGAAGCAGGAAAAGAAGCAGGAATCCTGCAAAGCGCCGATTCTAACGATCAGATTCTAACAAGCGATTCTAACAACCCCCCACCATGGCAGGGGGGTTGGAACTCGATGATCTCTGAGGTCCTTTCCAACTCTAACCATTCTATGATTCTATGATTCTATCAAACCAATCCCAAGGCACTTTGTAAAAATAAACAAAGGGATAACCAGTGACCTGGCCATTCACGGAAACAACCATTAATCCACTCCCTGGGAAGAGTTTTCATGCTTTTGAGAGAGCCTCAGCGATTTGCCAAGTTTGGCCACAGTTCCCAAATCCAAATTCTATTCTTTGTCAGCCAAACTGACATTACTTGTGTTACTCGTTCCTGATTCGTCTCTCCCTGTCCCTTTCTGCTGCAGTTCATGCTGCTTGGCCCAACCTTGGCAATGCAAGAGAGGGAAACATTCATCAGTGGCAGAGGAGGGCTGGCTCTGACCTTTCCTCTTGGCTGTTTACAACAGCTGTCGAGCTGTTGTTGAAGTCCCTGACAAGCCGTCTTGCCCTTTCCTACAGTCTGAGATTGGGTCATCGGGGATGAAGCTCCTGTCTGCGGACGAAAGCTTGTTATATTATGTTCAGAGACAGAAGGCGACAGCACGCAGTGCAACAGAGCCTCAGCAGGATCTGATACACTCCCCAGTGAAGGGCTGGGAGGTGTCAGGGTATGCCTGATGGCAAAGAAACCAAGGTTCCAAAACTTGATATCACTGAGACATCACAGAAAGATGACAAGGAGGGAGAACTGCGAGGTTAGCATGTTAACAGTAATAAATCAGGAAGCGCCAATTAAAAGTTATCAACTTGCCATCTTAAGATTTTAATATACTGTCTGAGATGTTTGGGTTAATATTTACACTATGTCAGGAACTCTGCTCTGGGAGTTGCTCCAGCCTACCTCTGTAAGCAAAATCCCCGCTTTGGAGAAACTCCCACCCATAAAACTAGGTAGGCAATGTTGGAAAAGGAGAGAGAGGCACTGGAGAGTACATGATTTTCCATCTGGTCAAGAACAAAAACCTGCTTGCCTGCCCCAAACGTAATTCCTGTCTTCATACGGCTTTTGTGCGAGACTCAGGCAATGAAGAACAAGTTTATTCTTCTTTCAGATGCATTCAAATTTTTTCTTTCACTTTAAAGTAGAGATAGAACACAGGGATAAATTCTGATTTCTAGGTAAGTTCAGCCATGATTTTGCATCCAGATGTTACCTTACAAATTTATGTGGTCCAATGCATTTCTCAGGTTGGATTACCTGGGTTCTGCAACAAGTCCAAGATCTCTGTTCACGAGTTAAACAGACTTGCTTTATTACTTTTTTTTTTCATAGTTTTAATAGTTTTATCTGCCTGCTGCTGTCCTTAATGCAGGATTAATGGATGCAGTGCTTTGTGGTCGGTTTATGTAAATTGCTGGCAGCAAACAACAGTCATAATACACTTTGTTGCAATGAAATGCAGTTTGTAGTGAAATCTATTATAGTTCAAATATAAATTAATTATAATCCCTTCTGCTGTAATGAACCTTCATGTATAATTAACATTTACTGTAGGGGGAAAAGGAAAGGAAAAATCCCCATCTGAATGTTTCAATGTCAGTAATAATTTCCACTTCCCTAACGTCTCTCATAGGAAGATATATTACAATTTACCTGTCCCCCTACACAAGACAAGTCACAGCTGTCTGCAGCTGCAGCCAAAAGATGCTGCTGCAGCACGAAGAAAACACGAGCAATTTCAGATCATGCTGTGTTCTGGTCTCCAAGAAATACGGACAGCAGCTCTTTCTGTGTCTGCTGTATCCAGCACAGGACTAGGGAGAAAAAAAAAAGTGGTGAGAAAAAGCAGCCTTGTGGGTACGGGTATGGGTAACTCTGGCACTTCTGGCAAAGATGTTAGACTCAGGAATGAGTTTCCAGACCCGAGCTGCTGGAATCCATGTGGCACTTAAGGGCTGGCCTTGCCTATGTCTCATAGGCACAATCTCCTGCCCAACTCGTTTGGCCAGCAAGGACCTCTGCACGCAACCGCATTCTAATGCTCTTAAACAAAATATTTCTTCTGGAATTGGGTTTGCTCAACAGGGCAACATTCACTGCTCAAACCCTGTAATAACAGCACTGCAATTTACAGGTGCTTCGTTCAGCCTGGATCTCGTGCTTCCAAAGAATTGGTTACTGACTGCTTAGGGACTTCTAAAACCTGACTGAAGGTGAGAGCAGTTCTTGTGAGAATAGAATAGAAACGTTGATGGCTCGGTGTCTGAATTTGTTTGGGGCACAAGTCAGCATAAACGCTGGGAAACTAAGGCTAGTAAATGAAAATTTGGAGGATCCTTTCCCCTTATGACAAAGCCTCCTGCTCCCCATCTCTAACGAGAGTCAATTGCTGCTGATAAATTTTACATAATAGCTTTTTGCTTGTTCTGCAAATTAAGCAGAAAAATTGCCTATTAAAAGGAAAACTGGGGCGATTCTTAAAACTTTGTGTAACCTATTTAGCTGCTTAGGTCAGATGCAGGGTGAAATCCAAAGTCTCCTTATTAATTTTCTGCAGGGAGCAGCAGTTTGCGCTGCTGAAGCAATGTCTTGCTTCAGAGACCCAGCAAGAGCTGATTTCAGAACCACATCAAAGCGGGTTGGTACCAGAGGGGCTGGATTAGTTCCTCTGCTGATTATTAGATAACTGTCCTTCGGCACAGCACACCACCCTCTTCCAGCCATCCTCCTGCTGGCTTCCTGGTCAACCACACAAGATGTATTTGTTTAAACCAGCAACAACCGTGGGAACTGCCAGGCTTGAGTCTCAGAGCCTCTTTATAGCCAGTACCTGTCACAGCAGCTCTTTGCTCTCCTGTGCCTTTCTGACCCAGTCCTGCCCTTCAGCACTCATCTCCACAGTGACACAGACCGCACTGGGCTTATTTAACCCCAAAGCCGAAACCCACAACGTCTAGCAGAACTAATCTTTTGGGGCATGTGAGCTGCTGACTCATTTGGCTCTGGGGCATAGGATGGCACCAGTTTTTACTCGCTGGTGGGCTTGGCTGCAATCTGAAAGTGAAAGAATGCAGGCTCAGCCCCAGCACAGGGATATTCAGGCCTTACTGAAACACCCCCCGCAAGGTTTCTTACAAATCACAATTGTGAATTCACTTTCCATATCACTCTCTCCCTGCATGTTTATCTTCATTCCCTGCATGCTGACCCTGTACAACTCCTCCAGCTGCATTTGCCTCCTTCGGTTCATCCCTCTGTCCTGTCACTCCCACATAATGCATATTTATCCTTCCCATATCCTTTCCTGAACTGCACAGGCTCCACTCCACTTGCTTTCTCTTCCCGTTCCTCTACTGTGCTTCACAAAGCAGGGCTCAGAGCTCACGGGAGAGCTGCCTGGTGAGCCATTCTCTTTGCCAGGACCCATTCCCTCCCTTGCATCATTCTAACATCGTCACTGCCTGTTGTTTTAATTGTCTCTGGACTGCAGACATTTATTCGCAGTAACACTCAGAGAGCTAAAACCACCAGGAAACTAGCGGCAAAAAGCATAAACAGTTTATTAGTCAAGCTGGGCTCAAGAGCATCTAAGAAGCTGCTGGCCACTCTTTGGTTGCTCTCTTCATCTGCAGTTATTAAAGATAACATTTTGGGGGGGAGTTTTGCTTTTATCTTCTCCCCTTCCACTAGATGAGGTAGTAACAAATTTACAGAAAGCTCCAAATTACAAACTTGGCTATGAGTCCCTCTTACTTTCTCCTAACTGGCTCATTTTTCTCCCTCTACCCAGAGCATATCAAGGCAGGTTCAGCTCCCCACAGGTTTAAGGGGCCATAAAATGCTAGCGTGCCCAGGCAATGCTGCAGTCTCCTCCAACTCAAGCTGCTGCCAAGTGAACAGCCAGCATTATCCATCAGTGAGGTCAACAGCTGATAGATAGTTCCTTAATCTTTCTCCACTGGTTTTGCCAATAATTGGACCTTATATGTCCTGTCTCTCTGCTGCGCTTCATGCAGGGCACTGCCAGACCTAATCATGAACACACACATTGCTTCACCATATTCCTCTGTTGGCATCCGTCCTGCCTGCAGTCTGCTGCCTTCACCATCCCCTTGTTCCATCTCATCCATACGAATAAGCAAAGATACAGAGATGCCACTGAACTTAATGCAGTGGAATCCGATTACTCCACTCCTTACTGACCGCAGGATTTAACAGCTCATTTATCTGCTTCTGATACAGGCCCCTTGCATTTCATTACCTGTGTGAGATCCTCACTTAAACCCAGTGTGTGCTTTTCTTCCTGCTCTCTCCCTGGGTGTCTTGAGTGCTGCTGAAAACAATTCCAAGTGTCTTAGCCAATCGATGGGATCTCCCAGCCCATCCCACGTTCCCAACACATGCGGGCCTCTTGCTTATCCTTCCCCAGACGATACCCAGAGACTTGCTCAACCCACAATGTGCCTCCAACACAGAACCAATGCAACAAAAAGGAGAAGGAGAGGGCAAAACCAAGGAAAAAGCATTAGTAAAGGTCACCAGATCTGGCCTTGGTCTGCTTCAAAAGCTACTTCAAGAGCAGCATCCAGAAAGAACAAAAAATAAGTGGTATCTGGACCTGCATAACAATGTAACAGAGTCCCCTTCAGCATTAGTAATGATACAGCCATTGTCAGCCCCAGCAACTGTCAGGTCTCACAGGGATAAACAGAGTGGGGACAGATATTGTTTATATCTTTTGATTCTGGTTGAGTCTGCGTTAGCGTTCTGAAACCTCAGTGTCTCTTCATGTTGTGTACACACAGAAATTACATAAATAACCTCCACTGGCACTAAAGAACCACTGCCCCTGGAGAAAACGTTCTAAATTGGCTAGGGGAGGTGGTTCTAGGGAAGGCTTTCTTGATAAACGCGCAGAGGGACTAAAACGTGACACAAATTTAGAAATTCTTTCAACTAAAGACAACAAATTAGGAAAAACGAAACCTGTTTTGGGCATTTTTTCTTTTTTAAACTAACCCTTTCTTTTTTCCATCACCGAGATCTTTTATTTTAAAAATATGCCAAACTGCAATAGAATTGATAACCTCTCTCCCTCCCTCTTTCTCCAAAACAAATCAATGTTTCATTCAACCTGAAACACATATTTCCTTCTTCGTTTTCCCTCTACCCCATGGGAAAGTAACAAATGCTGCTTACACAAAAAGCGTGCTTTCTGCTTTTCAGCACATTGCTGAATACAAACACTGATTATTTGCACAGCTCCATTTATTACGGTATTTTTTTGGTTGGGTTTGTGGGTGGGTTTTTTTTGGGGGGGGGAGGGAAACCAATGCACAGCAAGGCAAACCTGTTGCACGGTTAGAAAAAAGCAGCACAGCAAACTCCAGTGCCCCTCTCCAGTGCCCTGTATCAAACCAGTGCTGATTCCTGGCCGTACCTCTCCCACACACCCTATATCCACTTGCCACAAACAACGCTCCAGTTTGAAAGCTCATTTTGGGGCTCATTTGCGGAGCCCAAGGAGCACGGGGAGCAAACGCTTGGCATTATCAGGTCACAAGCTAGAGAAGCTGAGCTTTCAAGAACGAAAATGGGTAGAGGTAAAAGCAGAGTATTTTACTCTGATATTTCTGCCTCTGGCTAAGGCTCACTTACGGTCATTCCCTCCCATCAGCTTCTGTACCTGCTGATCTATAACAACTGATCAATGCCCCTCCTGAACCTATGGCAGAGACCTGGCAAGGCATTTCTAATGCTCTCCTAGCTCCACGCTACCTGAGTACATTCCTGTACGTTCAGGTAGTCAAAATCCCACGATTCATGTTATATTTATGACTGCCCCACACGTTAGCACTAATTGGTGAGAGCAGCAGCACAATTCCTGGCAGCCCCTTCTGCTGATTACACAGTATGTTACTAGATGTAGCTTCGTATTTGTACGACTCTATGAATTAGCTTCATCTGCATCAGATCTACAGACACAAAAGATGGAAATAAAGTGGGAAGCAGAGCTTTGGAACCATCTACAAGAATGAGATATCGACTTCACCCTGAATTTTAATTAAAATGGGCTTAGCCACTTCATTTTATTTATTTATTTATTATTTTTTTTTTTTTACAGCCGTCTTCCATTCTCTTCTTAAATACAATCTACTCCCATTTTTCAGTGCCATTGTAGGGTCAGTGACCAAAGTACAGAAATAAAAATCACATGACCGAATTACTGCACTTCCCAAACACTGAGTGTTTTATTGCTAGCAGCTAACTGCACTCAGAGAACATCTGCTTTCAGATCCTGGTGCAATCTCCATCTCGAACTGCAGCTATAACTGTTCCTAAGGAGCCCAAAGAGACAGGCCATAGCGTTAAAGACTGACCTACTTCCATCAAAGAGTTTTTATCCCCTCTTTTTCTTTCCCAAACTGGTTTCTCTTTCCAGAAAAAGGTGCCACCACTTTAGTTTGTTCTAAACTCTCGAATCTCTTTAACTCCTTCCTCTCCTCTCTGACCAAAAAGGGGGGAGGGGGGGACATTTGTCACTCAGGTTTTGGTAAATTTGGCTGAAACCACGACAGCCACGTGGGTCTACACTCACCTGTGGCCGGTGAAGGAGGACGACCTGGAGGCTGAAGGGGCAGGTTTGCAGAGACCTCGCACCACGAAGCCACCGCCAGAAGTTCACATCTACAGAGGTGCAACTGAACTGGCCCAAGTTCTTCTGAACTGGCCGAAGTTCTCCTGCAGTGCTCGCCCAAAGGTGTGTCTCCAGGGGGCCCAGCGAGGGGATTGCTCTGCTCTGGTGAGGCCCCACCTGGAGCACCAGGTGCGGGGCTGGAGCCCTCAGTAAAAGAAGGACATGGACCTGATGGAGCGGGTCCAGAGGAGAGCCATGAAGATAATCAAAGGGCTGGAGCACCTCTGCTCCGAGGACAGGCTGAGGGAGCTGGGGCTGTTCAGCCTGGAGAAGAGGAGGCTCCGGGGAGACCTAATGGCGCCTTTCAGTNGCAGCACATCTCCTTGGAGGTTTCAGAGAAGCCCTTAGAACAAAGGCCTAACTCTCTCCCTGTCTCCACACTGTGGACAGAGTCCCGAAAGCCTCACGGATTTCACTGGAAAGATATAAGCTGCCCGACGTGTCTTTAGTGATAACTGTCCCTGTCATCATTTTCTGAATGGACTGGTTATCTGTATGATGAAAGCAAAATGACTCCCAGCGCTGGAATAGCGTTCCAGCTATTCCCTTTTTTCATTCTGCATTATAAACTCGAACACTAACCAGCCAACTGGCAGCCACCTTCAGAGAACAGCAAAGCCTTTTCTTTATTTAAAGGTTGTGAATGCAGGAAACACGATGGTGTACGCAGAAAACAGAACAGCATTTCAGTATAGGATTCCTGACATAATGAGAGAACTGGCAGTAAATAAAAGACAAGATGAGAATCAATAGCTCGTGAAAGAGAAAAGGAACATCAAAGCAAATGCAAGAGTACAGAGGGAAACGATAAAAAAACTCCACTTTTTTTCTTATAGAAACTAAATTTGTAGGGGTTTGGGCTTAATCCAAGGCTGAAAGGAAACTGGAACACAGTTGTCATTGATTTCACCACCCTTTGGATTAGGCCCTCTTTTTTTTTAATATTAATCCAAAATTTCTGCTCATACATGTGATACCTTTGGAAAGGAAAAACAGCAAATCCCCAGTTTTCTCCCACGTTATGAGCATAGCAAAACCAGGCTGAACAGGCTCAACTATACCACTGAGACAGCCCCTAAAACAGCAGTTCACACATCTCAGCTCTGGGTTCTCTTCTGATACTGGCAACCTGTAGCACGAATCGGGGTCCCTTCTTTGCAGTTCAGTGGTAATTGCAATTAAATGGAAGGTTTGCAATGAAAGCAAACACGGTAATGGAGTTAATTTTAGCAAACCACTAATGAGCAATACACCAGCCTCCTTTTTTACCCTTATGGCCAACCTCCTAATGTGCCTTCTCTTTATTGAAATCATTAACAACTAACCCGCTGTCCTCCTTTTGGAAAACACATTTCTTCCAGATTCTGCTCCACAGGGATCTGAAAGAGCTTTTTCAATCAACAATTCATTGAATGAAGTCTCCAGAAATCTGCTGTTGTCCTTTCCATCCTGAGCTGACCTTGAGCTATTTAAACCTAGATGGATTTCAACTCCATAGTCCCACCAGCCAACAGATCCTCCTCCCTGCCTTCCACCTGGGATAAGAGAGGCTTTTCAGAACATGTTAGAGGAGGTCTGCTAAATGATGCATTGAAAAGAGCTGGAGGGAAAAACAGCTTTATCATCTTGTGACTTGAGCAGAAGGGGATGGGGTTCCTCAGTGCTTTAAAAGATAATGAAAATATAAAAAATCCAGGCAGAGAGCAATGCAAAAGGGAGAATTAATACTTTTTGACGGGTGAATAAAAATGGGTTCAACAGGGAGCAAGGACCCAGGAGAGTCCTAGGCACTGCTTGTTCAGATTAATGCAAATTCGATTCTAGTACAACTTTTCCTTGGAAGACGAAAGGGTAAAGGGGTTCAGGAGAAAAGCTGCTGAGAAGATAAGCTAGGAAGGAGCACAAGAGTGAGACGCTGAAGTTTCTCTTCAGAATTTGGATTCAGCAAGTTAAACAGTAGAAGCTCTTGTGACAGCTAAGGCTGTGGTTCACTCAATGGCCCCTGAACTGAATTAAAGTTTAGCATTTCTGACCTGGATTCTGGTACAAATGTTTGTAGAAGATGCAAGAACAAACAATAGCTTGTGAATGTGCTATATCCCCACAGCTGCTCAGTCTCCAAGCAGCAGCAAGAACTTCAGTGGTGGGTCTGAGGATGGTGGCAGAGCTCCAAGGAAGCGGGCTGTAAGTTTTCATCATTTGGTCTGAATATCAGTAAGCAGCGTTCACAAATGCCATTGCATTCATCTGAAACTACTGCCTCTGCCAAAACAATGCTAGAAGAGCCATTTATCCACAAACGATCAACATCACGTAAGTTTCCCAATGCTCCACCCAAGGTCACGATGCCAGCTGGACTCTATTACTGCAAGACAAGAGATCACAGAGAAGAGAAGCCAGAAAAGATGTTCCACATGCTTGCATTAAGTGTCACGATTTGCCTAGCCCTGTGTGATGGAGGAGACGCTCTTGAAATGAATGAAAAGGAGAAAAAAGGGATGAAACAGGACAAACCTTCCCAGCAGCATCCTCCCCTGCTGAGCACTTGTCCTGTTGGCCATTGGAAACATGCAGCTCCATTACTTAAAAAGAGTCAGGTCAGCATCTTCCAACTGGGCAAGCCTCCTTAGTTCAGACATTTCTCAAGCGCTCATTTATTCAGATCTTTGCCCTGCTGGAATAACAACTACCAGGAGAACAGATTCTTCTCCTGTACCACCCCGTGTCTGCAGCTATTCTGTTTCTTTAGAAATCTCAGGAATTAAATGCAAATATTCAAGGAAATCCCAAGACGTTGTGGCACCCTACCTCCGGTCCTCCTCCGGGAGATGCTGATTTCCATTGTTCTAGGTCAGTGTGTTTTTGTATGTGATGAATATTTATGTAATAACATATTAAAAGCCAAAGGTAATAACTGTGCAAGAAATGATGAAAGTACAGTGCCGGGTACAGTAAGCCAAGCCAGCAATACCATTATACACTGGCTTCCTTTTTCCCTTCCTAAAAACATTAAGTACATTAAATCTTTCTTAGTGGGTGTGACAATTAAGGAACTAACAAATTAACAGAGCTTGCACAGGCAGGAGCGGAGTAAACTCCTATCATACAATTCAACACAATTACAGTTCAGTACCATGAAAGGTTATAACTCCCTTTACAGCTGTGCCGGCGCCTCTGAATCATACCCTGCCACAACATGGTTATTCTACAAAGCTTTGCCCACGTACTACAATTTTGGCCTGCAAGAAGCCTGCTGGCTTTGACATCCTTTCAGAGCTCTGTCTGCTTGGCCCACACCTTCGCACCAGCATTGGATTTGCTTCGCATGTGCTGCTACATCTCCTCACACCTTGCTAACGGAGCCACTCTCTACACCTCCTTCCTGTTTCCCTCGTGTTTCTGGGGGTGCCAACCCTATTCCAGCCCAAGGCATCGAAATATCCAGCAAATGCCAAGCAGAGTTTTCCAGGTTTTCACAATGTTTTCTTGTGCTGTGCTTTTATGTAAATTCATGAGGCTCTCCTCCTACCATCTTTAAAACCCGTCTATCAACCACTGCCTCACAAGACCAACCTCGCACAAGTTCACCTTGCACAAGAGCTGGTCACTTTGTGCAGAAAATCCTCCTCTATCTCCATCTACGCATTTCCCATGGCATCAGGCAATTTATTCATAAAACCAATGACTTGAAGACCGAAATTCTGCTCAGCAGGAGTGAGAAACAACAAACCTCTCACAGTCACATTGCGGCAAATACCCCTGAAGCAGCAGCGGGGGGGCTTCAGCCTCAAGCCTTTCTGGTCACAGGCTTGTATATATCAAAAAGTACCATCGGACAGTGCCAGCAAGGTAATAAGCAGTAATTTCTAATCAGCTGCACCCCGGCTGGTGAACAAATGGCATCTCATTTGCAAAGCTTTTGCTGTGTTCTGTCATTAGCATAAGTATTGTTTTCCATTATCCGTGGTGATTCACATTAAACTAATGCAAATTCATCTGTCATCTGAATGTATCTGAGTAAAGGGCAACTGTGAATTCAATTAGCCACTATTTGCCCCTCTCCTACTTAGCAACGAGAGGTGCAGGGTTTCCTGTGGAAGTTGCCTGTTGGTGTGGTTTGAATCCTACCAGACCTGACAGTTTGCTACATTGAATTTAAACTTGTAGGTATCGAGACCGATAGCGTTACTTATTCTGACTTCCAAGGTGACTTGGCTTTTACTGCGACTCCTTGGCCTGTGATAAATTGTGTCTTTTATCCTTAACCTGACTTGATAATTTTAAGAAGCCCCAGTTTGGTTAGTAGCTTGAAATCCATCGTTATTTATGATTAGTTTGGATGATTAGAAGGGAAGAGAGTAGTCCTGGCCTTCTTTAAGGCCAGGCTGGATGGGGCTTGGAGCAACCTGGTCTAGTGGGAGGTGTCCCTGTCCATGGGAGGGGGGTTGGAACTCGATGATCTTTAAAGTCCCTTCCAACTCTAAACATTCTATGATTCTATGATTCTCTCTGTAGATTACATTGAATACAAGAAGCATCTGTGAGCTGAACTTTGTCACTCACATGTTGTATGCTCATCCAGTTCCATGTAATGTTTTTGTAACTGCAGAAGTCCAGTCCTGGGAAAAAAACCTCCAGTGGTTTTGGCACATAAATTCCCCTCAGTTTTATGCGATAGCCCTTGGAGTTTTAGCCAGGACAGTTACGTTTGCTGCTAAGCTGTTACCGAGGTCCTGTCAGTACCGTTGGCTTGCCAGTGTCGTGGAGTAGACCCCTTCTTCCTCTAGCAAGAGGAATTTAAATTATGCCTTTTGTTGAATGCTAGGGGATCTGCCTAGAGAATAATTGTTGCTGAAATGTGTTATCAGGTCATACTGTGCTGCAGGGAAAAAGGTGATGACAGTGGAGTTGCCTGATACTTCCCCTTCTGGATGCTCTGGTTTGGGTGGGAGCTGTGAAGATAAACAAAGGGTCCACAAAGTACTTTCCTTCACCACAACCACCCAGGCTATAATTCTCCAGGGTGCGTACTCTATAAATTCCCTTTCACTGCTGGCATGTTAATGGCACTTGGGGAGATGTCGCTTCAAAACTAAAATGAGCAATGACACACCGAGCAGCAGAAGGTAAATGGCTTTTAACTGGATAACGTGTCAGTTAAAGGCTAAATTATTTCCCTGCTGTCACTTCCCTTTACTTTGCTGGCTTGTGTTATTGGCCGTTACTGACAATGGCTGAGAGAAGTGATGCCCTTGGCCCTGGGACATGCTGATTACCTCTGTAGCTATCTGTTTGTGGTGGAATAACAGGCAGAAGGAGCTGAAATCAACTTCCATTCTTTTCTCTGGGATACACAGAAGTGACTTGTTCAGCGAGATATTCACCACTTACACAGCAATATCTTTCAGTAGCAATCAGGTGTTTGTGGTGTTTCCTAGATTCACTAGGAAATGAACCTTTCCTGAGTGTTGTAAGTGGTTTTGGTGCAGGGTCATTGTTTGGGCCTTCTAACCCAAGAAGAAACATGTAGGTCTGCATAGGACTACTGCTTCTGGAGGAGTAGTGCTCCGGGGGCAAGATGTATCCTCAGATAGTCACATAGGACATCAGAATGGGAAAGGGACCCTTAACTTCTTGAGACTGGACATTGGGACTTACAGATGGTGGTAACTGGAATCTGTTGTGCTAGATGTTAAGATGCCTAATGTTAAAGAAATTCTGAAAACTAATATATTACTTATACAGTGGTCTTAGTATTGAAAAAGCTATAGTTTCTTAGCAGACTAATTGTATTAAGTAGCAACAGAGCAGAAGAATTGACCTCTGAGTTGCAAGCAAAACCAGAACTTGTGAGACTCTGTGGGTCTCATTTGAAAGTTGCCCCTGCAGAAAGGGCCCTGTGGTTCTGCTCATGTTTGTAGAAGAGTATTTTCTCCTTTTCATATGTATTGAGATCTGCAAATTAAACCAGGCCTTTTCTAGGTCATCATCCTTGGTAGTAAAGGTTCTGCAGGGCAAATTAGGCTTTTATCTACACCTCAAAGTTTTGCTGAGATTTAGGAGATTTCTTACTGCTCTCCTATATTTGAGCAAACTCTGGAGTGGCTGTAAGGTAAAGGTACCAAAAAACAAGTTTTCTTCAAGCTTTAGTGACTCTTATTTGGAGTTAGTCTAGGTAATGATGACTCTGTTCTTACCCAGGTTAGAACCTGAATCTTTCATCCTTTATTTTAAAAGCCTTTATGAGAGGTGGGTGAGGAAAAGCCCAGTGAAAGAGTATTGTTGTGTCACAAAGAAACCTAAAGTGCTTTGAGTGTGTTTCTTGTGCCCATTGAGAACCAAAGATCCTTGAGCATTGGAGTCCAGCTTAGGAACCTGGATCAAACAGGAGGTGTTCGGAGTTACTTCAAACACTTGGAACATGCCAGAAGTCTTTTAAGTTCACTAGCAAACTCTTGGAAAACCAGATGGTTTCTCTGCAACAGAACCCTGAAAGTAACAGGAAAATAGAATATGTTCCTCTGTCTCTTTTAGCCGGAGTAAAGAATCTTAAAAATGCCTTGCCTGTGTGCTAAATAAATAAATTTAAAAATGAACCTTCTGGCCAATCACAGTTTAGCTACCCTGCAATTAAACAAATCCACAAACTGGCAACACATTTACATCTCATTAAGGGGAGGCAAATGCAGCAACTGCATGAAAATTTAGAAATTAGACACAATTACCATGTTGGCTGGAGGCAGGAGGGGGGAACATTAGTGAGGGAGGTTTTTAAGAGAAGTTTGATGGTTTCTTAATTGGCTGCTGCCTCCCCAGTCCCACCCAGCTCTGCTGTTTAAATGAATTTTTCAAAAAGGCATCATTGATGCTCTGCCTATCTCTGCAGTGCAGCAGCCCCAAGGAGTTAATGAAGCAAGACCTGCAGAGGTCTGCCAAGGAGTCGCAAACCTTCAGGGCTCTCCCGTGGCATGGCACAGCACGGCACAGAGCTTGTCCCTCCCAGGCGAAGAGGGACAAGCCTCCCCTGGCACTTTTCATGGGGTTTGCAGAGACATGGCTCAGACACGCTGGCCCTTTTGCTCTTGCTGTGCTCTGCAGCTGCATCCATTCACGTGATCAATTATTTTGAAGGGCTGAGAGAACTGTAGTTCAGCCCTCACCAAGGGCAGGGGGTGCCTTTCCATTTGCTTTGATGGCTGGAGTATTTGGCTGATGCCAGTGGTGATGTCTGCTAGTAGAGAGATATTTGTCTCTGTGCAGCATCCTCCTCTTTTCTTGTCTCCAGCAGTCCCCTAGTTCTGCTCTGTATTTCTGAAGAGGTGCCGAGTTCCTTCCTTCTGAGGTGGCTGTATTTCTTAGGAAGTGATATAGTGCGAGTGGAGGGTTTCTTGAATAGGTGCAAGTATTAATAACATAAATAACAAGTGCTAAGTTGTAATTAGGTGCAGTAACTGGGGATAAGGACCATCACTGGCATCGCTTCTGGGAATAGAACCTTGGCTTTCCTGGGGAGCATCTAGACCTGTGGAGTCAGCCCTTTCTGCAAGAATAGTCATTAACAAGCAGAGATGGGTCTGTCCATGGGTGCTACTCCACCCTGTGGCTGTATTTCTGCAAAGCTCGAAAAGCGCCAGCGGTGCTGTTCCAGATCAGTGCGAATGAAAGGTTGTTGTAAATAAGTTCAGCCCACTCAAGGGAATTGCAAGGGGGTGGTGAATGAAAAAAGTGCCAGTCACCGAGTCCACCTCATCCCCGTGTTTAATAGTCCTATTAAATGTAGCAACTGTAAATCTTATGAATTACCTTGAGAGGGATTCGGCTATTTCTGAAATCGAAGCATATATATCTATGACTTGTGCTTCAGATCCATAAATAAAAAGTTAGTGTTTCTTGAAGTTACAGGTAAATGTTACTTAGTTGGGTTTTTTTTTGTATTTTTGGAAGATAGGAGGTCTATGCCTTTCCTTTCTGAAGCGTACTGTCCCTTCGCACGGTTTCCTACACGGCTTCGGCAGCAAAACCCAAGTTGGCAGAACTGAAACAAGTTAATCGGGGAATGAATAGAAAGTCCTACAGGCTGGCTCGTACCCCGCATACCAATTGATACGGTTTGTCTGGTGCAGGGGAAGACAAAGAAAGAGAGAAAGGGTTTTTTTCCACATGTCCTCAGTTGATCCCTTGAAAAAAACGGAAGCGGTGCAAATGTAAAAATAAGAATTAAAAAAAAACCTTTGTAACTTTGTTTAAATTGGAAGCTTTAAAAAAATATGGCCTGTGAGGTTCAATCATCTTTAGGCAGCTTAAAGTTAGTGTTACCAACATTAAAATGCAACCTGCACTATGATTGGGTTTTGTTCCCCTCAGTATTTCTTTGGGAATCTTATTGGGTGGTGTTTTTTTTTCCCTTGAAAGTACTTTGAAACGTGCAAGCTCTGTGATAGCTGAGGTATCTCTGATCCATTAGATCTGTCGCTTTGCTGGGCACGCTGACACTGAGGAGAAGCTTTATCATTAACCTAAGAATTGATGAACGGTGTTCAGCTGGTGAATTGATAAGGAATTAATGACATTGTGTTGAGGGACTACTGATGAAGAGTGTCGGGGTCTGTAGGGAATTTATATGCTCTATAATGCAGGGGACGGCATGTGCAGCAGCGAAATGTTCAGCTGAAGGCAGTTCCCACGCCATTAATCATCGAACTGTCATTGAGTTCAGTAGCATTTTACTCCTGAAGTGTGCAGAGCCTTGATATGAATAACTGACGTAGGCGAGGTGCATGGTTAAAACTGTGCTTTGGCTGAAATGTCGGTGTGGTTTAGAGGGCTGTAAAAGCTCTCTGAAACCTGCCTTTTACAGTCCCTGCCGTATTGCTCTGTAGCTCTTTTCCATGCGGCAGAATTGTGTGCAGCAGAAAAAAGATGTACAGCCGACCAAAAAAAGCACCCCGACCTGATGCTGCTGCAGCGCCTGTGTCCCAGCCACCTGCCCTAGTGCCTTTCTGCCTTCTATATTAAAACAGCAAGTTGCTTCTTCATAAGACAACTACCTAGGAAGGACTAATACAGATGATTCTTTAGAAGGTGGCTTCTGCTTTTGGCTGCTGATGGGGTTTGTTTTATTTCGGTTTTTATTAGGAAGGTGTCTTGCTTAGGCAATGAGAAGTGAGCTCCAGCTGTTCTCGTCTTGCGAATTCATATCCCTCTTTCCTGAACATGGACCACAAGGATCTCGGGAATAATTTATGCAAATGACTCCTAGCTTAGCCGAGAGAGAAGCAATTCCGGCTGGAACAGAATACAGTCCACTTCACCTTGGCATTGAATACAGGGGAGGGTAACTTCTATTATTCTGATTTGTTGGTTTTTTTTAAATTCCCCAACTCTGTGGTCATGTGTGGAAAGACAAAATTTAAAGAGAGATACAAAGGATAGATGTAAATCAAAACCTAAGGTGTAGTGGCAAGCAGACTCCGTGGAAACTCTGCTTGAAGCCATCATTTCCTAATCAGGCAAGCCAAGAGTTTCAGATAAGCGAATTTGGGCAACTGTAAGAATGGGATGAGGCTTTAGGGTTTTGTTTCAGATGTCACAGTACAACCGGATTATAAACCTGATCTTTCGCTTTTGACAGCAATGGATATTGCTGACGGTGTCGTATATCTAAACAAGCTGGAATGGCATCTTTTACTTGGTCTTTTCTGAGCACTCCAGTGCCTCGCTCTTAGGAAGAAAGCAGCAATTGTCTCCTCACCACCTTAATTTTTCTGTAGGGAAACAAACATTAGGAAGTGTATCCAAGTAGGTGTAATTCTCTCATGAATTCCATCTTTTACTTATTTGCAATAATTGCCTGACTGCGCCAGCATTAGATCTGGGAAAGCCTGGTTGGAGGAATTGTGAGAACAACAAATTAAAACTAATCTCATCTCCTAAAATATTTGATTACACAAACCCAATTTATTATGCAGGGCTGCCCTTTTAAACATGTGTAAGCTGGTAAGGCGAGCAGAGTTGCACAAAACGAAAAGAATAAACAGAACAAAACAACAACCCGAGATTTGTTCTACGAGAAAACAACAATCTTCTGTTAATCTACTGAACTAGTAGCTCGGAAGACTGCCCTAACCTTGCCATCGGCTGGTTTCTTAGCACCCTCAGGGGAAAGGATTCTCTTCTAAATTGGAGTCCTCGCAGTGTGCTCTGTGGTTCGTTGTGACCGAGGAATCTCTGAAGTTTCCTCTTTCCCAACCCACAGGTTGCCAAAGTGTTTGGACTTGAGTTGATAAAGCTTTCCACAGCGAGTAACCAACAGCCTGTGGTTCTGGAGTGGATGAGTTCACTTGTTTGGGAAATGTCTTCATTAAGACATAAAGAACATAGATAATTTGTCCACAGGGTGTTTATCTGCTGGTTGTTCACCCAAACCCCTGATTGGCGTGTCTCGGGATGAAAGAGCTATTTTGAAGCATTTCTATTGTAAAACTACTCGTTGCCATATGCCGTATTTTAACTGCACTTGGAGCTTTGATGCCTTGGGTAACCCAAAAGCAAAGATTCGCTGAAAGCCGTGATACCTTTCCCTCCCAAAGACTGCTTTATTCTGTGAGGAAGCGACGTTTCTCCAAAGATGGTTTGAAATGAGTAGAGATTTTTCTGCTTCCTTTTATCTCCCTCTCGGTTTGAGGGGAGGTGAGAGGTTCTGTTTGGTAAGCGGTCTGGGAGCTGCCGTGGAACAATGGGGAAATGAAATCCATGCTGGAATTCATCAGCCCCTCCAATCAATGTACTTTCCAATTAATTTCTCTGTGTAAGCAGGACTTCTGAAAACAGTGTGCTGCTGCTAGCTCTGGCTTTAATTTATTTTGAAAAATGCATAATTATCAAGCTGTGAGCAAATTGCCATTCCTTTCACCTGGCTCCTTTCAGAACTCATTCACATTCAGAGGAGCCATTGATTAATGAACAGAGCAGCAGAGGACAAGGATGATCCAACACAGCTACAGGCTGCGAGCTGCATACAGCAGAAGTAATGCTCAAGGAGAACATCTATTAGGGCCTGTGTTGCAAATCACCAGATGAGGCAATGCTGCCCCTCATTGTGGTAAAAGACAAGAATCAGGTCTTAGGAGTCATACTTCTTCCCCGTTCCCAATTTTAGGCAGTGGTTGAGCAAGTGAAGGGTGCTCCATAAACCCTCCCAATGCCATGTTTGTGTGTTAAGGAATCCTAGCACACAACCAAATGCAGATGACAGGCCCATGTTAAATTCTTATATTCTAAAGGAGAAAAGCGCTAAAACTCAACAGTTCTTATGGGGCAAGGACATTCTGTGCTTTGTATAATGCAGCAATGAATGGAATAGTTGTAGCTTCTCCTACATTTGAAAAGACCAAAGGTTTCTTCCTTGGGCATGCTCATTGTAGAGCCCTTTTTAGTGTCCCCTTTTTCTTTGGCTATGCCTTTTCTGCTCTTGTGGGGTGACGAGGAGCTGGCTGGTAGTCTTCTATGTTGCTGTGTATAATGATGTTCTTTGCTATTCTGGGGGACGTAGATGGACCCATGAGGCTCATCCTGTATTCCTGCTTCTAGAGGTTTATATGTGGCTGTTGTGCAACTTCCTTTGGTCTCTTAGGTTCAGAGGCAGCTGTATACGGGACACTGACCTGATGGATTTTGTTCCTCTTCAATAGAAAGACTATGCATCTTTCACTTCCATGAAGTTTTTTTTGACTCTCTCAATCTTTTCTTCCAGCTTCCATCCCTGACCTTGTTGGAATGACAATCAGAATGCCATTGGGTGTCATCTGCACGTCAGCTGGCGGATGGGAATTTGCAAGAGTCGAGATGGACAGAAGAGATGGTCCTGGAGAGCAGGTTAGTGTCACTTAAACATTGCTACAAGCTCCTGATGGAATGCAAGTCAGCAGCCGTGTTATATCCCTTCTGCCTTGTCCTCTTCACCCTTGATCATCTCAGGTGTCACTCACTGTAGGCTTGCACAGATCTTTTTCTAGCAACAACAAGTTTAGATCTGTGTCTGTATTTGCTGCCACATGCCCTCCCTAAAAGAGTGATAGTTGCGATGGTGATTCGATGTGATGTGAAAACACCTAACTGCTGGAAGACAGACAGTCCTCCAAGTCTTTCTTTTAGAGCTCCCTGAGCAGCTGTCTGTTTCTGGTAAGTTCAGAGCACTGTTAAGCCAGGCTGGTCTGAAATTGTTCAATGAGGAGGGAAAAAAAAAAAACAAAACCCATACATGCATCTTCATCTAGTCCCCTGTGCCGTATTTTTCCTTTGTTTTGGATTTCTTGAAGTTGATAATTTGTTCAGGGGGTGAGCAAATGTTTTTTGGTTGTGGGTTGTTGTGTTGTGGTTTGTTTTTTTTTTTTAACTTCTTCAGGCTAAACTGCAGAAGTACTGAAAATGCAAAGCTTTTAGTAAGCCTTTGCCAGAATTCAGAGCTTTGCAGGATTGTGCTGTGATCCCTCTTGCTTGTTGGAGACTTTATGGCTTCCTGTTTCTGCAAGAGTTAAGAACTGTGTGTTAATATAAACAGGTTTTGACTTAATAGCCCTCTAGGCTGAGCAAGCTGTAAGCTGATACCATGAGAAGTAGGGTATCAGCTTTAAAAAGGGGAGGGATACTTTAGAGTTTGCAATGAAGGGGAAAAGAAAATAAAAGCCTAGCATCTGAGACCAGCGGTTTCTTAGAACCCTGCTACAATCCATTTAACAAATTGTTTCTCCTCTATCTTCACCCTGGTTCTTCTTATTATTATGCCTGTTATCTGATGGTTATTTAATCTATATTTTGTAATTACTTCCCTTCTGTCTTTCACTCCAACATACATTCATTTTCTTGTTGCACTAATGCAGTGACCTACATTATCCAAGCTGTAAAAGTCAATTATGCTGCCTGTGATTTTTCAAGTGGCGTTTAGCAAATAGGTTTGTGCATTATCCACCCGTTACCTGATTCCTGTCAGGAGCCAGTTTTTTCCCAGCTCCTTTTAAAAGCACCTCTGGCAATACAACCGTTCTTCCAGGTTTGGATGGGAATTGCAGTGCTGCAGTGCTGAGAAGGAACAGGGAATGTCCTGCCCACCTTTATGGCAATAAGGAATGGGCGTTAGACTTTGGAAGTGAAGCATCGCATCAGTTGTCTGTTTCTCACTGGGAATTGGGAATATACTGTTCAAACCCACCGTCTCACGCTCTGTGCAGTTTTCACACTATATTTGAGTGTGTGGATTTTGCATCTCTGACATTTAATATCCGAATTTAATTTAAAACCAGGCTTGTGATCTTCAATAGGTAAAGAGGTATCACTGATACCAAAGGGATTGCAAAATCATCTGTACCTAACAGACGAAGAGTTCCCAAGGGGTGAGTGGGTGGGGAGGATTGTTTGTTTTTTAATCAGCCCTCACTCATCAATGCCTGAAGCTTCTCTGCAAATAGATCTTCACCCTCCGTGCATTCCTCTGGCTTCCTGTTACAATATTGAGATGTGAGCACATTACAGATGAAGTTTAGAGCCCACGCTAATAAGCTCTCCAGGCCCATGATAATTTCATAGTAGAAGAAAAGGAGGTATCAGAGGGAATTCATTAGATAGGGGTGCAATCATTCTAAAACTCCTGCCTCTTCCCTAGTATGAGGGCTGATTGCTTTATTACTTCAAATCATGACGTGGCTTACAGCAGCAGCCCTGTAGCATCACTTGTCAGAAGACCCCCAGGCCGTTTGACACATTCATGCGCACGCCCGTCCTGATTTAGATACGCAGGTGATGTGTGTGCCTGTCACACGGGCGCTCAACCTGCATATGTATGCGCACGTTCTCAAGGGGACGTGTATTCACGGGGGCAAGACATGCAAATAAAAGGTTTGAAGCTCATGCACAAAGGCTTCCTCGAACGGGCAGGCTGTGCTTTAAAACAAATACGCGTGAGACAGACATTGATGTGTATGTTCGTTGACTGACATACTCAAGAGACGCACGTCGGCCTTCAGGCACTTGCTGACAGTAGGTATAGACACGTATGGTCGTGTGGATGCCCACTAAAGACATGAAGAGGTAATTTTGGGCAGATGAAGGTGAGCACAGGTGAAAGATTAACATACTGTCGCCTTGCCTGGGTTTAACAGAATAAAGCTGGTATTTGACGACGGGGTTTGAGAGTGATTGTGGGAAGGTGGGCTAAGATTATTACCATGTGATATTAGTGTTTCGTCACAGTTTGTGACAGTTGGATGACCATAGGATGAACCTCCTCCAGGACACAGGACTGTCTGTGCCTCTACTCTCTTCTCATTAGGCTTTCTTGCAGCATTCTCAACTCCTCTGCTACGGTTGCTGCATTTGTTACGACACCTTTATCGTGAGATGTATGCATATTCAGTTTATTTTGCCTCTCAATAATACGCTTCAGGCTACAGAAACTGTAGTTCTTGGGATGATGCTTATGAGGGATCCCTTTTTTAAAATTGAATGAGTGGTTCCCTGAAAGACTTTTGTGCTTGTAGAGAAGTTTTCCTGTTGTAAATGTGGGAAATGAGTGTTGTTTTTTTTTTTCCTCGGGCGTTTAGGTACAGAGCTAGTTGTCAGTATGCTGCTGTCATTTCCAACACCGTGTTTGAGCCCAGCCTAAGTACCAGCTGATTTAGTTTCCCTTTTTTCACCCCCCCTTACAACGCCTTCTGTTAAAAGCAGCTGTTCATCCTTCATTTAAGATAGAGAATTAAGGCAGAGAAAAATGGAATGATTTGCCCGAGGTCACTAGCAGAAATAGGAGCAGAATGGAGATTTTGCAAGTCTAAGCTCAGTGCCTGAATTGCACGCTCAGATTTAAAGGTTACCATTTGCATGTGGGGTTTTTCAGGAGGGGTAGGGGGTAGGTAGAAGTCATATCTGGGGTTTTGGATGGAGCATTCAGGGTGTATTGTGAACTAGTTTGGATCTGGCTAAATTTTGATACCTGGCTTTTTCATTATAGCAGTTTCTAGAGCAGTTTGGAAACACTATTATTTGAGGAGGTTACAAATGAATGTAAGAATAACCAGAAGGTCCCCATGAAATCATGAGAATAGCTGGGGAGTAAAAATAAATAAGTACATTTTAGCATCATTTTTGAGCTTGTGTTCTTGCTTGTAACCCTGTCAGGGCATGAATGTGTGCCTGGGGCTGGCTAGCTGCAGACAACAGGGAAGAAGCTTTAATAGCTTGGCTGTAAATGTGAGAGTGTCTTGTCACTGGGTTTCTACAGATTGGTTTGGATGACTGTAAATGTCTGAATTCTAATATGTGCTCACTGGGAGGTGTTTAGCAATCAGTATTCTCAGTGCTGTAAGCCCAGCTGGGAAGACAAACCTGCATAGGAGCTAATGCTACAGAAAAAAGATCTCTATTTCAAGAACCATCACAGCAAATTTGATTTCCACCACCGTAGTGTTTATAGACTGGCATTCTCTCCTCTCCGGGAAGCCAATCTGAGCTTTCACAGGGCTCCTGCTGGAAGAAATCAAATAGAAAATTCATGCAAGGTTTGCAGTAGCAAAAGGGCAGGTAAGGATGTAACTGGTTGTGCTGGTGGGAGGTGAGAGAAATAAGAGAGATGGGAGAATGGCTCAGCAGGGGAGAAGGAACAAGTTGTTGTCAGCCTCTCTGCACTTTTAAGAACTCATGGAAAATGCTGTGGTCTGCTTTGAGCCACCTTCCCTAAACCAGGTGGTCTTTGTTTGATGGAGAGCGCACTTTCTGCCTGCTGTCTGGGGAAGATAAGGGAAAGACAAAGCCAGAGCACTTGAAGAAGTTCCATTGGTGAAATCATTGTTCCAGCATTCCCCAGTACGGAGAGAAGTTAATTCTAGCCAAAGTGCAAGTTTTTACCAGGCTGGTTTCATGCATATATTTATTTTTATTGACTTCAGGATGGGGAAGAGTTGACTTTGATGTTGCCTTTTCTTGCTACTCATTGGCTGTCAAAGGACAGGGAAGAGTTGACTTTGATGTTGCCTTTTCGTTGGCTGCCAGAGGACACCAGGATGTGCAGACGGGTGAGAGGCAGCCAAGTCTTACCTCGGCTATGGCAGCCAGGTTGAGTTTGTGGAGCATTCCGGAAAAGCAGGACAATATCTGCTGTGGCCAAGGCAGATATTCCCACCCTTGTGTGGATTCCCAAGAAGGCAAGGTGTTGTTACCAAGAACTAAATCCTTTGATGCCCTTGAACAGACACAGAGACTTTTCTTTTAGCAGGACCTGAAAGTGCCAGAGGCACGTATGCCATTATGAAACACTTTGCAACTGCTGCAAGCTCATTTTTGAGTTCTAGTTAAATGGAAGTTTTCAAACCAAACCTGAGGGAAGCATACTTATCAAAAGATATCTGGTACTTTAGACTAAGACTCTTTCTTTTTCTGTAAGATGAATTTTTCCAGGGGAGATGCTCACTGGTCCAACAGAATAATTATGTATTTTCTCCAAGTCCTCCTGTATAACAGGAAGGGAAAAATAGTTATATCCTACCGGGAAAAAGATGCGTGTATATAGCAATGACAGTTGTACTTCAGAGAAAATGGCCTTCTGACAATGTGTCTTTGTGAAAATGAAGGCTTTGACTACAAATCTTTGTGCTTTTTGTTCTGAAATTGCAATCTTGAAAAAAATGTAATCAGGACCTGCTTATTGGGTAAAAGGCATTTAGTGAAAGGGGGGAAAAAAATAAAAGAAAATCAAGGAAAAAATTAAGTACTTTATTGCTGGTGGAGGGCAGAAGGGTGAATGGATTCTGCTCCTGTAGGAGTTACTGAACAAATAAATCATTAGGATCATTGAGACTGTTTCCTTGGAACTACCACGACCTTTTCTAGTGTATCTCGGACCGGTTGCTGTTACTGATGCCAAAGGCAGTAGTTTGGCTTGGTGCAAAGCTGTTTGCCTGTGGTGTGACTAAGCACAAGGCATTTTCACTCTGCTCGTGCTGGATAGACATCCATTTATACTTTTAGGCGCATTGTTAACTCTGGTATTATATACATTATAGTTGTTAGTAACTGATGTGGTGTAATAAACGCTATACAAAAAACATAGCAGATGACTATGATGACAGGAGAGCTGGAGAGGGACTCTTGGTCAGGAAGAGTAGTGATAGGACAAGGGGGAATGGTTTTAAACTAGAAGAGGGGAGATTTAGATTGGATCTTAGGAAGAACTTCTTTGCTGTGAGGGTGGTGAGTCCCTGGAAGAGGTTGCCCAGAGAAGCTGTGGTTGCCCCATCCCTGGAGGGGTTCAAGGCCAGGCTGGATGGGGCTTGGAGCAACCTGGGGTGGTGGGAGGTGTCCCTGCCCAGGGCAGGGGGGTTGGAACTCAATGGTCTTTGAGGTCCCTTCCAACTCTAAACATTCTATGATTCTATGATTCTATGACTGTGGCCCAGGAAGATGAAACACAGTGTCTCTTTTTATGTTGTTATTTGAAAAATCCAACATTTTACCCATCTGTCCTGAAACTGGGGCACATGCTTAACTGCAAGACGGCATTCTTTATGTAGTGTGTGTAACTGGCACACTTTTAGTTTTTTGTTTGAAAACCAGTGAGGTGACTTGGCAGAGCAGAAAGAGTTGCTTTTGGTGAGGCCTTCTTTGGAAGGAGTACTGAACAAATAAGGTCTAGGAATAAGCTGATGTCAGTGAATCTTCCTCCCAACCACTTCCTCCATCTGAAGAAAGAGAAAGCAAATAAGGAACTTCCAAAAATTACTCCAAACCTACTCTCTCCACTTTTATAAGCAGTGACTCTTCTACCAACTCTGACATGCCTGGATGGTAAGTAGAGTTGATAGAAGACGTGATAGATTTGGCTTTCAATTAATGTAATGTTCTGCAGTGCCTCAAGGACCTTTGCACTGGATGGGGAGGGATTTTCAGGTTGCTAAAGGGGATTTGTTCTTGTGTAGCCTGTAATAAAGCAACCGCCTCGCTTCTGATTATTGAGATTCTGCTTGGCAAGAGTGAGTATATTTATACAACAGGTGCCATCAAGACATTGTTACCATTCAAAATCAATACAGTTTGGGGCTTTTTTTTAAAGTAATAATAAAAGAAGAATAATTACATGGACCTTTATTTGAAAGAGAAGCCACAAAAAAACTTCCATTACAAAAGCTAAATGAGATAAATAACTGCTGACAGAGCAAGAAGGCGATCTCACTAAATTGAATCCAGTCAATTTTAACATTTGCCAGTGCTAGAGGCAATTTTAGATAGAGTGTAAACGTAATGGAAAAAACATATTCCTGAAGCTGACTTACAGAACTCTGTATTTGGGCCCTTAATGACGATAAATCAATGATCTAGAAAATAAAATCCCTTTCCTATTAACTAGATGGGCACACAAATTCTTCTCAGACTTTGAGATGTAAGCACCCAAAATTTTCAATTAGGGTTTCACATCCCACTACCTTATAATTATGAGTAATTAAATTGGAACGTAGTGCGGGCACACATATATAAACTGTCTTTCTTTCACTTTCTCTCTATATAAAATAATGTCTGCATGCTGATTGATACAATTCTTTAGCTCAGCTGAGAGATTCTCTGCTAACATCATAAGAGATGCACTGAAGCAGAACTCTGAAATTGAATTACAACCTTTGTATTGAGTCAGAGTAAAGTTATGATTATGAGGTCCTGCCTCTGCTATTTCTTCCCTCTGAGCTCAACTTTCCCAGGGTTTTTTTGTGCCCTAATGAGGCTTCTTATCTCCAGTAGCATCACAGAGCCAGTGTCCTATTTGCTGCCCGGCACACTCTTCCTTCGTTTGCCTCTGGTCACAGAGGATAATTTCTGTATGAGCCCAAACCAGATCAGAAAGAGGGGATGAAAAGGACTTGGGTGACCTTGGACTGAGTGGAAATTATCCCTAGTGCCCTCACTGTAGTAGTGTTGAATGAGTTTACAGTGGTTCCAACTTCTTGCCAGCTCTGGAAAAAATAGCAGGGGAAATGGAAACGTGAGGTGATTGAAAAATGTCAAAATTCTTTGGAAATAAGAGGGGTAACACCGTCTCATAGACGTTCCTCTCTTTTCAGCTTTGTGTTACATTTAAGCTTCCACGTGTGTGATGACGTGAATGATTAAAGCAGGGTATAAAGTCACGTTGTATAATAGTGACTGTCACAACTTTTCCTGTGTGTAATAGCAGTGGAATTACATTCTAGTTTTGTTTTCAAATATGTAAATAATGCTTATCCTTATGACTAGAAGGTTAACTTCATGACAACATAACAGCCTTGGATATTATTCTTAATGAAGTGCTATTAAACTCTAGATATTTAACTACATCATATTTATGTTGTAATTATTCCTACTTGCTCGGTGCATTTCCAGTTACATAAATTAGTGGCAATTTCAAAAAGGCTCAAACGAATGCTTTGTGTGCTGTAATTGTTGGGTAATTACAGTGTAATTATACAGTTATGAAATATGGTCCAGAATAACTTTTCTCTTGTTCTGGCTTTCCTCTTTTTTTTTTTTCACTGCCTGTGAGGTTCCTGGACAGACTTCATGACCATGCCCTACACCTTTAAAGCAAAGAGCCATGGAATACCAGAAGTGTTGAATCGTTGCTTCCTATGGATTAATTAGCGTACTTAATGACTTCAGCACTCAAGAGATCGTAGATCTGATGAAAGATTTTCAGGGCCTGGGGCTTTGGTGGCTTTTGCTTTCTAACGAAATACCATCACCTTCCTCTGTGGGAACACTTGCTGTGTGTCTTTGCTGACGTTCATCTGTTTACGAGAATTCTCTGGGGATTTTGTTACCCATGTCTCCTCATCCTCTGTCATGTTTGACCAAGCTGTCTCAAATTTATTTGTAGGCTCAAAGTCGTGGATTAAGACATAAAACCACAGCTATTTTCATGGTAAACAGGACTAAATATCTCTGTATTTTCAAAAAAGCCACAGGCAGAAGAGTCTATTTATACTGACTTTTATTACCTGTTTTAAAACCTTATTCTAGTGCAACTTCAGGAGAAAAAAAAAAAAAAAGTGTTCTAGTCTGACTGTACCAATTAGGCTAATGGAATTACTAACGAAGTCAAAATATTTCCTCTAGCCCATGTGCTTAGAGGCATATTTACAGGTCTACGCTCCTTGCCTTTCTTGAAACTGGCTTCTGTAGCTGCTTGACAGAACTTCAATGTGAAATACTTTGTCGCCCCTAGATACTTTTTCACCATAAAACCGCTGTCCTCTGAAACCTTGGCAGTGCCTGTTTAAACAGCCCTTCTCTTTCTTCTCTTCATCCTTGGACAGAATGTTCCCTTTCGTGTGCCCCGCAGTGTTCAGAACCTGCTGGCAAACCAGCTCTGCGCATCTTGCAGACTGGAACTGCTGTGAATGTGGAAGCAATTCCCCTTGTGCCTCCCAGATGCCTTAACTAAAGGGACAGACCTCCCTTTTTTCTGAAAGTCTGGCCATAGGTGAGAAACCATCATAAAACAGGACGTCTGTGCTGGGGGTTCAAGTCTGGAAGATCAGACAGAGGAAACACTGCAAGGGCTAAGTCTCTAAGAGGGTCCAATAAATGTTGCTGAATGTAGCCCTGAAGATAAGCGTGCTGCACCTTTGTGCTTTAATTGATGCATTATCTAGTTAATCATGAGACCTTGTGATGGAATTCGGTTTTTACCATGTCTAGGCAGCAATAGCCATAGTCACGTTTTTAGAGGGCTGTCAGTCCAAGCTTTGATGATCTAATTCTGCACAGAAAGAACCGTGGGAAAAAAAAAACAAAAAACAACCAACACACACAACCTATTTTGGAAGCAGTCAGGCATGAAAAGCAAAAGGTTGTTGTGTCTGAGCTAATAGAAGAGACCTAACACAGAAAGCTGATAGTTCAGGGTGTTAACTTCTGCTACTGTATACAGAAACACATCCTGAATTCCTATTCCCCAATATGTTTTCACAGATGGTTGTAATTTACATGACATTTTTGAAAAACGCCTTCGCCACTGCTTCTTCAGATTTTGTCAGATATTTGTCGTACTGTCCTGTGACAGGCAAGCACTGAGATGTTTCTTCTGTTCCCCAAGACGTTCCTTCTGTCCCACAAGGGAGCAGGACACTTGCCCCTGGTGTCACGGGAGCTGTGGCTGCTGCATTGCAGCAGGAGAGCCCGTGGGCTGCTCTGGGTTATGAACTTCTCTTCCCTTCCTTCAGCTGTAAAGCTCGCAAAAAGGAGCCTTACTTGTTTTAGCAGCAGCTCAAAATGTTCTCATGCCATTTTCTGTACCTCTTTTTTTTAAATAAACTGCTTGAACAACACAAAGTGCTTGCCTACTAGGAAACACTTCTTCAAGAAATCTTGGCCTTTCTAAACCGTAACAGGGGAGGTTAGAGTCCTAGTTATTCCCTTTTTTTTTTTTTTTTTCCTTTTCATTTCCCCCATACATTTTTTTTAATGGATAAAACTGTGTGGCGCCTTACTCCCTTGGCTTCCAAACATCAGGTGTACATGGGGATGAGCAGGATAATAGACTAATCTTGTTCTGTGTGTATTGAGCCATAGTTCCTTTATCCGTGTCTCTGATGGGAGTGAATCCAGCAGAAACAGTTCTCTCAAAGCCTTATGTGAGCAGACAGAAATAAATTAATAAACCACACTATTCTGATGGCCAGCTGGTCGTAACATTTCAGGAATGATAAACTGGAGACATACGCAGTTCCCAGGTCTCCGTGCCCATGATGTCATTGTGATTATCATTTCAGTCACTTATTTCTCAGAGCCGTTCTCCCTTACATCTTGGCTTTGATGGTGTCTGATCTGGCTTTCGGACAACAGGATTGCTTTGAGAAGTTGTTTTGCCCAAGCGATGACTTGAGCCACACACATCTTCATGTAGCTGTACTGGGATGAGTGTGCAGAGCTGCCTAAAGCATCCTTGTACTTTAATCCAGAAATCAAGGAAAAGGGCGAGAGGCATTTGAGCACATGAGATACTGGGGGCACAGCCCAAAACAGCTGTTTTGGGAAACAAGCCCAAATATGCTGATTCTCAAGCTTGAGCATCGCTGTTAGACAACTACCCCTTTTCTGGTTTTATGTACAAGCTGCGTGCCCACCCAGCTGATTTCTTTAACAGGAAAAAACCCAGCAATGCAGTGTAGATTCCTATTCACATCAGCTTTTTGTGTATTAAGAAAAGAAGCATCTATAGGCAGTGCACTACAAAGGAATAGCACTGCTTTAGCCCTGTAGAATCTCTCAGCAGCTGCAAAGGATAAAGTACGAAATGAAAAGCACAAGTACCTTCCCAGGACAGTTCCCGCAGCAATGAGGTGGCCTTTTCCCTTGAACTAAAGCATCCATGGCACAAATGAGAAAAAAAAGTCTTTCCACTGACACGATTTGATCCTGCCTTTCTGTTCCTGTAACTTTTATGAACTAAGAGAAAAGCAGAAGCATGGAAACTGCTTTTCAGCAAAGGCAAGAAAATTTCCACTCCATCTGTAATTCCAAACCTGCCTGTGAAACAGCAATTAGAGATATTTTTACAATAAAATTTCCCCATCATGTGCACGTCCAGGTGGGCAGGCTTTTCTTCCCCTGATGCTGGATGTAAACTATAGGAGGAACCGGTAGGTGAAGCTCCTGGGTTCCATTTCCAACTTTACCACTTATTCCCTGTGTGACCTGTGAGTAACAGTTACTTGAGCTTATGCTTTGTTTGTAAAATTGAGATAATTACATTTTTCCTCAGGGGGGAGCTGTGCTGAGGAATAAATCAGACAGCTGAAAACAGGGGAGGAGAAGCTTCCCAAAATTCTGAATGCTCCACTGGTTCCTTCAGCCACTTCTCGTGCTGTTATGTTATGAGCATGGCATTGCACAAAGCCAATAACCCATGTGAGTTCATAATTTAAAGGTTTAATAATGCAAAGATTTAGGCATTTAATGAGAAAACACATAGTTAATGTGCATCTTGTTCCTAAGCCTTTGCAGGGTGGAGTGCAAAGAGACACAGAGGGTAAAAAGGGTTCATAAAACGATTAAGTAGGTTTTTAGGGTAAGAATGAACTTGTGCCTTGGGAAGGTTCCGCCACACTTTGTTATTTGTTTCTATTTGCAGTATGGTTTGAGGAGATAAAACCAAAAAAGCTACTGTGTAAATTTATGCCAGGTTGTAATAAAATGGAGAATGTAGGGTTGGAATCTGGTACCTTGAGCTTTCTCTGAACTTAGTGGAAAGAGAGATGTGCAGAGCACAACTGACCCCATCTGAGGGCTCTGCTTTGGTTACGGAAGGAGCCTGGAGTAATTAAGATGCTAATGTGATCACCTCAGAGAAATGCCGAAAGGAGTGATAAATGTGAGGCAATAGCTATAAAATAACAGCCTTTTTCTTTTTTTTTTTTTTTTTTTTTTTTTTTTCTATTCTAATCACTTCGGTAAAGGCAAGTGGCTGTTAGGAGCCAATGCAGAACGCCTAGGAAGAGAATGTGTGTGGGGGGGTAGGAAGCGGGCACACGCCGCTAATGGAAGGGTCACGTCGTATTCAGAGACACGGCTGCCGTTCCCCTCCTTGTCACAAAGAGAAAATATTGGAGGAAGGTCTTTGGCTGCACAAGGGCAATTAAATGCAATTTGTATTGCTGGTCTGCGAGGGCTGAGTGGTAGCCAGCCTGTCCTTGGGTTTTTGAAAGCCCCTTTAGTCCTTGAATTAGAAACAACAACAACCCCCCTTACAGATGTGCGCAGGTGTGCACACGCATTCACTCCTTTCACCAGCACTGAAGGGAATCTTTTATGTCTTTTAAGGATTCTTTTAAAATGTGCCTGTGCTGCTTTATTTCGTCGGCCTCACAAGGGTAAAAGCCAGGAGAGAGATTCCATTCATGTGCCATGAATAAAAGAGCTGTAGAAATGGAATTCTTTTTCCAGAAAAGCAATTGTTTAATAAAAATGTTCTGCACGTAAGCTAAACTGGACAAAATGCTCGAAACTGGGAAGTTCAGAGTCTGGCAGTAGCATGGGATTGCCGTGAGAGCGTGTGATACAGCCCCCAGCTACTCTTCACCCCTCTGATGGATTTTCTCTTCAAAGAAAGGAAAGGTTCGAAAATCCCTTCCCACGGAACTCACCTGCTGTGCTCTGGCTTTTAATGAGCTGCACGCCAGATCAGAAGGAGGTCCCTCGTGAGCTTTCTCCCACCGCTCACTCACAAGCACTAAGTTGGATTCAGCCTCTTAAGGAAACAGGCATTTTCCTACAGGCTGTGGCAGAGCTGTCCTCCCTGAACCTGCCGCTGTCTCTCATGTTTTAAATTTGATAAATTCAGCCAGAGTGTGTGTATTTACACAGGCAGTGTATAAATATACCTTGACTTCCATACAACCTCTCTTTATCTCCAGAGATCTAGGCCCCTTAAAGAAAATATTATTCTTTGCCAGTGGCACATCAGCATCAATTTATGGAATTTTTCATAAATAGAGCCTTCCCGAGGGCTGCATTATTGATTTACTTTTGACCTAGCACAGCACTAGTGTCATGATCAGAAAAGGCGACTCTCAAATTGGGAAGTTCTGGTTTTCCTTTAACTTCATTCTAAAAACATTTACTCTTTCTGAGGTCTGTAATAAAGCAGCCTACCTCTGCCAGAGATAAATTTTGTTTATGATCCGAGTTGCGTCTCTGATAATTGAGACTCGAATGCCAGAAAGTCATAAAAAGTCGCCTCTGGTCATGAAGTTCCCTCTAGTTTGTTTTTCTCGCGCTAATAGTCTTCTCTCTCCCACATTTTTCTTCCTGTTAACCACAGCACGTTGAATTATCCGGTCCCTGCAAGAGGCTCTAACGGTCCTTCTGCATCTTAGGAGTTGTTAGAACTGCATTTCATTAACCGTAATAAACCCACGCGCGGTGTTTACCGGAATAACAACACATTGTACCGGCAGAGATAAGCTCCTGTCAGGAAGTGTCTATACAGCACAAGCAATTCCAGTGCTTGTTCTTTATGTTTCTGATGTTGTTGTTGGAATTTCAATTTTGTATCCTGCAAATGCAAGCGGTGCTTGTGATAGTTACGTGCTACTGAGATAGCACCCGGGGTTTTCCGTGTAGAGGAGCATCCTTCTCTGTGTTTCCTCGGCTGTAGTGGCAGGAATTGGGGAGAACAGCCCTGCGGGGCAAGGTGCTATATGAAATAAACCCATGCCACACGCAATTCGGAAGTTTAAAAAGCCTCAGCGAGGTGTGAGAGTAGAATAACAAAAAAAAATATGGGAATAATTCAGAGAAGGGGCTCTGAGAGCTAAACCGATAGCGGTGAATGCTGAAGAAATCATACTCTGTCTCTGCAGTGGGAGTAATTCACCTGTTTCAGTAGAGATTCATAGAATCATAGAATCATCCAGGCTGGAAGGGACCTCCAAAGGCCATCTAGTCCCACCTCCCCGCAGTCACGGGGACATCCTCAACTAGACCAGGTTGCCCAGGGCCTCGTCGAGCTTCGCCTTGAATATCTCCAGGGAAGGGGCCTCAACCACCTCCCTGGGCAACCTGGTCCAGTGCTCCACCACCCTCAGAGGAAAGAAATTTTTTCTAATATTCAACTTAAATCTACTCTTCTCCAACTTAAGTCCATTGCCCTTCATCCTATTGCAGCAGCCTTTGTGAACAGCCCCTCCCCAGCCTTCCTGGAGCCCCTTTAAATTCATCCTACAATGACCACAGAATTCCTTTTGAGACTTGGAAACAGGTAAAACATTTGGCAGCTCCTCAATTCAGGGCATAACAACCCCAGCACATGAGTATGGAAAGTAAGTTATTCAAACCAAACAGAGGGGCTTGCACAAGCTCACAGTGGTGTTTCTGTTTCAGTTCACACTGGGTGAAGAGGAATTATGGTCTTTGATTATGGTCTGGAATAAGTTACACTTCAACTGGAGATTCTCATTGCTTTTGCCATTGTTTTTATTACTTGTAGTATATAAAGAGGTTTTAGCACTGAGGAAAAACTGACTGTGCCAGTGGCTTTGAGAACACAGTTGTTGCCCCGGAGCATTTTTATGTCAGTTCTCCTGCAGTCCTGTTTCAAGCCATAGATATTTAAATCAAGTCACAGGACCATTTTATCACTTCACTTTTTCAAAGCTCAGAAATACCTGTTTTCATATTAACGTCTTGCTACTGCTTCCATGACTCCGAATATGTTAGTCTGTCTCTTATCTTTGAGATTAGCATATGTTTGGTAGGGAGGATATTAATTCATTCCTTTATTTGTCTCAGAAATAATGGAGCCAATCTTACATTTTCCTTGGAGCCTGGAGAATTTTATGAGGTTTAGGAGTTCTTCAGGGGATGACAGAGGCAGGGGATGCCTTTTTTACTTACTGTTGCAGATCCAAAGTTTCCCAGACGCTTGTCCTCTCCCGATCTGTCCCAATGTCATGTGAATCTTTGGAGCAGTGGAGAATTGCTGGTGGGAAGCACTCGTCAGCTCAGGACTCATTGAGGCTTTGTGTAAGATTCTTCTATCAAGGGGATGAAAATACAAAATTTCTCTGAGATTTGCTGTTACCCAACCCTGTCTGTGCAGGCCTCTGCCTTTCCCCGTGCTGCAGTGATTCTTCCCAGCATTACCAGTATCTTGACGATAAAACTGATGCCACAGTTGGGTTTTTTTGACGTATTCCAACCATGGAATCAGCTGGAGTTCTGCTTCAAAGGAAAAAACTACGGAAATATCAGCTGGTTTTTTTGCTGCCAGCCCTTCTCTATCAGGATATTTGATGCTCTTTGTCAGCATGATTTCAAAACACCTGTGGCCTTAGGCTTTGAAGCCTCTCCTAAAAATTGCTCATGTGTCTCATGGTATAGTTTGCATAATTTATGCAGTGGGCTTTTCCTTAAGATTGAGAGTCAGAGGTGATTCGAAGGTAAGGACGCTTCCAGTTTTAATCTCCTCTTCTTTTCTGCTGCTGTTTGTGGAGGCAAACTGTATCTCCATCAATCTTCTTACAATTCCCCTTTGCTTTGTTCTTTGGCCCATACCCTGGGGCATAAAATAGTGTGGAGCATTCCATATTTTGTGCATTAATAAGCAAAAGAAAACCAGAAAAAAGCAGCAACAACCTGTGCAATAATTTGTTCCAGCATGTGCTGTAACGTTATTAGCTGATCCCTTTGGAAAATTACCACCGGTACAGCTTTGCTGACTTGCACATGTATAATGTATAAATGGAGCCATCAAAGTTTAATGCATCCTTAGCAAAGTACTTCCTTACGCTGCCTGTGACATGCGTTTCATTTTTTTGTCTCAACAGTTTATCACACTCTGCGTGACACCAGTGCAATGTAATGAAGTGCAACTCGGCTACGCCATCCACAGAGGCAATTTTTTTTCCTCTTGTTCACTTTTCCACCATGACATGCAATACTACTCCTCGATGGGGTTTTTTACAGCCTTACGGATTCAGGCCGCCTCTCTGGATGTATCCTTGGTACCACAGTAGTGCCTACAGGCCCTAACCAAGGTCCAGGTTTCTTCTCTCCTAAGCCTCCATAATTGTAAACACACACAGAGTGCAGTCTTTGCCCTAAGGAGGTTTTGATTTACACAGAGAGAATGCAAAGGAGAAGTTACTATACTCAGCAACAGTAAAGGAACAAAAATGAGCCGAGCTATTTAATTACCAGGATCTTCTGGTAGTACACTAGATTGTACTTGGTTTGAATTTTTCTTAGTATAAAAATAAGAATGAATCTAAATGGATGGTAAGTGCAGAGAAGGAAGAGATGAACAGCAAAATAAGAGGTGAGAGAAACACCAGGCTGGGCTTCCAGCATAGGTTTGGATTTCTGACAGAGGCATTTGCAGAAAGCTGAACACCATGAATTAGAGACCTGTTTGCCTCACAATTAGAAGCCATTGTGGCAGATTAATTCTCAAAGTCACAGTCTTCACATTTCAGGAATACATTCATCCATCTCTGGAGAGTGCACAGTTGCTTCTGTACACGTAGCAAGGACATGCAGAGAAAAAGGAGGGTATGTGGAAGATTGTTTGGAGAGTAGTGGAAAATTATTAAAGGACTTAGCCACAGCCTCAGGAGAACCTGGGTTCGCATCATAACCATGAGGAATATGTGGGTGCGCACACCTTTTGCCTAGAGGTCAGTGGTTGTATGGTTTTACCTCTGAAATGAAACTCCAAGTAGAGGAATTCTAAGGAAGAGAAAAAATGAAGTGGGTACGTGATCAGACATGCCTCTGCTTTGCAGCATCCAGAAGCCTGCGCTGCTGAATAAGCGGGTGTTAACAAAGGGAGACTGGTATTATCTGTGGACTCTCAAAACTACCACTTTCAGTATAAATGCCAGCCATCACCACCAGATGACTGCATAAATTAAGGTGTTTATCCTGTTAAATTAAATGCGTGATGTTTAACATCTTCCTGAAACACGATGGATGCATTAACTTACACTGTTGGGTCAATATTTTCTTTTTGGGCTAACATCTCCAGCAGGAACTCCAGGCACTGCGATAATTATATTGAGATTTCGAGCCATGTGTTTTTGGATTAAACTAGTCATTGACTTCACAGATTTCTTTACTTTCTCCCCTCTTGCAAAGAATTATGTTACGCTACAGCTCAAGAGCTCTTTCCCTAACGTCAAGCTCCCTTATATTTTCAACCCCCGGGAGAGTTCACAGCGCCGCTAGTTTTTTTTTCTACAAGCCAGCAGGTTTTGATTCAATAAGGAGCAATAGTGTTTTCCAAGGTGGATTTATTCCAGGGTAATCCAATGGCTTTTCATTTCCATCAGGCTGGGATAGAACGTGCCTTCCTGCCTCCCATCGCTGCCCTCCTGTTGGCTGGAGTCCTGCTGCTCGGTGCCGCAGCCCTCGTCTCGTTTGCCAGCTCAGAGTCAGGTATTGGAAGCCAGAAGAGCCGAATTCTCTTCCTGCTGCTGTCGTGACGTTACGAGCACAGGCAGTAGGTAACCTTCATCGCCGACGGGTACATTTCATGCTGCTCTTCTTAAATTTGTGCAAACTGTTACATTTTCAGTGGATTTTTTAGCTATTCTTTCAGCTTACCCTCATTCTGTTTACTTCATTCCTCTAAGCCCACGGGTGAAGTGGTAACAGGAGGACTATTTGCACAGATTACTAAGTGGTGAAACCCTTGTGGATTCATAGGTGCTAGTTTTTACAGGGGACTCGATAACTAATCTGCTGGCAGGAAATAGCAAGCCTTGGAGGCGGCGGCAACAAAAAAATGTCCATCAAGAGGAGCTAAGAGAGGAAAAGAGGAGGATGAAATGACTGCCTGTGTAAGCAGACCCATCAGTAGGCCTGGATCTGGTTTGGAGGCCACCACCCAAGGGCAAAGTGCTCTCTAGGCTGCAAAAGCACCAGTGGTGCAGGGAGACAGCGGTATCGCCGTGCTGTGTGAGCTGAGAGAAAGGCAAGCAGAAAAAACCTTTCTTTCTCCTCTTCCCCGCCACCCATTATTCATTTTAAACATTAACCTTTTAGGGAAGTAGAAAACAATCACATATACTGGAAAGAAAAATTGGTTTGGTCTTTTCTGTAATGGCTTTCTCGGCTCCAAGAAAACATGAAAGTTAATTTTTAAAACAAAGCCAGAACAAAGAAAGGCTGGGAGTAAAAGGAGCATGAGGTGTTGTTTTTTTTCTTTCCTTCGGCACCTACTGGGCGACAGAAGGATCAGAAAGATCAAATCAAACTCAGAAGCACAAAGGGCTTGATTAACATGGGGAGAAGAGTAAACTTTTCCCCGTAGGGAGAAGAGTAAACGAAACCAATGAGGTGACAGAAAACAGTTCATTTTCAGGTTCTGTTTTATTGAGGTGAAGTAATGGATATACTCTTTCCTCTTTGTGTCAAGAGCACCTCTCCAGTCATCTCTTGCATATTTAGCAGCAGAAAGGAGAAGGAGAAAAGGCTGAAATGTATAGAACATGCCATTAATTACTGCTTACCCTTCTGTTTCGATGCCCGAAGTGATGTGTTTGTAACAGGCACGCACCACAGGCACGGTGAAGAGGCAACAAGCCTGCAACAGCCTCAGTGCTGCAACAAAAAGTGTCAGCTTAAAAAAAAATCCCCAACAAGCCTGTCAGAAGAAGTTTTATCAGAATCAGATAAATTCAGTTTATGACCTTTGTTTATGTCTTCCTTCACTTTCACTGATACAGTCAGAAATTTTAGTTTAGTCAGTGGAAGCCGTGGCGTTCAGGTCGTGGGAGATGCACAGCACAAGCTGTAGCTGAGTAATGCCTGGAAGAGTTAAATGCCATTAGAGGAGTGATCACAGATGGAAAGAAAAATCGAGGCAGTACAAATCTGGGCCATGTGTCTTTCAAGAGATAGAAGCTTGAATTTGAAATGGGCAGCACGGTTTGGAAAGAAATGCCGAGCGCATGACAATGCTCCTTGAGGTTATGGAGGAGAAAACAGGGCATTTATTTAGAATTTAGCTGGAGCGATTTAGGCTTGTTTTTTGCGAGTCTCGGCTTTGAGGTATTACCAGGTGGAACGGGGAGAGGTTCAGGTCAGAGGAGATCCAGTGCAAGGGCACAGAGCCAGGTCGGTGCAAAGTAAATACAGCAGAAGTGCATTTTCCTCAAAAAGCTCTTAAGTTACTCTGGTACTTAACACTACCTTTTTGAAGGAATCGAAGCATTTGAGAGTTAGTCACACGATTTTGGAATGTTATTTGAGTGACTCACACAGCAACGCAGTAAACTTTAAAAAAGCTCCATATTTGCATTATTTATTTTTTTTTTTTACCTGCTCCGTTTCCTCTGTTACAAATTTGGGCTGACAACATCCATGTGCTTCTGCAAGGGACAAAGCAGGCCAGTTTCTTCAAGGATTTTCTCACTCCTGGAAATCCATGAAGAGGTATCCTACCGTAATACACTCCAGCCTTTGGAAGGCTGTGAAATTGAATGGGTGGGTACAGGAGGTGAGTTGTATTTCACTCAAAATCCATTTCTTTATAGTGTCGCCTCTGGGAAGTAGCTCCCTTCCATCCTGGATCTTCCCGCAAGGAGCCTCTCTACAGTGTAACTATTAGTACTTTATTGTCTTGGGTGTCAGATACAGGAGATCAGGGCACCTAGATTTCCTTCTGTGTTTTTCTGTCAAGATATGCTTTGCATCAGCATTTGCCCTGTGCCTTTAAAAGCAATGCATTTTCTCTCCCTGGAGGAAACAGTAAAGTTTAAGTAAATAGGCTTGCTCTTAAAACAAAGTTTATGGCTTATGGTTTATGGTTGGACTTGATGATCATAAGGCTCTTTTCCAACCTAAATGGTTCTGTGGTTGGACTGGATTCAGAAAACTTGGGAGCACAGACCTGCTCTTTGGTAGATTTTCTGGGTGAGCAGCTCATGCAGAATACCTCTACATCAAAAGCAGCTTTAGATTTCTAAGCAGGAGATAGGGCTGAAGCATCTTAGCACACATGGCCCTCAGTTTTGTCTCTGCTCCTTGTGCAGTTCATTTAGAAATTTTCCAGAAGCATCTGTCTTACAAACTTGGTGCTTCCAACTCCCTTGGTGGATTTCTGAAGCTTCTTCCCACCATCTTTCTGGAAGGATGCAGCCCGTGTATCCACTCTCAGCTGGAGCTGGTATGTTTTTCTCAAGGACTTAAAGATCCTTAAGGAGAACAACAAGCCAAGTCAAAAAATAAATTGTGAAACTGTTTATAATAGGTGATGGTTGGAGTGCTTTAATCTGAGTTTTAAAGGACTGTGCAGCACAGAAAGGAACTTCGATCCCTGCTGGTTTATTATCAGATTATAGACACTCACCAACGTGCTGTTTGGAGTCAGTGCTTGCTTTCTGTCACTGAGCCCGCTGCAAAATGCAGGTCCTTAACCCAGCCCGGGGAAAAGAGACACCAGCAAACCCTGGCTTGCTTGTATGTTAACGACAGGCCTCCTTTTTTCACACCGCAGGAACACGTGGGCCAGTAGGACACAGAGCAGGCGGCAGACTGAAGGACCTGCACTTGGTTCCATTCCCCTACAAAGAGGTGCTTATTCTGGGCAGAGGTATTTCATCTGCTGTTTCATACACAACCAGAAGTTCCCCTGGCACACTTTTGACATCTCATAGCAAGTTTCACAAGACCTTAGATTTCACAGAGTGGGTAGGAATGTTTACCTACCGGGAAAGCTGAAAGAGTGCAGAAAGTCAAGATTTGTACCTTTTCACTTTTGGAACTTTTCACCAGACGTTTTCTGTCCCAGCCAGATAAGTCGAGAGCTTTCCATTTAGAGTGATGAGGAGCTTTGTCCTTCTGAAGCTAACTCAGGCCCCAGAATTAGTCGTGGGGAAAGGAAGAAAAGAGTTATAAGTCACACGTTCAGCCGACAGTATAATTAAGCCCGGAAGACTGAAGTCCTAAGTTGATGGGTATGAGTGAGTGTCAGAGATTTTTTTGTATCTGGGTGCGAGACATCATTTGCTTCAGCTTTTCAGTGCCCCGTCCACTGTAAAAGCTATAATTGATGATTCTGTCTTGAAAACTTCTCATACACAGAAGGCTTTTTCATCGCCTGGTTCTTTTGAAGGAGCAACCCCGATTCATTGTCTGTTCTCACGAGTCAAGAAGGATCGTAAGAACGAGAGCTGCTTAAGCCAAAAGAGAGGACAGCAGTGGCTGGACAATACAAGAGAAGAGGGGAAGTTGGCTAAGGCTTGGCAGCGGGATTGGGGTTAAGCTGCAGGTATTACCAGCACAGCAGCGGGTACTCGGCAGAGCAGCTCCCCACGGGTTCGGCGAGTGCTAGAAATTAATACCTCCTTCAGCAAATGATCATCCTATCTGTTGTCACAGCGCAGTTGGTGCCACTTCTCCGAGGCAGCCAACAGCTACAACAAGCAAGTAATACCAGTGCGGCTCCTCTGCAGAGCCTGGTTTCACTGGGAGCCTTGGCCGAAGCAGATAAGCCTGTCGGTGCGTTGCTGTTCCGTTGACTTGTAATTGGCAGCTCCTTCATCGTCTGGAGGAGCATTTCTGCTACTGCTTGTTGGTGTTCTATGAATGTTGGGAAGCATTTAGCAGAGAGAGCGCATCCCTTTAGGCGTGTGCTGTGAGCATGTGTTGACTTGAGTGGTGCGGTGCCACAGAGGCCGGAGTCACAAAGTTTAGAGCAAGGCTTCTTTTAGAGGAGACACTTGATTAGTTCCTGTCCTCTTTCTTTTCTCCTGAATTCCACAAGGACCTGCTGTTTTGCCAGTACCACCGCAGCAGAACAAATCTTTGCTGAGGAAGTTTGCCTTTGCTGTTTGCAGTCCAAGCGCTGCGGTGAGAATTCAATGTTTATTTCCTTGATTAAGAAGCAGAGCAAAAGCCGAGGCTTGCCAAAAGCGTGGAGAGCAGAGTGACCCCTCTTTTCCTCCTACGTGTGTACTATAAGAGTTGCATGTAGATGTGGATAGTCTGAGTGTTCAGCGTCTGGGCCATCGCCCCGGGCACACGTTCACCTGACCACAGAGGTGGTGGCCAGTATCTAGGCTTCCTTTAGAGAGACTTATTAAGATTAAAACCAGAACAGCGCTGCAAGCTGCTGCACCAGTAATATTCAGTTAGGGCCATAGCCTGAAAGCATTGTTTCTTATAAAGTCAGGGGGAATCTATTAAAATGCATGTTTTGGGAGTCGTTAGAGGTGGCTTATTGATGGGGGTGAATGCCAGACAGTTTATTCACTGAGCTTGTGCTGCGGAGCACCTCAGTTCCAGCTTCTGTTCTCCATGTGCAGTTTATTCTCGCATCGTATAAAATCTAGTGTGCCTCTTAGGCTCTCCTAGACCTACTTATAAAGCCCGTGTTCTGCCTGGCTGGCTGTGCCAAAGGTCTCTGATGGACCAGGACCTTGAGGAGAGCCAGAAAAAGACTCTAAACAGGAGAAGCAAGGTGAAATAAAGGGCCTTTTGTGTTTCCCTGCAGCTTTTCTCCTTGCCAATTTTTAGCCCCTATATAGCGAGTTACTGTGTACAGTTGGCTGGTGGAACTATGAAAATCTGTTAGAGAATGGCTGCATGTGTTTCACTTAGTGCTTTAGAAACTCCACATTAGCTGTGCTCTGGGATAAGCTTCACTACTTTCTGCTGGTATAAAAACTGTCTTTTGCCTAGCAGTTAGCATTTAGGAGACTTACTGTGTTCATTTGCCCTGAAATTCTGGATTTGAACAGCATCCTGTGCCAGATCTTTCTGGCAGTTGGTGTCTCTCTGCTCAGGCAGACCAAAATTGCCAGTTATTTTCTCCTTGTCCCGTTGTTTCTCGCGTTCTTGGTGCCGTGCCCTCTGCAGTTGGCTCCCTGTTTTACTTGGTGGAGTCTCTCTGCTCGGTGGTGGCTGCTTCGGCCTCTCCTACCCTTTGGGTTTCTCAGGAGCATCGATTCCTTTCTTCTTGCTGAGATTTCCACCCCATTTTTGCTTCTCTCAGAAGAAAGGCAGGAGAAGCCCGGTGCTTATTCCTTCAAGTGCTAGAATATGCCGGCTAATTGAAAGGGGGAAAAAAAATCCAGTGCTTTGCAGTTGCACTACAGCAGAGTTAACTAGATATATGGTGTTCATAACTATTAGCTTTTTGCAGTCACCATCTGATTTACTGCATTTCTAAAACAGTTTCTGGTTTAAGCAGGCACCATCAGTAATTGGATTCTTTTCAAGAGGTCTTTTTTTCCAGAGATTCTGTTCGCAAAGCAACAAGATGGCTATCTTGTGCTCCAGGATCCCGAAGAAAGGAATCACTCTGGCTCTTCTTTCTACCAGAATGTTTTCATACACTTAGGCGGATGAATTTTAAACAGTTTAATATCTTGCTTCAGCAGTTAAGCAGGACAAATGCAGGCAAGCTGGTAAGATTGCTCTTGCACTGTAAATGCGGTTTCTTTATTACTAATAATTTTAAGGGTGGTGCCTGTTCACAGGAGTGGAGTCCTCCTACGGAACAGCTCTTCAGCCTCCAACAGCTTGCGATTACGTATGATATTTTTTACAGCTACATACTGGCCTTGCTTTTCTTTTAGTATGCTAATGCTGAAAATAAAAGCCAATGTTACTAAAAATGGGAAAACTTTGGGTGTATTTTGCTCCAAATTGTAGCAAAGAATGTCCTTTAACACACCTGTGGTTTTTTATTGTCCATGAGAAGACAGGGGTGAATGTAAGAGGTTCAAACACACCTAAGAGAGCACTAACGTTGTTGGTTTCAGGTCAGTTGAGTAGTCAACATGCAGAGAACAAACTTATGTTGAATTGTTTTCCCCTAAACTAGAAGGGAAAAAAAAGAGGAAAAGAGGAAAAGGGAAAAGAGGAAAAGAGGAAAGGGAAAAGAGGCTAAAGAGGGGGAAAAAAGAGGAAAAGAGGAAAAGGGAAAAGAGGCTAAAGCATTTGCCTCAGACCTTCTTCCAGTTCACCTGATCCAGGTTAGCCCTTAGATTTGCTGGTTAATTGATCAAAGCCGATTTGCTGTGATTTGCCCAGAAAAGAAGTACTCACATTGTCTTTCTATCAGCAGATACCAGGTTTTAAAGCAGTTTACCAAAGGCTTGAGTTTTAGGTGTTCAGTGATGTTCTAGAATAGAAGCCTTTCCCTCTTACTCGGGAGCTCTAGCTGTGATATTCCATCATGGGCGTTGCTTCTTTTGACAAAGAGCATATTTAACAAAACCTACTACCAGCAGGTATAAAACGGGGTGCCCCTATTTATAAACCCACTTTCCCAGATGGATCTCCACAGGCAGCACTAAGCACAGCAGCAAAGACCTCCCTTCCAAAGCATCCCCTTAAAAATAAACAATCACCTTATAATTGAAGAACTGACAAAGAAATGAGTAACTACAGGAAATGCCCTTCTCAGCAGAGGAAGAGGAGGAAGGAGAAAAAGCAAAGCCATAATTTTCTTAACAGCACACAGGAAAAGCTGTTCAGCACTCCTCGGTCCTGCAGAAAAGCCTTTGCAGCTTCGGGCTGTTCTCAAACAGAGCTCGGTAGCCACCTTTGGCATCTTTGGCATCTCCTCACAGTGAGTTCCACCTACTGATTTTTTTTATTCAAGCATATCCAGAGCTACAGCACTGAACTGCTGCGTTGAATTGTGCGCTGTGATTGATAGTGAGAACTTTTTGCCAAAAGACAAGTTTTCAAAACTTCCCTGCATTGGGGAAATCCAACAGCCTAATGAATCGGAGCGGTGTATGTCTAATTTTACATCAGGGGGTCTTGCACGCTGCTACCTGCTGAATTCAGGGCTCAGTTACACCAAGCACGCTCCTCTGGTGGGAACAGGCTACAGTGGAGATGGGCAGGTTATCCAAAAGCAGGGAAGGAAACAGAAAAAGAGTTTGCCCACGGAGCAGATCAGCGGCAGGAGAACAAAGAGGGTCACATCCTCCAAAGATCCAGTTCACACAGTCCCTGGCTGTTGCTACCAAATTGAGATAGTGAAATAAGTCATGGCACTGAGGGAAGGTAAAAATGACTCAAGGTTTTAGTCTTAGAATGAAAGCCTAGGATAGTATTCTGGTAATTTATTCTGCCCTGGTAAATCCCTTGGGAGTTTTAACCAAAGGTTCTTACCTGATAACAGGGGAAACCGTGGGCTGTTGTTACGTGATCTCCTTTGTACACAATGAATGTTGAAGCACATCTGCAAAATAAAAAAACAGGGTTCCTCCTGAATTTTTAATGAAATGTAATGGATAGGCACTGAAAGTAGGGCTGGTTGTGCTCTAGAGGCAATGGCAAAACTAAGCGGGATGAAAGGAATCAGCCGAGTTGCTCTGAAAGCAGAATCCTCTGCTTGGCAGCAGAAAGTCCATCTCAGAAACACAGCCCAACACTTCAAATCATCTGTTTCCACGCTCGGAAAGTATGACACAAATTCAGAGCTGGTTTATTTCTCTGCCTTTCAAATTCCTTATGATTCAGTGCTCCCTTGTTCAGGGTGTCCACTCAATAAGGATGTGAAACCTGCCTAAGAAAAGCCCCAAACACACTTCTGCCTAAAAAAACCAAACAATACACAAGAAAGAGTGAATCGATATATGGAACCTGCCTTAGAAAAAAAATAAAATAAAAATAGGAGAAACAGAACACCTCTCTGCCTTAACAAAATAATGAGGGGAAAAAAAAATATATATTTCCCTGCCTTAGGTGTGGGGGGAAGAGAGCTAATCAGCAATACTCTGAAACCGGCCTGTAAAAACAAACAGGAGCCTTGACTTACAAAAAAAATAGAAAAACACACCTCTGCCTTAAAAAAAAAAAAGACAATTGATAAACTGTGGCACCTGCCTTCAATAAAGACACCTCCCTGCTGAAAAA